>JAWWEU010000163.1:8473983-8555697 GCA_035583155.1 Acropternis orthonyx | reverse complement strand
CCATCCATCCATCCATCCATCCAGTAAAAAGTTGTTTTTCTTTTAACTCTATTTCTGTGTTGCACTCTCTAGAGTAACCAGTAGCTTAGCTTTACAAGCATGCAGGCCATTGCATTTCATAATGCCTTGCAGAACAGATGTTATTATCCTCATTTTACAGCTGCAGAATAGAGGCACAGAGGAACTACCACCAGTTCCATCTATCTGAAATCACTTTGTTTGCGGTTTTTATTCTTGGGTCTTGTTGTTGAGTATCCAGCATTGTTACAGCACTTTTTGCATTCATATCATAGCTCAAGTTGACTTTTGTTACACCTGTAAGAACTCAACATCTCTCTAAATTTGGCCACAGATAAACTGCAATGGACACCCAGAACAGGAGAAAGTCATCCTAAAGGCCCAGCTGTGCTGAGACTGAGGATCTGCAGACAGTCTGAGACAGCAGCAGGGATGGAATCCAGCTGACTTAACCACAGGATGTGGCTTCTCCTACTATTGCCCCATTGCCTCTGTCATTTGCCTTCCAGCACTGGAAAAAAGTGGGTTGAGGTTCTGCACAGAGAAGAGCTTCACTGATGGCACAGCACTGACTCACTCCCAGGGCTCAGTACAGTGAATAAGGCAGGTTTTGGTGAAGGATGATGAAGACTTCCTAATCTGAAATATTCTGAGGACGGTATCACTATTCTGACGTGTGAAACTGCATATCTCTGCAATACAGTGTTACTTACTGTATGTATTGCTTGAAGATGCTAAATCTGGTTTGCTTTGCCACTGAAAATGAATATTCGTGTTTAGCACAAAATAATGATTTTTAAACTTTGTGCAACAAACCCAAAAATCTTGTGGTGACAGGAGCACTTAATGTTCTGCTAATTTAGTAATGTGGATTAGTGAGAATGGTATTCCAATGTACAGTATGTGCTCATGTAATTAAAGACCTTGTAAAGCAGACAGTCCTAATAATTATTACTATAAGCAGAATACTGTGTAGCCCTGACTTTCCAACACTCCTTTTTTCCAATATAGTTTCTCAGTGGAATTCAGAATAAAAAAAAATAAAATTATCTCCTCCTTCATCTTTCTCCACACCCCCAATCGTGCAAAACCACATTGACTCCACCCAAGGTCAGCAGGAAGATTCAGACAATAGATATTTTATTATTTGTCTCGAACTGTTGTCAGCTGCGGACTTAAAAAACCTCCTAAAGCCATTGAACAGACATTGATCAGCCAAGGCAAGCACTGATCTCTGCAGGAAAAGTAAAGTATGGAAGACTGAGTGCTCATTTCTTTGCTCTTCTAGAATGAAACCTTGCCGAGGACACAGTTCGGGGATGACTGGTTAGAATATTGTTAAGACTCACTGAACTCAGCACTTAACATGTGCTAATGTGCCTTGATAAATGAACTTCTGAGTGGCAGTTCTGGACTCAAACTACAGATTCAAGTATGACTCAGCCTGATGTAAAGTCTCTGAACCTCTTGTTCCCTAAATGTCATGTTTTTGAATCTTACTCATAGGGATGAAAATAATATTCTCACCAAATCTGACTTTCTAATAAAATATCAGCCACATGAGTTTTGTTCTTATGTTCCAGGCTTGAATACTCATTTTCTATTTACATTGAGGACTTCTGTACAGAAGCTAAGTTAAAGATGCATTTTGGGTTCTGTAAAGTCTTCATTCAAAAGGCATTTGTGTAACCTTTGATTTTTTTTTTTGAACAGTATTTGTGTTTGTTGTGTGAGAGCAAATGTGCAAACTGCTGTGGGGAGAAAGGAAAAGAAAAAGCGATTCAATACTCTTGAATTATTCTGAATCTAAATGTACACATTAAAATACATTTCTATGTTATTTAGATATAGCACTTGTCCAGACTTTCGGGAGAGGGAATAAGGAAAAGGAGGATAAAAGATATGAATAGAAGGGTGTAGTAAAAATCCTAAACAACCAATTGCAAACAACTGACTGCAACTGGCTCCTTCAGAGCCATTCTAACCCTTTATACCAATGCATACTATTAGAGATCCTTAATTGATGGATTATTGACACCACAAGCAGTAATGGCTCCTTTGGCATTGTTACACTCAGTGCTGTTAGTGTCTATTTAAGGAGCTTTAATCTGCCAATTATTGACATGACAGAAAGTAATGATTCCCTGGAAACCATTATGTTGTATTGTGTCAGGGCACAGTTTTTCTGTCTACTGAAACTGATACTCTGCAATTCCATGCTTTAATGATGAGTAAGAGTGCTGTAGATAATACGAAAAAATACAGCAACATTGCAGCACCATAACTTCAAAATCAATACTATAGGCAGCAAAATATCCACCAATGGATTACAATAATTCTTGTTCTGTCCAGTTTCATCTGCCTGTATAATGAAAACAAAATAATAACACCACAGGAAAGGTCAGCTTGTATTTCATATGAAGTGTGGAATCTATAAAAAAATCTCAGTTTAATAGTTTTTGGGTTTGAGATGGAAGTATTTCCTCTCCAAAGCTCCTGAGCAAGCACAGTGGCACTTGAAATGCCCATCACTTCTCAGAATGAGACATGGAATAGTTGGTTGCCAGCACCATGGCATGTTGAGTGAGTGACTGTGACTGAGACTTAGAAAAACATCTTCAAAATGCCTCCTCTGATGCCAGGGCCAGCATTTGGGTAGAAAGCCAAGCACACACTTAGGGAGCTCCTTCATTGTGGCTGTTCTGGAACCTCCATACTGTACTATTGTTTTGCCAGCACAGCAGTGTCTGTGTTGGGAGATTCTGCCAGTAGGTTTATAATGGTCATAAACTGCACTTTTCAAAGCCCTTCACCAATCTGAGGAAAATCTCTGGATCTGCAGTGTGGTCCCACCTTCCCTGCCCAAGCCTTGCATTTCCATCTTGTCCCTTGTGACAGCATTAATGTCACACATTTGGCTGTGAGGAAAAAATTACCATTTTTGGGACAGGGTGATGTGTGTGTGTGATTTCTTTTGAGCTGGATCAACTCACTGATGCAGACAACTGCACAGCTGTGCCCTGTTAATGCTAGCACAGGGAAGGAGAGGGAACATACAGCAGGACCCCGGGTTTCCTTTGGCTTAAACTGCCTCATAAACCACACTCTCTGAGTGGTACATCCAGTAGTATCTCATCCAGCATAAAGATCACTGTACAAAGTCATCAGAAGCGACAGCTTTGGCCTAACAGAGAAAGTCTATCCAGGTTTGGTGTTCTGCATCATTCAGTCACAATATATTTCACCCAATACTAGAAAGCAAATTTTATTTATATCATTGCACTGTGGCCTCAGTCTGTGCCCAAACTGCTTCCAGTTTGAAAAGGCAACCAAAAAGTCTAGAAGAAAGGATGTATTATCTACGCACTTTCAGTGGAAGATGTAAAGTCAAGTGACCTGATCAAAACTTGCACGTCAAGTCTACGGCTGAGTGGGGAATTTAATCTGGATTTTACAAATCTCACTTTGATGTCTTAACCGTAAAACCACCCTTCCTCACTCTTGTGCATATCCTTTTCATTCCAGAGACAGCAAACTGCAAGGCAGGATTTTTCAAAAAAGCCTTGTCCTTTTGAAGTACCACAAAACACGTTTGAAAAACTGACCTTTCTGCAAATGCTTAAATGAAAAGTGAAAAATCTGTCTCTATTTACATATGAAATGCATTTGGAAAATCAACACAGAACAGTTGCTTTAATGATTCACTACTTAGGTAAAACTTTGAAGATGACCAAAATTTTAGAAGTCGCAAAGACAGGCAAAGTAGTGAGTATTCTGCTCTCTTCCACTTCTAGTGAAATGTGGTTAAAAAGAAGATACAGTAGTTAATATCTGAGTATTAAAGAAGAGGTAAAGTTTTCTGGGTTTCAAAGTATTGCTATTTCTGATATTGAGGAAAATTAAGCATAACTGTGATGTAAACTTTTCTGATACAATTATTTATTGGCCAAACTACCACTGTGTACAAAATAAGGTTATTCTAATGAATCTATTCAATCTAGTCTTCATAATCATGGTATCTCCCAGGAAGAAAATTAATTGGATGAAGTTAAATATCCCCTTTTCATGTCAACAAAATTGGTTTTTTCTGGGGATTAAGGGATTAACGTGGTGTTAAATCCCTAAAGAGGTTAAAAACACTTTATTATTCATTACAAAACATAAAGATCAGACGGTTATTTTGTTCTTATGTCACTGTTTGTCATTTCATTGAAGCAAGAAAAACAGGACAGGAAATCATTAACAGTTTACAAAAAACACTAATGTATAATTTTAAAAAATGTGTTGAAATTATTAAACTTTTGTTTATACCAAATTATCAATCTTTTTAAACAACCAGTATCTGCAGTTTTCAGGTTCTACTAAATCTATAGATGAGGAACAGGAAATAATACAGTTCTTGACTGATATGTTAGAATTTCAGGTAACTCCACAAGTATTCCCAAATTAATCTTTTCTTTTAGTTATCTTTCTTAAAGCTGTAGAATGAAGAAAATGGGCCATTAACTCTGTGTTCAGAAGGAATTCTTGCTGAGGGGAAGGTTCTTCAAGTAGAAGAATTAATCTTCACAGAACACTTTCCTCATCATTCTGGGACTGATCTTATTAAATTCCGTGAGAGTTTTTCCAGTACCGCCAGTGAGCAATGGAACAAGTCCTAAGAACTGTGCTTTGTCAACATCATTAAAATCTACATTGTTTTAACCTGTTACAGAAGCAAACTTTGCACTAAGGTGTTCTTTTCTTTAACATCCTATATTGAACTTAAATAAAATGCTACTTGTGTTTACAGCAGCTTCTACCAAGTCCTTTTGCCACTCCTACTCTGGCCAAATAAATAGCTCAGTTAGTTGGTGTCAAAAGCAGGATCAGTGTATGGATTTCCTGATGGAATTCAAAGATGGAATCCTAAAGACTGTGAAAAGCCAAGGACATAAATGGGAATGTGGCTTTCAAATACCTAGATTCATGGTATCCTGTCACAGCCAGCAGTATTAGTCAGTGGGAGAGACATATCTGGAGAAAGACTGACACTTTCCAAGTGCCCCAACACAGGAATAGATTCCTCAGACTGAAAAAACCTGCCTCTGTCACCAACCTGACTCCAAAAACAAAGTTCAAAACATCTGTTTCCACACATACCATGAAAGAAGTTTGCAATTTGGAAGTTATTTCACAAAAACTTCACTGACACAAGTGAAGTGTCACTCATGACACTAGTTAGCTACATCTGGAAAAATTCTCTTTGACCATTCGTCAGCCAGTAATCCACACTACAGTTGGATGGAGCATGGAAAGAAGGTGCATGCATGTAGGCATGCCTGCTGAAACACATCACATAGCCAGCTCTAGTCTTCTGATTTGTTCCTAACTTGAGAAGGTCTGGAGAAGGTCCTTGGACGCTGAGGAATGTCTACATGGGAAAAGTATAATGAACCTGATAAGACTGATTTTTGTTATTGTTGCAGCAAGTTTTGGCTTAATATTACTCCACTAACAAGACACAGTGCTGGAATCCTCAGCACCAATAGGCCATTCTTGGAGGAAAAATGCTCTACAGCAGTACTTTATCTTCTGTGAATTTGTCCCAGCTTCTAATCCGTGTTGCATGATACAGACCATGAAGGCCCCGATGCTTTACTGCACACACAGGCCCAGCCAAGGTGTCAGTTCAAGCCAAAACACAACAAAAGCCAGTTTGTAAAAGGGGTATTTTAGAGAGTAAATAACACTAGCCATAGACAGAGCAAAAGAGAACTCCAGGGATACAGGATAGGGGGAATGACAATGTTTTCAAAGTTTTGAAGAGACGGAGAGTCAGGGAGGTGGAGACGCGGGAAGGTGGCTCCAAATGGCTGGAGCTGCAGAGAAGCACAGCCATGCATATCATCACAGGGTGCCGGGGTGGGGGGCAAATATGTGGGCATTTGAAGGGTGCCTAAGAAGCACCATGTATAGTGTTGAAACAGATTGTCTCCAGAGGTCTGCGTGATGAGATACCTGCTTGCTCAGAGATGCTCAGTCCCTTAGTGAATCCTTTACAGTTATGTCTTCATCAATATTTTGGATATAAAAGCATAAATTTAAGCTATACTGTCCTCCCAGACCTTGCTGTTGGCTGTGAAACTATCCCAGTTCCATTTCCTCAGCTGATGTCATTCTGATAAAAGCAGTAAATTCCTATATCTCCCACTGCTCAAGCTCTTTTCTAACCTTAGTGCCCAATTCAGCCAGCCTCGTGTTGCCATCTCCTCTACAGAGGTTTTCGTTCAGGCTTCAGCTAGTGAAAAAGGAATGTCAAAGTACAAATAAATGAGAAATGAAAAAACAGTGCCAAAATATCACAAGAAAGCTGATCTTGGAGCATTTCCAAGCTGAACGAAAGCAGGAAATTCTGAAAGCATCATAATAGAGATTATTTTCTTGGTATTTTCTGCCAAATTTTGGCAGTCCAGTAAATAGAAATAAATTGATGAACTCTTAGTGCTTATCCACTGAATGTAAGCTTTGACCTCTACTAGTTAAACTCATCTTCAGTCAAAACTCAGCTTCACAAACCCCCTGGGGCTTCTTCCAGTCCTGCTGCTTTGATGACTGTATAAGGAAGATTTATTCTTGGAGCTTCTGGAGTATCTCACATGGTTCAATTTTCAGCTTTGAAAAACAATGTCTTTTCCTAATTCTCACCTCATGTATTATACTATGAGGGAATCTTCTGTGCTCCTACTCCACTGCAGAGGAGAGGCTTTTCCAGATCTTTCCCAGCAACAGACACTGCCTTTACAGCTTTGTTTCAGTATACTGAGAGCTAAAGGAAAGGGATGAGGCTCCATGGAAACTTCCCTTCTGCTGCCCATTGTCATCAGCTTGGTAAGACTTGCATCCCTGGCACTAAGAATCCCATTGTTGCAATTACACCACAGTGTGCTGTATCACCTGGCATGATGCTGAATCAGATCCTGATACCCCATGCACACCACTTACATTTTGAAGAAAGTAATTTCAATAGTCACATCTTTTAAAGAAACAGGATAATTTTTGAGTAGGAGAAAGAGTAAAGTCACTGATGTGCATTGAAGGTAATGCACAGTCTTTGGCTCTTTGTTGTGCTCAGTAGGTGGTAATCAACGACCTGATAAGATTAGTGAGACCTTTAACATTTCAGAAAGGAGTTTAGGAGCCATGAAAAAGTCTTATAATTGATGGGTATTGCAGCAAGATCACCCAGGGCAAGAGTGTATTGTGCTCATATTTTGTTTATCTCATCCCTGACAGTAGATATCAAACTGTTAATGCATTTTCTGAAAATAAAAAAGTATCGAGACAAGACTCTTACAAGCTTTTTCTTTTTTGTTCATGATGGATACTCTTATTAAATCAAAGGCTGTGTGGACTTGCAATGGAGAAAAATAGAAACCCAGAAAGTTGTCACTAGATTTTAAAGAAGTTGTGCTGCGTTCATCTAGCAGTGCTGATTTCTTAGCACAGAGTAAACACTTATGAAAAACGTAAGAAATTTGGAGGGTAGATGTATTTCCTGGTATATATAATGACAGTAATATTCTACAATGATAATGGCTGCTGTATTTTTTCACGTTAACCCATGGATGAGATGGACTCTTCTACTACCAAAATGTAGTAAGCCCTGGACACAGTCAGCCCTTTCACTTTGTTCAGTCGTTGTATCCCAGAATTAGATATAAAGGAAATGGTTCGGTATTACTTTTCCTTGCAAACAAGTCTTTTCAGTGCTACAGGAATAATATACGAGTATGAATAGAAAGGAGGTAATTTTTTTCTGGCTGGAAACTGAAAAGAATTGTATAGGGTGACCTTTTTTTATAGCTGCCTTGTGTGAGTTTGGAGTGCACTGATTTCAGACTAGGAGTCTGACGGTGAAGCTGGTTTGAGATTTCATGAGGATTCAGAGCTGCAAATTTCTAACTAACGACTCCTAGAAGTTTCAGTACCAAAATAGAGGAATTCTCACAAGACCAATAATAGCAGTCATTTATGAGATTTGATGTCACTACATACATTTCTATCTAGAGACAAAAACACACGCAAAAAACGCATGTCAGTTCCTGTCAGTTGAATCTAGGAAATGTCCTGCTTTTGTCCATAATGGGCTGGGATTTTATAGAAACATTACAGCCTAAATTTCTGTAAGTTTGGGTTTGTTTCTAACTACACTTTGCATGAAATAATTGAGATTGCAAAAGTAAAGGGACAGAAAAACATTTCACTGACATTAATCAAATGATACATTACTACAAGTCAAAGGCTTCATCAGGCTGTCATGCCAACAGTTTCCCTCCTCACCAACCTTACCCATGTGCAGGAGCAGTTGCTTCTGCTGCAATAGTTCCAGGCATCCTCAAGTACACATTAGGAAAGGCTGGATTTAATGAACAACATTTCCTTTATGTGTTTGTGTCACATAATCCAAAATTAAGGTTTGCATGGTAATGGGAGTAAAGTCTGACTTTTTCCTGGATTCTATTTCTATGACTGAAATCCGCTGCATTGCTTTGTTAATCGAATTATTCATGAGTGTGGGGTTGTTTACTTCTCTTGCCGTGTATGAGTTATGCCAGAGTCTGGGCTTTGAAAACTACAGAAGGTAAAAGAATATGAGTTAATGATGGTTGGAAACCATTTTTGTTTGTGTGAACATTAACTATGGAGAACCATTGAATTTGAGGTAGATGCAGCTTTATTCTGGTTAGATATATGGTCTATAAGTTTAATTTGGGACAATTTTCTTGGAAAGAAGAGAAGAATGAAGCTTCTCTCTCTAATTTATGCAGAATTAGCTTCCAGCCACCTGGAGTTAAGGTGGTGGGTATGGTTATACCTCTGGTATGCAACAGGATGTTTGAGGAAAAGGGAGCCTATTTGAAACCCCAAAGTGGGACAGAAAATGAAGACAGACTGGAAGATCAGGACTGAATTATTAAGTGACATCAATGCAAAAAACAACACATTTGGGAGATTTAGGAAAAAACAAGATTTGGAATCCATGCAGTTTTAAATTGCATTATTGGCCTTTTCCCCAGCAAATAACCCAGAAAAACCTCACTTAGTTTGCCAGAATTCTGGGATGATTCTCTACATGAAAGGCAAGACTTCTCACGAGAGAGAAGACTTCTCACAAGAGAATAGGCTGCTTCCTCCAGAGTTAGGCACTGTGATTTATTTTTGCTCTCTGACATAGCCACAGAGAAACCACTTCAGTTCTTGGCCAAATATGAGAAACTCATATTGGAGAGCAGAGACGTTGGACAGATAAAAGCAGGTCCCAGATCAACACTTCCACTACCTAATGAAGCAAACCTGATTCATAAATCTAGTGGTCCCCTCTGATCTGAATTATGCTATGAGAAGACTAAACCATTAAATGAAAAGGCAGCCAGCCCAGACACTGATTTTGCAGCTCCTGCAGACTGTGTACTGCACTGCAGCCACATGGCCTGCACAGATACTTGCATTAGCTGCAAACATCTTCAAGTGGATGTGCAGTGTAGGCACACTGAGATTTGAAGCAGTTGAACAGAGCATTATACATACATGCATACATACACACACACACACACACACACACACATATATATATATATCTCATGCCATATGATGCTGTCAACATTACAGCTGGAAGAGTAAGACTCACTTATTCCTCTCCTTTAGCAGATTCTTACATTTGGCCTGAGTTCTCTGCTGCTCCAGTGGGACTGAAGCCCATACACAAGCCCAACAGTTTAACACCAGTGTGGATGTATCTATGCTATACTTCAGTGCCTGTATGCCATCCCCACCTTTTTTACCATGACTTCTTTGGGAAGGAAGCATGGAAAGAGCCACTCAGATTGCTTGAGCTCTAAGATGATGCACTCTATATGTTTCCATGTAACCACAAATAAGGCAGAGAGAAAGCAGGATTTAGCAGACCCATGACAGACATGAAATATCTTCTCTCTGCACTGAATGGTTTCACAAATCAATGCAGAAGGTCAGGCTTCAACTGGGACGGGGTCAGCCACAGGGTCTCTGGAACCACCTATAAGGGTGACTAAACCTGGGGTGTATTCAGGGATCGTCTGTATGGAGGATGAATGGGACAATTGTCTTCTCTGCCTCTCCCTGGCTTATTCTCAGACATGGCTCTGCAATTCTCAAATGTTTTTTGGCAACTGAGGCATAAATGGAAGAATTTTAACTGACTGCAAAAGTCCTTGAATCTGAGTCATAATGGGAAACTAAAGTTTGGACAGTAAAATCCTTAGGGCAGGAACATCAAGTTTTATTAACCTGAGAGTCACTTAAACGTCCACCCACCTTCACTTAGAGTGTTATACCAATGATCAGTGTGAAGATCTTAAGCAGTGCAGCACTTTGTCTATGAACATCACTATCTCTGCCCATGGCTCACCTGAGTTAAAGTTTCACTAGAGTCAAAACTTGGTCATATTAATAGATCCCAGACACCACAGCTCCACCTGACCACAAAAAGCCACCACAAGCTGCTATAGAAGGAACAAACTTGCAGCATTACAGAGAGGACAAAAAAAATTGATCAGATCTTCCACACCCTTGTCTTTGCCCTGCTAAAAAGAAGGGATTAAGTGGACCATCTCTGGCCTGCATAAAGAAAAAGAGAGCCTGTGGAAAATGGACTCAGAAGACAATGTGACAGAACCTCCCTCTGTGCCAGCTCATGGAAATCAGGGATAGCGCTATTTTTCTTGCTCAGCTGTATTGCTTGCAGTGATGTGCCTTTCATCAGTTTGCATTGTAAGCCTCCAAACTACCAGACAAGATGGTCACTGTCAAACCTACACCAGGTACTGTCAGTTTGTGTGGAGAACCAAACAGAACATTCCTGGCAGTGCTTCTGACACCATCCCATGGCAGAAAAATGAGAATTCTCTTGCTGAACCTACATATCTTGCAAATATCATGCACAATATAAACTGCCTAATTTTTAATCTAAATTATTACATTTCAAGTATAAAATAATTATTAATTTGCCTGTTATTTTAGTATTTTAAATGTAGGAAATCAATAAGAAGCCCCTCTGATAAAATCAGCTTTGATACTGATCCATAGATATAAAGCTATAAAGTGTTTTGTTGGCCAAGGAGTAATCATTATCCCAGCCAAGCCACAATAAATTCCTATGTTGCAGTTCCTAAAATATTTTCCTGGAATTTATGGCATCACTGGAACTTATTCCTGACATTTTTTTAAACACATAACTGTATTATTTTGCCAGTAATTTTATGTTTTACACTAAATCACTGGGTTATGAATGTTCCCATTCTTTTTAGACTTTGTCTTTTGTAAATCAAATTAATCACAATTTAGAAGTACATAAACTTGAAAGGACATTTTTATAACTTTGTTGAGCATTTCAAACTGGGTATACACAAAACCCATTAAAATAAGAAAATATCTTGAATCAATATTATTTGAGTTCATTTATCAGTGGTACAGAATAAATTACAGTTTCTAGAATCTGATTTAGGCCACTTTGTAGCTTCAGTGACAACCACAAATCACGTACACACATACTGATTTCCTTACATCTCTCCAGTCTGCTCTGCAAAGAAATCTGCTTCCTTTCTGTCCACTCAGCCTTCTCAGTCCTCAGTCTTTCCACAGTCTGAGCCTTTGTTTTCCATTAAAACAACGCGCTCTGCTACTTAGCTGTGAGCATTAAGTACAAAGATGTCTGAGTACTCCTTTGGTGTTGCCCTAGAATTCTCTCTCTGTTCAAGATGTAACTTTCTCTTCTTCACCTTCTGCAGCTATAAAATGCCAACCCTCTGCAGCCAAAGGGAGGCAGAGATTTATTAACCTGTCTAAGGCAGACTTTGAGAAGTGCAGAGGAAATTTCTGCTGAGCAGATGCCGTGCAGAAGGCAACACCTAGAATTAACACAGCATTCCTTTTCAAGGGACTGAGAAGCCTGTAAAACCTAGTCCCTCTTTCAGTTCTGCTGCTAATGTTATTTCAGTTATAGCTCTTGCTGATGGTAGTTTCCATACGTTCACCACACTCAACAGTTGCCACAATTAGGAAGAATAACAGGTAACAGCTTAGAGAGGGACTTGTTACAAACCCAGGGTGCAAGTCCCATCAGACAAAACAGCTGCCAGGGGGGTGCTGCAGATGCAGAGAATGGACTCTGAAGAGTTATGAACTCTGTTAGTCTGCTCTGATCTTCTTCGATATCTCAGCAACAGCCCATTTTAAGCCCTTTTAAACCTCACACAGGCACACTTTGATGACGTCCACAAGTCCCCTGAAATTCTTATCATCTTTCTTGTCTCTTTTGATGAGCAGCTGGTTTGTCAGCATGCATTTTTCAGAGCTGCTGCTGTCCCAAGAAACATCATAGTCCAAAGCTAATTTGATGACTGCCCTATTATGCCTGTAAAGAAGGATTTGTATAGGATATGCTGAGAGACTTCTAACAAGGACAACACAGCAGCAGCTGGTGTGATAAAATTTATACTGAAAGATTATTTAAAGAAATAAAACAATTCAAATAAATCACCTGACAAGAAAAAAAATGTGTTTTCCCACTCTACATCTCAGCGAGCTGCTTTTAAATAAAAAACCAAATAAAATACTGTTGAACACATATATTCAATATCTAATTTATATAAAATATATAAGTATACAAATATACATAATTTATATTGAGATATCTATATATAAATTATTATGTGACTTTTTATTCAGACCATTCAGAAAACCCCGCCATCTGAATGGGTAGTTCCAGAATGAGACTCTTCTTGTACTGAGTCTATTGCACATGATCACGGAAAATCTGTCAGGCTTGGTATTTATTATCAGAGCGCTTGCACAGCAGTGCTGGAAACCTCCATCTGAATAACATGTTTGATGCATTGCCCCATCCAAATACGGGCCCAAACAGGCCTGTTTCCTCGGGGCAGCAGGACTCAGGGGCGAGCGTGACACCTGGTAGCAATAGCACTGAATCAGAATCAGAACCAGAACCAGCGAGCAGGCGAGTGCTGTAAGCTTTTGTTAAACCTGACAGTTTAACCTACTGCTGAAAAAGGAATTTATGGACTTCTAGTTTTGATTTAAATCACTGATTTATTGCTTTCATTCTATCCTGAGCTTTCCCCAGTGAAAGACTTTGCATTAACAGCTCCACTTTTCTTAGCAGAATTTTTTAGTGGAGATTTCTTATGTGAGGTATTAATCGGGCTCTTCTTTCAAAATTCACTTTCTGCCACTGTTTTACAGTCACGCAAGAAATCTCCAGCACAGTGGGGTAAAATTTTTCAGAAAAAAATAATATATTCATCAGGAAATGTCACGTTGTGACAATAAATCGAAATATTTGAAAACTCAGGTCAAACTCAGCAAATAACTTGAAAATAGCAAAGTGGAATAGAAAAATAATGTGTAAATATTTTACTTAAATGATCAATAAATGAAACATTTCAGCTGATGTCAAATGATTGCCTTATGTCATTACCTACTTCATTAAAGAAATATTTTAAAGACATTTCAGGAGTAAACAAAAAAATTAAATTCTTTATATTAAAGCTGTTGAGCTCAAAAAAAAAAAAAAAATTTAAACAATCCCATGAAAGAAAGACGTTTTAAAAGACTGCAGCAAGTCATTCTGGATATTTTGGTTTGTTGACTTAATAGGAGGTGGGGATGGGAAGAGGCCATTTACCCAACTCATTACTCCCACAGGCCTCCCCTTGGTACTGTACTGTGAAGGCAAGGATGAGGGACCATCACAGCTGATACTGGCACAGCAATAATGACCATGATTATCTGAGGTTAGAAAAGTGTGTAGAGATCTAACCTAAGGAGTGGTGCACATTGAAGGAACCTGAATAAAAAAAAAACAAAAAAAACCCCACAGCATTAAGTTTAAAACTAAAGTTTCATCCTGATACAAGTAGTACCACATATTTCAGCTACTCACAATATCTTAGAAAAATTATTACATTGTGAGACTGCATATAAATGATGTGCAATATGTGAAATGAAGTGCAGAGAATGTCAAGGACATTCATTTTATCACTGCTTCATAGGATGCCCCAAGAAGAGATATGAGTGAAAAATCTGAGAGCAGATAGGTGCATAAACAATGGACCTCTTTCCCTTCCTGTTCAGAAATCCTGAAGCACTGGTTCCTGACTGCACCACAACTGCTCCTGACTATATAGCAGTAAGCAAAAAAGATGCACAATGAGAAGAGCAATGTTTAGAGGCTATTTATTATCAGAGTTACAGCTGTTTAGTTTAGTGTGGAAAAAGTCAGTCCTAAGTCATTTCCTTTTGTCACACTCCTAGAAGAGTGACTTCTCATGCCCACAAAGGCACTGCACTGTCCACAACACATAACTACTAGCACACATTTGGATATCCTGTCTGTATTCTTCTTTGAATATTATGCAATTAAATCATTCATTGTTTCTTAGAAATTCATGAAAGCACAAATTAAAAAGGGAGAAACAAAAGGACAACAAATGTTAGGAAAAAAATATAATGCCAAACACTGTGCAAAGGCAGAAGGGCTTCATGTCACTTGAAAAATCAAGGCACCAGTAAAGGAGTCCATATATAATCCTGCAGTCCATGTTGTGTGTGGTTTACCATGCTATAAGCAAAACATATAAATGTGAGGGGAATTTTGCCTTCTTCACATCACACACGGACTTCTTACATTCTTAAAATAGATGCCAAATGATCTTGCACTCTCTCTCTGCACAGGAGCATTTCACCCAGCACAGGTGATATTTGGCGTGTAACCCAAAGGGTCTCCCATCCCCTTTGCAATATTTCAGTTTACCCACTACTGAAACTTGTTCCACCACCATAATTCCCATAAATCTAATTACCAATGTTCAGACTCAGCTAAGAAGGCAGGTATGTCTGGCAAAAGAATGATAACCAAAAAGAGAGAGAAATAAACTTTATCCAAGCCACTGACAATGATTTGTCAAGCTTACCCGAGCCTTGCACTCACTCAGTGGTAGGAAGCAGCTAGACAGATGTTACACTGAATCCAGCCCTTATTCTGCTCTTAGGTTATCCAATATGTTATACCTTGAAAACAACGCTTACATAAGTAAAGTTACAGAGGACTCATATTTCATATGTAGAGAAACAGCTGCTTTTTTAATTTAAAAAGTCTAAATTAAATCATAACTTAAAAGCTATGTTCCGTCATCTATAGAACATGCCAAATCATATGCCTGAAATATAAAACTGATGCTGAAATTCTGGTAATATTTAACATGTTCTTTATGAAGAAAACATTCTTCTTGAGCTTGGAAACTGACTGAACAATAGCAGCTTTAGGACCTCCAAAGCCGAAGGCGCACAAAGGTTATGAGAATGTGTCTGCCCAAAACTACAAATCAAAAGAGTAACAACAATACCATATGTTACAGAACATAAAGCATCCTTCACAAACACTATAAAACCCCCACATATCTCTGCCTCAAGAGTCCCTCTGGCCAGTGGAAGGTTGTGTTTCATTACACTATCACCATATAAGAACATTTCTTCTCCATTTTTAATGGCATGCCAAAACCTAGTGGTACCACTGAATGACCTTTGGAGGGTCAAGATTAAGTAGTAGTGACAGAAGATTGTCTTTGGCCTAATACTTTTTAAAAATGCAGAAGCAGATTTCATAGAGAATGGCTCCAGCTGTCTTTAAACTACAGCCAAAAATGGTCTTTATTGAGGTTGTTGGTTTGTCTTTTTTAATTTAGAGGAGGTGTATGCATTTGTCCACTCCCATAAGCAAGACCCCTTTCTTCTTGGAGTACTTCACACAGTAGTACTGTGGGTCCCTGTGCTCTAAGGTATTGCAATGAGTAAAGAAATGGACACATCTAGGCTGGCACCCAAACGGGGATGAGAGAGAACTCGTGGCCCTCCTTGTTCAGCTGTGCAGAGCCCCCAGACTCTGGGCTTTAAAACACAAACGTGCACCCACCACATGACCCAGTAAGGAGCAACTTGGGAGAAAGGCAGCTTCCCCCAACAGCTCATTTCAGCAGCAGGAAAGTTGCAGTGGAGTGCCACCGCTGCTGCTGACAGATTATTTCTTTTCTTCCTTGCAAGAGAGAGCAATGCCTCTGAGCATCTACATGTCACAGATGTGCTGGAGCTGGCACAGTTCTGCTCCAGTAAAGGCAGAGAGATCTTGGCCAGTCTGTTAGCACTGACTCCTGCAACAATGGGACCTTTACAGAACCCAGAATTAAAAGCAGTAGATGTGAAGATATACTTACAGTCCATTTAAGATCCCTTTAAAATCAATGAATTAAGCTTTAGAGCAGTCCCAGGAGAAAGCATGATGAGACACAGAGGAGGTCAAGCTTTGAGCTGTAAAGTGTCTGCATCTGGGGCATGGGTTAAAGTGTGCACATATGCAGCATCATCCTGCATGTAGCTCTTTGCTGAAGGTCACCTCTCCATTGAGAAATATTAATTTAAGGTTATCTGAAGTTTAACTAAACATAAACATGAAGCATAAACTTCCTCAATAGATCCCCCAAATTTTAGGAAGTATCTGGAATACTCTTAAACAGCCTTTTAACTAGAAGATAATGAATAACAAAACTGTCAGCCTCTCTTTCCTGTATTGATTTCAGAGAGTTTTTCCTCACTCCATTAAAATTACCTTTTCAGACTCCCAGAAGGAACACTCAATCTTGCTCAGCAGAACTTAATCGCAGCCTATGTCTGGTTTACATGGAAGCTTAGGTAGACCTTTTCAATATGGTAATGAGAAGAGAAATTCCCTGGTTGCCTGTACAAACACTCCAGTCTCACACTAACTTGTGGATTGCTCAGTATACATTGTCTAACAAAAGAAAAATTACAGAAAGCCAAGATGGAAAGGGTTTGTAACTACATGAAATAAACCAGAGTGGAGCATTCCTGCAGAACCTTTCTCAACACAATACTCTCTCCCTCCCAGGAGAAGGAAGCCTAGAGGAGGCATTTACAGATATTTCCGGTATTTGACTCTTATATCTATTCTTGGACTTAGCAATACAGAAAATGCAACTTTAATTAACAGTAATTAAAAGTGTTATAAATGCTGTGGGTTCTATAGAAGAAAGCTTTTGTGTGCCCATTTGCAGATGCTGTAGATCTAGGAGGTGGGCTGTAGCGGAAAAACTGTGCTCAGGTTTCCCCACAGCACAGAAGACCTGGAAGAGAATTTCTATAAAATTCAGCCAAGCCCAACACTCCTCATACCCAGGGCACAACCACCAAACAACGTCCCCTTTCTTTGCCTCATGCCACATGAACAGACTTATCTGTAGACAGGGCTGAGGAGAGACAGCAACAAGAAATCCTTCCAGGCTAGGACTTAAATCCTTGCATTTCTGATTGAACTACAGATTACTGTGGCCATATGCTGCCTTTCCACACCAGGTGGAATACACTTTATCAGATCTGCCATTGCCAAGACAGCTATCATTTTACACATTTAAAAGATTTATGACCCAATTGTCTTCATTCTCTCAGACAGAGGGCTTGTCTATGTGGGAAATTTGCTGTGCAGTAAGCCAAGCCACATGCTTTTCCACAGTAATGCCCTGAATTCACACTTTTAGGGAAGAGTATTGTTATGTGGCTGGGTTTTTTTAGGTACTCTGAAAGAGTATGTGGTTGGAGGTTGGTGCAGAGAAGTTATGTAAAATTTACGGCCTCCCCTGCCACAGACTGACTTTCTCTGGCGAAAGTTAGTGTAAACAGCTCCCACAAAGCTATCTGAGAGACAAAAAAGAGGCACATAAGATCCAGCCTTCCTCCTCTTGCTCTTTCCTTCTCCCTCTGAAGGCTCTTCAGCTCTCCTGAAGGTGTAACTCCTTCAGAAGTCTGGCAGAATTGAGGCTTATTGTAATCAGACAAAGCAAAAAAAGATATTCCAATATTAAGGGAGCTGAAGCCCTTTGGGCCTGCAAGGAAAAGAGGAGAGTGAGTCCAAAACCTCTGACAGGGCTGTTTCCATTTGAAAAATGCAGTTTCTCCACAATAATGGGTTCACTCATCTCTGCCACACTGGTAATATATAAACATAAATGATATAAATAATATCATACTTGGGAAAGTCACCAATATGAGAGAACAGGGAGGTAGCAGAGCAAAATTAGAAGGAGCCAGTACCTGCTGCTCTGGAAGTGGTCTCTCAAGTGGATGAACCAGGCTAGTGCACAAAAAACGCCTCAGGATTTCCCTGAGATTCTTGTTCCCTCAGCACTTGTTTTTGGACTAATATCCCCGTGCAGCTGTTCGGCTCACAAAGCAGGGAGTGGGGAGGTGAGCAGGCAGCCCTGCTGTGCCGAGTGAAGGGGCCAGGCAGGACACAGATGCAGGCTGGGGGTGTCAGGGCTGTGAGGGCTGTGATGGGCACGGGGCCATGGCAGCACTGCTGACCACGCACTGGTCTTACTGGTGTGAAGGACAGGACAAGCTGCATCCAACTCAGGCTGGAGAGCTACTGATTCTGACTTCCTCTGCTTATTCTAGTTTTTAAGTGCCCCTTTTCGTTACATGCTGATGGCCCAGTAGTGTTTATCCCTTCCACAGAGAGATTCCCCCATCCCAGAGCTTCCCTCTGAATTCTACCCGAGCCTGCCCACTTTCTTATCGAGACTTTGCAGATGAAGAGGCATCAAAGGGCAGAGAGTGCAGCCTTCATGAGGGGAACATGGTGGAGCTTTTGCTCGAAGCTGGGCTCACATAAAATGCCACATCCAGACGCTGGGCCAAGGCAGCCCCAGGAGATTCATCATGCAGGGAGACAGTGCAGCTCTGCCATGTCATGGTCAGGACAAGTCCTTGGGAAGTATCTTCTTGTGCTTGCAGCTGAAAAGTGGGTAGTTTGTCAGAAAAAAAAATCCCATCCCTCACTCCAGCTAACTGCATAATGAAAAGCATGGACCAGGGCGGGCAGATTTATCATCAAGAGCACCCGCATCCATTTAATTCCAGTCAGAGGTAATTCTGCTCGTTGACTGGAGGTATTGCACTATCACATTTATGGCAGTGCCACATATGGACAGCATAAGGTGTTGCTGTGCCAGGTACTGTACATTATTATTATTTGTACTAGCACTGTGCCAGGAGCCAGGTGCTGTACAACATAAACCAAAAAGTAATTCTCTTCTGCAGACAGGTTACAGAATAATAGCAAAGGTGACCATTCCTGACCTGGACAGCTTAGTCTAGATCAGGACAAAAGAGAACACACACCAGATATCATGGTTAAATAAAGCATTTGTTTTCCTCAGAGAAAGGGTCTTTGTCTAACAGGAGTCAGGGTTGCAACACTTGAAGAAAGCAAGAAATTAAGGTGAGAAGAGACACCTTTATCACACCATGTTTACTCAAGGTCCTTTTTGAAGCATTTTATCAGAGACATCAAACTGCTGAAGAGCCTGACTTGGAAACCAATTGGGGAAAGTTTAGTCCTGCTAGAGGCAGAAATAGCCACGAGACTCAGAACACTTAGACCATACAGATTTTACTCTGAGTAAACACGCATACAAAGCACTGCCTTGCTCATGCAATGAAAAGGCAAACATTATAAATATATCTGACAGCCCAGTAGTTTTTCCTTCTGTGGGTGAAGATGGAAGAACACATGCCTGAGCAGACACACAGGTTCTCACTGTGTTAGGTCAGGACTCAGCACTGCCACAGCTTCTCCATGGAAGTGGACCAAATAATCCTTTAAGGAAAAGGGGTTTCATCCTGCTAAACTTACAGCTCTTTTCTGAAGCCTGAAAGTTAGGGCAAAGAAGATATTTCCAAATCAACATATGAGGTTTAGAGCTCCTTTTTATAGTCAAAACTGTAATTTATCAGGTGTTCTTAGAGCAGTGATGATGGTCTCACAGTCCGCTGCAGCCAAATGAGACCTAAATTTAAATAAGAGCAAAACAAGAGGAAAAAAGGTAATGATTAGTTATTTTTATGGGGAGGATGTTGCTGTGACATAGTGTAGTGTTTCCAACATGGATGGAAAGTTAATCTGGGATTAATGGCAACAGGAAAAAAAACTTGCTTCTTCAGGGACAAGAACAAGCTGGTAGATTTGGCCGAATGGGAGAGATGAAACGGGAGAAAAAAAAAAAAATTGAGTGGATCTTTTTTCTTTTTCTTGTGCATGTAAATCTCAGATTTTAAAGTTTAACATTATAGTGCATTTTCAACATGATTAGCAACAAAATGTGGGATTGCAACATGATTTATATCTTCTTTTTCATAAAGACTTTCTGCCTTTTTTACAATTGGAAGGCAACATTCAAAGCCTCTGAGATAATTTCTTCAAAACTTCAGACCTCACAGGTAAATAAGAATGTTCCTTGTATTCTGTTAAGATTCTTTTAGACTTGCTTTGCCAGAATGAAAGTGTTCCTGACACAGGTTTTTCAAAGGAAAGAGAAAATATCCCCCTTTTTTTTAATTATAGAAAGCATGCCGAAAGTCTTAATTAAAAAAACCCCTAAAATTCTTAATGAAATCTGCATAAAACATCTAAATTTGTTCCAATTTTTCAGACCATGTTACATGATATTCTCTAGGAAATCTGAGTAAAACCTAACAGAAAAGCTTGTGAAGACCGCTATGAAAATCTGATTAGCATGTCTTTCTTTTGATTCGGCTGAATGCAAAAGGCAAGTTTGATAAATTTTGGTTTAGGGCATTCAAAGCCCATTCCAGATGCCCCTGGGTTTTGCTCTATGTCCCTCCCCCAGCTCCCTTCATCTCAGTGCTCATTGTCATGTATCTCAGTCCCACACACAGGGTCCAAACCAATGAACTGCATTTTCACCATTGTCCCTAGAAGGTGACAGATCACAGTCCTAGTCTTCTACCTGCCTAATCCTCTCTCACAGAGGGACGCCCCTAATTCTAATTAACTAGAGTGCCTTTGGGTCCCTAATCTATGCAAAATCCTCTTCAAAATTTGTACTGATAAAAGTGTCAGGAAAGTATGTATGTGCCAAGATCCTATATGGAAAATAGAAGAATTTACTTATCCAGGCACAGTCTTATTGAGTGCTTCTTGACATGTGTGAATCTTGCGCTTTTAGGATAGAAACTGCAGGTTATTTGAAAATGGAAGACCCCCCTGAAAGAGTCTAGTACTGGGTTTAAGATGATGAAAGCATTCTGCAGCTAAAACCGAAATATTGTCTAGGGAAGGGTAGAGAAGCCAAATTTTGCTTGTTGAAAGAGAGATTCAGAGATAGTCTCAGGCTGGTCATAGTGGCTTATCATCTAAACCAGCAAAAAAAGGAGCACAAGGATAGCACTCAAAAGAAGCCTCTTCAGGATGAGCCTTTGAGTGTCATAACTTGGCATAGTGTTATCACAGCTGGGGTACCAAAGCACAACACCTCCCGAGCAGGGCATCCAGGCCAGGCAGCATCAAGGATCTTGGACACACTGCTGTATCTTGGGTTGGAGTAACTCTGTGTCTTGAGAGGAGACACCAAAATCAATGATGCTCATATGACAGTCCCACCTGCAATATGATAGTCTCACCCTCTCTGAACAAGGCACTTCAGAAACTTCAGAAGCCCTGCTTTAGGCAAATTAACTAGCTACCCAAATTCAGTGCTCTTTAAAAGTATGTTTTTATAATTCCTGAAGCTAGATCTTGAGATGTTTACTCCTAGCATCTTGCCGTACAAGAAGTTCCACATAAAGCACTGTTCCTAATAAATAGTAGATTAAAGAATCTGGCTGGGAATGAAATGTATGAAACAACACCTATTTCCTGACAGATTTCATAATTGGTGAAAATAACTTTAACAAAACACAGCCACTCCCTCCCTCAGTGGTTCTTCGTCTGCATGCTGAGTATTGTGGGTTTACCAAAGCCCCCTCTGCAAGCTGAGTGAGAGCCCTGGCCTCTTCAGGGTCTCCCAAATCAACAAAATGCCTCCTCCTAATTCTTTCTCTGTTAGAATTTGTTTTGCATGGAATTTATTTGCCCGTTTTGCATGAGCTGTTCCGCTGTAATCTTGGCAGCATGCAGCCTTGCCAGATTTCAGAAAGATGAGTAAACTTCTGAATCTGATAGCGACTTCAGCAGAATACCAAAAAGGGGCTTCTTTGTTCTCCATAAACAGACTATTTACTTTGATCTGGTAAAATGAATTAATGAAAGGAAATTACACCTTCCAATTTCATGTGTGCAGGAGAAAGAGAAGTGGGCTTAATTTGGTTTGTTGTTGTTTTGTTTCTTTTATCTTACTTTTTCTAAGGATGGAGTAGGCTAAGGGGCATCCTTTCCAAAGTACAGCACTCTTAGAAACAGCCAGATCTTTTCTCTGGTAAAAAGTGCCCTCAAAACACTGTAAGGTCCATGTATATGCAAGCAGTTCAGAGTTATTACAAATCTAAAATAGGAAGCTATTCACTTGATCTTTTGGTTCAATCCTATTAGGACCCCCCTGGAGCTCTAAATGGATACCAGCCTGTCACAGGCCTGTTGCTGTGACGACCCAGCCTTTACAGAACAAGAAAAAGAAATGATAGTGATTGGCAGACCTTCCTTGCCCTAGTATGTAACACAAAAGAAGACAAAATGAAGAGGAAGTCAGACTGTTATTATAGGTTTGATGCTTCTTAACCTTACAGCACCTTACACCTGGTAAGTGTCACCCTGCAAACCCAAACCCTTGGCAGACTTAAAGTTACATTTCAGTATCAGATGTAAAGAGCTAAGTCAGGCATTAATTTATCCATCCTCTTGTTTTAGTTGATTGAAATGCAAACTGCATACCGAGCAAAACTGCGTTTGCGGAGAGAAGAAATAAACACAGAGGGCCAAACCCTGCTCACCATGCCCTCAGAAGTCAGTTTATGGGTGTAAAAGCTGTAGGTCAAGCAGGATTCAGCCCATGGACTAAATGAATGAGTGGCCAGCAGCAAAGCAAGGACTGCAAGGGGGAACTGTCTCCAGCCCCTGTTCGCTCTGCATGAGAAAGGAAAGAATTTGATAAATTCTACCATATGGTGCCATACTGTATCTTGCTAGCTATAAATAATAGTCTTTCTGTTTCTGGTTTTCTTTAGCTTTCCTTGGTAGCTGTGACAGATTTTTCAGCCATGGTTATAAAAAAGTGCAAAATGCAGTTTCTCCTCCCTTTTTTATTTTTTCTTTTTTTTTGGAACAGATAAACAAAAGAGAAAAGAAAAAGATCTAAAGAAAAGGAATAAAATAGGAAACTTCCCATTAGCTTAAAAGCCAGATAAAGTCTTTGTGATGTTAGAATATTGTACATTCAATTGTTGCTATCAAGAGCTGTCAAAGAAAATGATTGCTTAAGGGTGATAGATATATACCTGCATTCACAATGTTGGAGTTACATTCCTATCTTATGTATGTTTTTTCTAAACTTAATTACAAATTTTGTTACCAGCACAAAATAATGAAAATATCCCAAGAGCCAAATAGCTTTCTCATAGCACCACAGAGAAAGTTCGTGTAAAACTTTTATATTTTCATTCCTTTCCGGGTCCTCTTAAGAGCAACAAAGTTTTCACTCATAAACTTTCAAACAGAATTTCTGACATTTGTGGTGCAATCTTTTATTTAAGACTGTCACTAAACAAATGTTTGCTTGAGTAGTCAGATGAAATCCAATAAACCATGATCCTTAATGACAGTATAAAAGTTTGCTGCATTAGCACGTTTGAAAAATGACATTCTCTAAAGATAATAAGGGAAAGTTAAATTAGCAAGAACAGAAAATCTGGCTATATTTTAAAATGTCTTTTTGATACTCCAAGTCACAGTTCAAAGTATTAATTTCCTTGAATAAGCAAAGCTGAACTTTTAAAGGTTTGTAGAAGAGCACTCACACTTAAAATCAGACTCAAAACAATAGCAAAGATTCTTAGCTGATATAAGCAAACATAGCTCATTGATGGCAGTGATGTTATACTGACATAAAGCTACAGAGATTCTGATCCAACTTCCTAAAAGCTTTTTTACCTGAAATTTAAAATAATATTGAGTCTTTTAGATAATGCTTTGGATATTTACATTTACATCTCTCCACTCCTCACTTCCAAAGTGAGACTTTCAAGGCAAAATCCAAAATAAATAGGTGTATGTGTTGTTATTATTAAAGTAGGAATTAAAAAACTATCCAACATTCATCAGAATTTTAAAAAGCAAGGAAGTTAGCACAAATTTAATCCTACATTTTCTCTTAATCTTTATACAACTTAATTTCCCCCATACCTTAAAAGAGATTGTTTAATAGCACGTTGAACAGAGATATGCTTCTTACAACATATATACATACTGCCTGAAGAAGTCTGCATACATAGAAACAACACAAGCTTCTGTACCTGGAACAGATGTAGCATTTGCCTGAAAAAAGTATTTATTGGCCAGGAGAGGAAAAAGGTTAAAAGTGTCAAAAATATACTATAAAAAGACAATTTTTTATTTTGTTCTGGAGAAGTATGCTGAAATACACTGTTTTTTGTATACTGACAGTCTAAACTATCCCACAATAGGCTTTGCTAATCACTGCCAATTAAGAAGCTTAAATAAATTCTTCTTTTACAGACCCTTGTTCTTCTTTAAAAAAAAAAAAACACACAAAGAAAAAAAAAAAAAAAAACAAAGAAAAGTCCCATAAAACCCCACCAAAACCAAACAAAAAAACCCACCCAGAACTTCTGTAATATTAGGATCAATAAACTGAGTCTATTTTTTATTTTCTGGTAAGCTGAACTCATGTTCATATAATTTTTTTTCACAATGTAAAATGAGTTTTCATATCACAGCTTTGTAACAACACACTGAGATTTTTAAAATTAAATAAAACCTCCAGTTTACCTGAAACTAATGCATTTATTTTTCTAATGTTCAGTAATTCAGCAATCAAGCCATGTTTTACAGTTTTGTCACAGAGACAAATTACTTGTTTTGTTAAATTACCACAAAAGGCCATTTAATATATTTGAAACTCCTTATAACTAAGGTACACTATTTCAGTAAGGAGAAAAGGAAAATACTTAGTGGTGGTTCCCATTTTGAGCAAGAGATAACTGATAACACAATTTCATGATAGAACTTTTAATTTTTTTAATCAATACACAAAGATGCAATGGTTTATGAAAACGTATTTATTTTTACTCTTATTTTTTCTAGTACTACTTTATGAAAAGGTTTTAAAAATAAAGAAGAAAGAAAATGTACAAAATGGAAAAAGCAAGCACAAAGAATCTAAAATCTGATAACATTTTTGCCCACATTCTGCACAGCAAGAATCGCTCGGCCTAGAAATGTAATACTTTAGAAGTCATTTGGTAATACCTTTATTTTATCACCATTATTGCAGCACGATAATAGCAGTTCGCAGTATAAAGTTCTCTTGCATTTGCTTCCTTTCGCACAGTTAATATTGTCAGCCTTGAGCACACACCAAAATACCCGAGGTACAGAAGCGTGCTGGGGAGGGCGAAACCTGGAGTGTTTTTCCTGGGTAGGACAAGTTGGAGAGTTGTCCCTTGGAAGAGGGGGATTTGTGTCCTGTTCGTGGGATGAGCAGGGGCTTTGCACCACCTCCTGGTGCGCTGGGGAACAGCCGGCACCGGGGCTCTCGCTCGCTGGTGCCTTGCCACTGTTTTCCTCTCTTCTCACCGCTTTTACACTTACATATTTTTTAACCCCTCTTTAAAACTTAGGGCCCTATAGCGCCAAAAGCCCTTATTCTGCCCTGCTTTCTCCAGGCCACTAAAACAAAGGGGTGATGCAAAGGGTCTTTACATCCTTCTGCACATCTCCAAGAACACCTCTGTGGATTAAGCCAGCACTATGCACATTGCTGACTTAACAGGGACTCCAGTCTGGAAAGCATGGAGATCCTGAAGGGATGGAAAACTCCCCGACCTTGCAATGAGAGGTGCTGGGTGTCAAATCCAGGCAGGATCATTTGCACAGGGCCTTTGTCACAGCCCAGTCCCCTCAGCCCTCATTGCTCTCAAGTTTTTATCATCCTGAGCTGGAGGTTCCTAGATAAACTCCCAAGGGTCTGGTCTGAGGGCTTGGAAAAATGAAAAGAAATATTCCTGGAGGTTCCAGCAGGCTTTGAGTCAGGCCCCAGAGTTAATAAACTCCCAGAGGCAGACTGTTTTTGGGACAGGCTAGTACCAAGCTTCTTATGCTTGTTGCACAGCATCCTAGATAGGTCTATGGGGTTTCTGACACAGAAAAAGAATTAAACAGAACAAAAGGCAAAAATCTGAAATCCCAGAGCTCCTGACCTGAATCGCTGTCTCTTGCACTGGCAGAGTCACCATGTGATGGGGATTTGGCCCCATAAGTCTAGTAAACAGTCTCAAACAAAACAAAAGAGCTAATAAAGGGGTTTCATCATCTGTTTGGCTTCACAATCGTAGCTTTAAACAAAACAAGTCACTACCACTACAATACCAGAAAAATAAATGCTTTTCTTTCTAAGGTTCATAAAACACTCATTACCCATAATTAATCATAATGACATGCTGTATTCAGGCCTCTAGCTAGGTTCTGGCTGGAAGCATAGAGAATTGGCTTCTCACATCTTCCAGTACTTTAGCCACTATGTTCTTCAGTATACAAAATTGATTGTCCAACATAGAAATCTCTTCGTTTCCTTTGTTTTTGTTGTGTTGAAAAACCTATTAGTTGGTTGTTAAGTCTATGCATTTTCTACTTCCCTTAAACAACTGACTATTTAACTCTACCGGAGTGAATGTGTTTACACTGCAGGGAAGTTAGCCTAGCACCTACAAAGTCATTACAAGCTTGACCAAAGGTTGACCAAAACTTGACCTGATCCTCACTAAGGATTTTGGGCCACTACTGAGATTGATAATAAATTATGTATGTCTTAATACTAACTGCTCACAACAGACCCCGGGATATAATATATAATATTGATTGTAATGCAATCTCTCCTCATTGAAACAGCAATTGTTACTATTTCTAAATATGATTCTGAGATTTAATGCAGAACAACCCACAACACCACAAATACTTTAATAATAAATTTCCATAGTATGTAAAGCCCATATAAAAATCTTTGACTCTGAAATCAAGAGTACAAGGAGAATACACATGTTGGTGTATATCCTTCATCCGAGCCAACTATGACATTTAAACTAAAAGCACAATTCTGCTTGAGAGATTTTGTTCACTTTCACATCATTTACACTCAACCCTGGTAATAGGGGGTTGAAGCTTGATCAAAGGTCTGTTTAGTCAACAGTTTTCTACACACTTCAACCTACAGGTCGAAATGGATCAACCCCCAGGAGACACCATGCTTGTTGGCTTCCCCCATACCATGTGGGATATCAGGTCAGTAACAGCAAAACACCCACTGGCTTTTGGAGTAATTTCTGCTTCCTTCACTTCCTTGTCTTCTCACAAAGCATGGTTACCTGTGCCAGCTCGCTCATGCCAGCGGCTTCTTTCCCCTCATCTACAATGTCAGTCTGGCCAAGACCAGTGTTGAGAGTTCTTGATGCAAACCAGGTTATTTTCCAAAGCCCAGGGAACTAACAGACAATAGTTGCTCATGTACTTAAGATGAGCAATTTGCTCTCTTTTTTTGACAAATGTGACCATGAAGTGTGTTCAGTGTTGCAGATACAATCGCCACTGACTGCTCCTTAACAGGGTATTTGCACAACACAAGCAGGACACCTCCTTCTCACATACTTCAGAAAATGGGTTTGCTTAGACAAAAGTGGCAAACCTACAGCAACCTTCCCAAGCCTGAGGACAACATCCTGTAGTTTCTTCATAGAGATTAATAACTCAAGAGTCTAATAACTATAATTTTTGATGAGTGTACAAAGACTCTATGAAGAATTACGGATTTGGTTCAGAGACCTAAAACACTTCAAAAGAAAATCTCCAAAGAAAAGCTCTCAATAAAATTCGCTGGGCCAAACTGTGATCCCTTTCTGGGCTGGGCTTAGTGCAGTGGTAAGGCTGTCAGTTATGGCTCCCTAACACATCCCCGCGGGCTGCTCCGGCTTTCACCAGATGGCAGTGGTGCCTCAGGGACTATCCATCAGAGGAGGTTAACAGCAGGCTCTCCTCCCCTCTCCTGGCATGCCTACCCAATGGGGGACTTTGGGGACCTAAGCATTGCACCTTCTCTATCCTGTTCAAGACTCTTTCATTTCCTACGGCATCTGCAGCAGAACCTTGTAGGAAATCTCTAAATCCATAGGACTACCCAAACAACAAGAACAATACTAAAAATAGGAGTTCCTGGCAGTTCCTGTAGCTACATCTACAGACTTCTGTGAAATTCCATAGATTCCTTCTGTTACTAAACCTAAAAAGACTTTTTCTGTAAATACAAGAACAAAGAATGGTCATGTGGAATCAGAAGTTATGGATTCAGTGTTACCACCAGCCCTATATTTGGGCTAAGTCTTTCCATTGGGCTAAGTCTTTCCACTGGGCTAACCTTTCCATTTTTCAATGTGCATGATTAGCACAGTAATTCTCCTTTAAATGATGTGTGATAGGCTTTAATTCAGTTGTCATCTGCAAGTGCTAAGGCTGATGAATATCATGGAAATACCTATCTGAATGTTTGTATAAATGTACATTTTGGAGCATAGGCGATATTTATATTCATGATTGCAGAAACAAACTGAAGTTTCCAGCAGGAGATTTCCATCCACTTCTACCAGCCTTTCCATAGCTCCAGTCACACTCCACACTCATTCATAAACTCTTGTTTATTTTTGTTACAATGGCTGGTCTGTCATTTCTCCTATATAGCTTAGCAATTTTCCCAGTTTCATTCTCACTCTCCTCCATTGGTTAGAGTTTGGGGCAGGTGGGACGGAGAGGTTCCCAACAGTAAATCCCACCTAAAGGTAGCAGTTAAGAACAGGTTTTTCACTGTGACATCCTTTCACATAATGAGCTAAAAGGGATGTCAGCACAAGGTGGGGACAACCTAGAAAGAAACTGCCTGTCAGTGCATGGATTCTTCCAGAAGTGAGAGCATCCACTTGGGAGGTGCAGACCAGCTCAGCTGTCACAGAGAGGAATGGCTTGGGAAATGGTCCCTTATGAGACACACAGAGGTCCACAAGCCATCTTCTTAAGGAAGTTGCCTCTTACCCTCTAGTGGACAAAGAGATCAAGCAGCTGTGACACAAACTGTTGATCTGGTCAAAGAGTATTAATCGATATACGTTTATCTTAAGAGATTCTTCCGGTGTACCCAGCAGAAGCACACATGTGATCTGCCACAAGTCTCTTGTTTGAACTACAGCCCTGGTAAATGCTGAAGGTTTTCCATGCTTAGGTAAAACAGTTGTACTGTTAAGAGAAATGATGGCTCTGGTGGCACTTACTGCTTCTCTTAGTGCTGGAAGGTGGGCAGAGAGTTGTCTGTGGTATGTGGGCTAAGACCTGGTAAAACCTCAACCCCACTGAGATGTGAGAAACAATACATTATTTCTTTAACATGAAATATGTTCCGAGGTAAGCCTTTTCTGTTACAGGGAAGCACAAGGAAACAGGACTGGCCAGTACAGGTTGTGTTTATATGCAGAATTTATATTCTTGCAATGCTGACTTTTGAGCCTCAGCTTCATCCCCACCTCACCACAGCCCTGCAGGTGTGCAGATGTACATGCTGTACTGCACGAGCAAGGAAGAGACACATTCTTAATAAGTTGTTCTGACATTTCTACACTATGGCATTTATATTTATTACAGCACACCATCACTGTGCACATTGCAAATCAATACAGTGAATGTGAAGCCGTTCGTAGCACTCAGAGCCTTGTCCATTACTGTAATATCCAGTTGTTTACAGTGCAGTAATGAGGCACTTGTAGGCCTCACTCAAATATGGCTTTCATTCCCCAGCATGATCAAATGCCAACATGCTGTACAATGGTTCCTTTGTGGATCAGGTATATACTGATTTAGCCTCGGATAACACTACAGAAGTCAACAGGGTTGTACTTCATTTACATCATCAGGTAAAGATAAATTAAGTCAAAACCTCAGACCCAAACACTTTCCAGAATTAGGGAACTTTTGGCTCTGATCCCTTTCTATCAGGAAGAAGAATTTAAAGAGGAGAAAAGGAACACAAGGAAAAAGGGGGTGTGGAGACAAGAAAAATATGCTATTTCAGCTATGCATAGGCTGCTTCCATAAGACAACTCATAAGCATACCTTAAAAACCCATTTCACAGCTTCTTTGGCTGAAACAAAGCCTGAGAAAATGTCTGTATTCCATTTCCTGATATTACAGACTGAGTCTGCACAGGACAGACTGCAGAGATACTCTGTGGTTCTCTTTACCATGTCCCTCATCCCTTCTCATGTCCCAGGTGTGGCTGTGGAGTGTTTATTTAGCAAATATTCTGAGGACCTGCACTCTATCCACATGACACAGGTAAACATTCAATTGAGAATAAACAACAACAACAACAATAATAGTAGTATTTGGTTTTATTATTATTATTATATGTTTTTACACACTGGAAACATTAACCCTGGGGGGAAGGGTTTGCTGACTACAGGGGGAGTAATTTCAAGTCAGGTTCCTAGGAAAGAGGCAATACATTCTAAATATGAATTCTTGTTCTTTCCCCACCAGCAAGGCAAAGGGTCTGTAACAGACAGGAGGTTTGAACAGTGAAAGTTTTGGGAACAATCTGGCACATGCAAACCCCAAAGATCTTGCAGACAAGAGATATTTCAATGCGATGCCATGAGCAGCACAAACTTACTTAAAATAGGGCTTTGTCCTTTTCTCAAGCATCTTCAGTGACCATATTAAAGGTAAAAACTGAAACTTGTAGCAGGGAAAAAGAATAGATGAAATACAGGCATTTTATTTCTTTCCCTTCTGGCAGTTACGAATTTCTTCAAAATAGTCCACCTATACTTTCTTTCTTCACAGTACACCTTTGTTCCTCTTCCCCCCCTCCCCACCCTCCCCCGCCAGTCTCTTTCCAGTCTCTATTTTCTTGCCAAGGACTTCCCCTTACACAGCTCCCTTAGCTCATTTCTGTCACACCCAGCTCCTCCAGCGGCCCTTCCCTAATGGACCTCTCTCTACTCGCAACCCTTTGTTATCTCCCTGCAGCAGCAGGTTTTATTGTACGGCTGTTCTAACCACAACCCAAACTACCTGCTTTTCAGCATCCCTGCTCTGGTGCAGGGCCGATTCAGAAGGAGCAGCCCAGCCAGGCTGCACCAGTAGCTGCTCACAGATATGGCTGAGGAAGGCAGATTGATCTACCCAAGTGCAGAACGGGAATGGCTACACCTGGAACAGGACTCTGATGTTTGACAAGGGGCAGTAACAGGGTAGGTGTTCAGAGCTGTAAAGCATTCCAAGTGCCTCTGTAGAAAAGCTGGAAGTTTGAGGAAAGTGAACAAAGAAGCATGTAGTTGGGAAGGTCATGGTTTCAATTTTATTATTTTGTTCTGTTACAGCAGTCAGTTTTTCACCAGCTTACGGCTTTTGCATGTGCAGTGAGTATACTTCCATAATGTATGTCATTTGACCTTTTAACTATGCAGATTGATTTTGTGAATCGAAGCTAAACCACCAAAAACCTCCAAATTATTTTGTTTAGTTTACCTTTTGGATCCAAAAATAGTCTGTATTTGCTGACTTGTGCATGCTCAGATTTAATGCGCTTCTGCAGACTGCCTGCTTAGCCCCCAAGCAGCGGGGCTGGTATATTCCATATGCATCAGAGTAACTGCACATGCATCAGCCTTCTGGCCAAGATTTCCAGCAACACATCAGAAGTGCAGCAACTCTGTTCAGCTAAAACACTGGGCAGAAAGAGGACATGACCTGGCAGGCAGCCTTCAGGTGCTGAGCTTCATTCAGCTTCACAGAGATGCTGTAGAGCATGTAGACAGTGGTAGCCTTCATTGCCAGGTGGTCTGTGACAATCAAAGCTATGACTGGCACAAAACTTGCTCAAGAACACGGAAAACCAGTTCTGGAGTAGAAATGTTGACTGACATATTTAGTGGGTAGCATTTAGGTAATACTGAACATAGCAGGCTCTACTGTAGAGTATTGTAAACATTGTGATTGTGCAGAGTAGAGAGACTTGCCTGACCACCAGCACACTGAGCAGGTAGCTACAGCAGCAAGGCCAGAGCTTCAGTGACAGCTTCCACCAACGAATGACACGACTGTCTTCACGTCAGTCCCTTGTCCAAAATCAAAGTACTTCTCAGAAGTCAATAAATAGGCAGGTTGCCTTGCCAAATTGTTACAGGATGCTTACAAGGAATTGTTGCTTTATCTGAAATCACTTTCTTTCCTTACCTCAACTCTTCTTTTGCTTTATTTGCTATCTGCAATTTATAGTAAATCATTTATTTTGGCCAATTAAAAAAAGATGTGGTCTTGGAATCCTTTATAATTTTTTAGGCGTACACAATCCATAAAATTTACATTTCATCCAGCAGCAGCTCCTGATGAGCTCATCATAACTGATGTCTCAAGTGAAACTTATTTCAGCCACTGAAACTGAGTTCTGAATGTGAGGACCTGGTGGATCACATGGGATGCAGCAAATCCTCCAGCTGATGTGTTTCCCTCCTACATCTACGCCAACCTAGCATGGCCATGTCAGAAAGAGTGTTACTGCTGTGGAGCTGTGCTATTCTGCTTCACAAATCCACACTTCTCTAGTGTGTACAAATAACAAACTCCCTTGCTACCGCTCCAAAAATATTTAACAGTAGTGGCTCCAGGGATGATTCACATTATTGAAATGTAATTAGTCCTACAAGAAATGTAGGAACATTTACTAGTCTATTATATTAGCATAAAGAATAATTACAGTGCAGGGATTTTTTGTTTAACACAGTTTTAGAAGTACATATTTTTCACCGTGCGCACATGAAAAGGCAGAGAGAGACCTGGTAAGCCCACAGACAAGTGTTTAGTTGAGTCACGGCAAGAAGAAAATATCTAAGGTTTATAAGTAACCTGAAAAAGGGACAAAGGTGCTGCAGTGATTCAACAAAGCGCTTATTCTAATCCTTATAAATATGCACCACATGTATCTTTTATAACTGTTATGTTTTGCAGTATTTAGGCAATAGTGGGTATTGAAGGCTTTGTCAGCTATGCTTCAGTGGATTCATAAAAGCACCTTCCATTTAAAAAAAGAGGATTTCATAGTAATGGGCAAAATTGTAAGTGCTGTCAATGGCTACATTTCATCTCATTGATTCACAGTGTGTAGGATGACTGCCTGATCTGAATCACATATGCCGGAGACGTGCCATGTTCAGCGCAAAACAACTGGAGTTCACAAAAGAAACGAATTAGAGAAATTCACAGCCTCTGTCTGTGGAAAGCTCTCAGGGTTACACTGAGGTGATCTCAGCAGTGCAACAGTTCAGGGAAACTAGCAAACCATGAGTCTTCAGACGATGTCTTAAATCTGTCTGGGGCCAAAATACACCTACTTAATTAGTGGGTGTTCAGTTTTGGTGCAAAATGTTGTTGGAAAGAGGCCTTGGGCTGGGACAACCACTAACTACAGCTAAGCAGATGGCGTTTCAAGACGAAACTTGCAGATTGGGATGGTTGGCACTGTTAGCAGAACACTACTAAAACCTGTTTGTTGGGGCTTGTTCTTGGCCTGGATGAGTGGTCAGTAAGGTGGGAGGAAGCCATGGATGGGTAATAACCTGAACTGTGTAAGCGGAGCTGTTGGTGCAGGAGGGTGGAGGCTGTTTTGCAAAGTTAGGTGTGTCACTTGGACTTTGGACTTTGTTACTTGGACTTTGTTATGGCCTTCACAATAAGAGGTAACACCCTGGCATGCTCCACCTAAATTGTGCTATTAGCAGAAAATCAATGGTTTGCCTTGCACTTCACAGTAAAGATCAGATGCAGAGACCCCATTTTCTCTTCTGGCCTGTTTCATATTAGTACACAAACATTACATTTCTGTTCCTCTAATAGATGAAGTAATGTCATAGTCTGGATACTAAAAGCGCAGTTTAATTTTTATTTTCTCTCTCTCAAACAGGGATTCAGTCTGTGAATTCATGTGGAGCAAATACACAGTTCTTATCCAAAAATACAATGGTAGGGAAAGAGCAGAGTCAGGTCTTTTATCACTTGTAATAGCTTAAAATTTCAGCTTAGAGATGGGCTGATTATTTGAAGTGTGCACTGCACAACAAACTTTCCTCAAACTAAAAGCATCAATACCATGGGGAGCAAAATACTTTCAGCACAATGAAAAGCTTTAGTGTAGAAGAAACTTGAAAAAGTTGGCCTGGATTTAAAATATAGGCTATAAGCCTAGGCAGACAAAAGGTTAACTCAGAGCACAGCAGAACAGGACAAAGAAGCCTGAGCAAGGTCAGAGGAAGGTAAAACCTCTATGCAGCACAGCAGAGAACCACGCTGAGTTTGAGTCCCAGAGGCAATACAGATGCACCAGTGCACATGTTAATAAGCTTCATCTCAGCAAAAACTATTAGCACGGGCACAGCCTCCTGCTGCACCAATTATTCTGCTTTGAGTGCTAGTTTAGTTCCTTCAAGGTGCTCCACTGCAAACAGCAGCCATGCCCTCTGCTGCCCTGCCTTACACAGCTCCTTTGCCAGCAAATAAATCTGTGGTATGCAAAAAAAAAAAAAAAAAAAAAAAAAAAAAAAAAAAAAAGTACATGGCTTAGTTGTGGCTTGGCCTTGCTTCCAGTGCTTGCTTTGAGGAGTCCAGAGCTATAACAGTTTTGACTGATTGAGAAGCTCCCCAGGGTATTTTTCCCTTGGCACATGGAAGGTGATGGAAGGTGTGGATTGGGAATGCTAGCAAGGACCCTTGAACCACAAAGCCAAGGCTGACCAGAGCAGGGGGCTGGCAGCCAGCTGTTTGCCAACAGAGACTGCTCACCTTTACCCTCATCCTGTCACACGTGGTCAACCCTGGCTTACACTGAGCTTCCTCTGTGTGCTGAGTGTTTAGGAACCAGGACCTGCCAGGTGAGGACATCTCTGGCACACCTGACAGCTGTTCTGTGGCTGTCAGTGGTCACTGCCACAGCAAGGAGTTTCCCCTCAGGCTGAGGCAGCTGCTGCCTGGCTTCAAACACAGCAGAACTTATTTTGGGTCACATCTGCCCCCAAAAATGGTTTGGTTGAACTGGTTATTTCAATGTATTTCCCGTGTTTCTGCCCCCTCTGTCATGTCTTTGGTGGTGCCAGTCCAGGAATTTATTGTCCCCAGAGAAAGGGATGAATTCAAATGAAGAGGGTGTACCATGGCCAAGCACGTTGGCTTGGGATTGGACTGACCCTCTCCAAACCCAGGCATTGGTGATGCTCCACTGCCCCATGGAAGTCACCTGGGGAGGTTAGAGATGCAGACAGAGAAGAAAATAAGTTCTGAACCCAAAGAAAATAAAGCTTTAATCATAATTTTTATAAGGTTAACACATGATATCACAGGAGGTCATCAGGAACTTTCCAGTGTCTTTCTCTTCAGACTTATTTTAACTGAGCCAAGTTCAGTTGAGTTTTCTGTGAATTATAGGGCTTGCTTGAGGGACAATTACTTCCCTTTTTTTGTGTTTTATGCTGGCATGATTGATATATATACTAGCATTAGCTTCTTAACAGGGACTTTGGCTCAGTTCAGGAAACAATTCTCCTGGTCCCACTCAACTTATATTTAAATGTAATAGCCAGTACTAAGAGGTTTTACTTGCACAAAGGGCCAGATGCAGAGGCAAGTCTTAGATATCTGAAATTAGATTTTTGCACTGAAACTTAGATCCTCTTGAAGCTTGATCATTTTGCACAGCCTCTGAAGTTCATGGATTGAGAGGTGGGGGAGCAGCAAGAGCAGAAAAAAGCTGCTGCACCAGAAAGACTGGGAGACTTAGGTAGCTAGTAAGTCCAGCAGCAGCACTTCATCAAAAAATACTGTGAGTTCATCCCATCTCTGTTACCATCCATTTCATCCTGCCATATACAGAAAGGGCTTTGTGTCTCAGGAGGGAAAACAAGCCTTTTACCCCAGACAGCCATGGAAGGGCACACTGTGGAATTAGGATCAACATACAGACTGAAGCATAAAAAAATTATAGAAATTTATAGAAAAATTATTCATGTTCTGAGATACTGCAACTGACACACAACTTGCATACTGCTTCTTGCCTAGATCTATATCTATGACCAGGTTCCATGGACCTGGACCATTTCCAGGTTACTTGGCCTCAGCTGTGCTGCTCTCCTTACCTTCTTTTGCCATTCTGGGTCAATCTATGTCCTCTGAGTAGAATGCTCCAGCCTGTGATAATTTTCTGAGTATGTTGTTAGGACATGTATTTTTTTAACCCAGCTGACTATGAGCTTCCTACCAGTGCTAGCACTTTTCCCCTGCAGGCTAAGACTCATCACACATTGTTCATTACCTAATAAACTTGTTCAGCACCACTGCAGAGTCCAAAAAAATGTTGACTCTAATCCTGGTCCCACTTCCTCTATGGTCTGGTGGCTCACTGGGACTCTGGGAGCAGAGTCAGGCTGACACTTGGTTTGGTGCCACACCTGAGCCCCAGTGAACACCACTCTGTTTGACCTGGTAAGCATGTGGAAGAGCCTCACTTCTTCTCTGGCTGGGCTGGAGGTCTGGGTCACAGCTGTCAGTGTGGAGCCAAACCCAGCTGCTTGAGGAAGCTTTGGTTTGCAAGGAAAACACGGAATGTGCTAGATACTGAGAGGGGCAGTAAGGAGATAAGAAAAAACATTAATAGGAGAAAATAAACCTTGGCTAATAGGTAGAGTACTATTAACCTTGTAACAGTCTTCACGGGCTGGATACCCCCAGTTGCCAGTGTCTGCTACCTACTTTATTATGTTCTTGGGCAAGTCACTCTGGATCCCAGCATCTGAAGCCCTTGGGCATTTCATGAGCCTTCACACCTCAGTTTCCCTTCTGTAAAGGAATAATACTGCATTCTTACGTCTCAAGCAACTTGCAAGAATAAATATATCAATGTTCATCAGTAGCACCGGTATGGGATGATGCACACCAGCAAATAAGTCTGGGCTCTTCTCGTTTGAAAAGCACACGTGCTGTGGGTACACATGGGCACTGGGTGTGTGAAACCCAGCTGGGTCTGGGGGGGCACACAGACCTGGAGTGTGGGGGAGCTGGTGCCACAACACAGGAGATTTACACCTTGGCTGGTTCCACAGTAACGTCCTTGTGCACACAAGTCCTCACTGTACCTGCAATGTTCCCTGCAGGGATGTGCTATTAATTCACATCCCAGCCTTGTGTGCAATAATTTTTCCATGGAGACAAGCCCCGAGATAGACGTGAGAGTGGAAATGTAAGGCAGGGCAAAAATTAAGGCCAGCTGAAGCAACAACGTGGTGGGAAAGGAGGGTTGTGTATCCCTTCTCCACAGCCACGTGCAGGACTAACAAGGACTCCTGTAGTCCTGTCAGTGTTCTCTCCTCCCTGGGCCTTAATGTGTTGAGAAAACAAATCTCATGAGAGAAACTTTAAAGAATCAGTGTATACAACATGGAAAAACATGGAAGGATTTGTTTTGTCCCAGCTTTTTAGCACAGACCAAGCTGGAGACTGCGGCAGGATTGAGTGGTCGGCTGCGGTTTGTGCCCACGGACTTGCAGAGCAGCACAAGGTCGGAGGGAGAGAAATGAGGCCCTGTGAGGAGGAGATGCAGAGTGAAAGCGTGCCAAGAGAAATGAATATTAGGCAAAAAAAGAAAGTGGGCAGCCTGTTGTGAGCGAACGTGCGGCTGTGGAGAGGGGCATGTGCAAGACAGAAAGTAGATGAGGGACCTGCCAGCAGCAAGTGTGAAGATGAACACCCAGTAGTGACAATGATGTTTGGGCCAATCAATGATGCTTGATGCATGGGGGACGGGATAGATGTCATTATTCTACAAAACCGTACACAAGCAAAAACAAAGCCATCTTTTTTAAATGAAAATGAAAGAGAAATGACAGGCGAAAAGCAAAATATTTGTGAGATGATTTAAACAAAGAGAAGTAAATCCAAAGAATATATTTTTTCCCAACCAATATGATGTACTGTATGGTTTACAAGAAAAGAAAGAAAAAAAATCAATCTGTGGCAATATCTGATGTGCCTCTTTGTAATAAACTGTTCTGCAATTATATGAACAAGGTGGTGGTGGTGACGAGAGGTAGGGGATTTTTGAGTCTCCAAATGTGCTGGGTTTGTATCATCCTGTCACCAGTTGTTCAATATTGTGATACCGGACAATCTCCTGTGTTTTTCCCAGTAGGTCAGTGAACTTATTTTCTTATCAAGCCTTAAGGCAGGTGTAGACATGAGGAAGGCATTTGCCTTTGTTTTTCTCCTTCAGCCCAGCCCAGCAGCTCCTTAGTATGCGTGGCCAGTGATTCAACCACACAAGTTTCCTCCTCCCCTTATTTTCTTTATAAGGATTGCAGTGAAAGGCACAACGGGGAGAAGTTTCATCTCTCCCTGTAAATACAAATGAGAGAAATGTCTAATACCTGTTATAAAAGATGGCATTTTAATTACCGCACCGCACTGCAGCAGGCGCACACACACATCTGCTGCACCTACACACAGCCACAGAAACACACGTAGCCCCCCCTTAATTGCACTTCTCCCCCCACCCCGCCAGGATGAAGAAGGTCTTCTTCCTCCTCCAATCCCTTCTTCGCCTTTATGCAACCCGGGGAACACGGGCTGATTGGAAAGGTCTCTTTCCTTGATAACAACAATTCAATGCGCCTTGACATTTTAATAGCCTGCCGTCCTAGTGAACACAATCGAGCTGGGCAGTGAAGCAAAAATCATTAGGTAAGCAAGATAATCTAAACGAAAAATCAGCCTCAACTTGGTCCCACATCTGGGGCACATCTGGGCAGAGGCTACCCTTTCCTGCCGGCTTCCGAACAGGAATCCTCTCCTGGGAAGGCTGTCAGGGGAAAGAGGGGTGTCCCTGGATTTATTGCCAGGGGAAATCCACCCTCTCCTGCCCCCCTACCCCTCCCAGCTGCAAACCCCCTCCCTCCACTCACACCCCCCTTTCTATAGGAGTGAGATGCTGACTTTGCAAGCCATTCGCTTTATGAATATGACCCTCAAAGGGAAGAAACCCTCTCACAAGCCCAGAACTATGTTATCATCGTTATTAAGGAGCTTAAAAAGGAGCTGGGAAGAGGAGACACCGGTGGAATTGCAGCCTGATTGTGATTGATGTGTTCCTATTAGCTCCTCACTGTTATCTCTCTGGATGGCAAGAACAGCCAGTGGCTTGTAACACAACAGATTACCTGAGTTTTCAGCCCTAGACGGATGTTTAAATAAAATATAGTCCCTTTTAGCGAGAAGCTCATTTTCTCTCCGAGGCTCCCAGACTATTTCATGTCAGCTGTGATTCGCTGTGACTCTCCTCAGTAAACATGTCTTATCATTAATAATTCTTTACAAGCACAATTTCATGGAGTCTTTTTGTATGTGTGCATGGGGGGAGGAGGGGGCGTGCATGCGCAAATGTTGGTCTCAGCCTCATCTCGATACAGTTTGGGAACCCAAGGTGCTTCTCTTCAGAATTTCACCTGCCTTGCCAAAAATGATTGATTACCCCTAGCAGACTGGGTGTCCAGCTATACCCAACAAATGACTTTGGCCCCTAACAACAGGCCTTGGCCAGATAGAAATCAATATTTCACCATTAAAATCTATCAAAGAAGAGTTAAGGCACCATCTGTCCCTGCCGCCTTTCCATGGTGTGTGAACATTAAATCCGACACTTGTAGTACATGAGTAATCAATATATAGTAGTTCACAGATCATTTGTGGTCCCCTTTTAGCAGTGATGGATGCTTGGAATAGTTGTGATTCATTTTGTCACACCATTAAACAAGATTCTGTCCAGTTCCTTCCTGATTTCATTTAGAGGATCATTCTTCACAGTTCATAAGAGAGAAACGGTTTTACCAATCTGCTTCTATTTCAATAAGTCACTTTATAGAGATTTTGTGTCCTGCAGACTGTAAAAATTCTGGAGAGATAGTACAAACATACCTCTAAAACTATTCACTGCATGACATATGCATAAAGTGTGAAAAACTGAATGTAAATATGTTTACCTCTTTATCTACAAATATTGGTTTTAACCCTTCGCTTACTAGAGGAGACTTGAGGCAGAAGTGCATGGAAATACAGCCTCCCCTAGGGCAGCTACAGCCAAGTTTGGAAATGGGCTGTAATTAAAAGCATGAATAAAACAACTGCAAGCTCAGTGTTAGAGCTTTACTTCTGAAATTGAAATAGTGAGGTCTCAGTAAAACAAACACCTTTCTTAATTGCTTCTGCTGATATGCACCCAGCTTCTTCTGAATTGTTCATTTTATACTGACAATAAATGTATAATTGCAAAGCATGTTTAAGTGGTTCTAAATAAATGGCCTGCTTTTTTTTTTTAACTTTTCTTATAATTGCCATTATTATGCAGACTTCTTCCTTTTTGGAGGAGGGGGGAGAATTACATATTAATGTTCCGTAGATTATTAATCTCATAAAAGACCTGCTCTTTCAGTCTCCAAATCATTCAATCAGATCCTCAGACGATGCTGTAATTGGGCATCATGATGGGGCTTCTCGGATTTAAACACTTTAAGAATTGGCCCTGTCTGGACTTCCCCTGGCTGCAGTAAGATATCCAAATAATATAAGCAGCAGACTTGGGTGTGGAGATAAAATCAGAGGGGAGCCCTGAGGATCTGTCAGAAGACATCTCCTAAAACCTTCATTGTGTGGCAATTTTCCTAATTAAAGGACATAAACAGCAGTGATTCATGCAACTAGCAGTGCTAGCCTGTCCTCCATGGAGCGCTTGATGCAGTAATTTTTAATCAGGTTGGTCATTTATAACCATACATTTTCAAGAATCCCACTTGGCTGCTGGAGTGTGCTGACTCACTAAACACAGGGCAGAGGAGGAAGGCAGAAGCCCATCCTCAGCTGGATGAGGTCCCACCAAAGCTTTCCTGGCAGTGGACCAGACCCCACAGACATTTAACTCAAGCATTCCTTGAGGAAGAACATATTTGTTCGAGTGCAAACAACCTCAAAGTAGGGTTTTCCTTTCTGTGTGTGGCTGTGTCCCAGCAGTGTCGAGTGGCTCCAGGAAGATGGGGAGATGCAGGAGGAGAAGGGAAGAGCCCTGCTCTCTTCAGTGAGGTCACTGGGAACAGGAAATGCAGTAAGCTGGTGAGTTCAGACTCATATGAGTAAAGGAACCAGAATATTAATGATAAAATTGTACAGAGGATTTTTGTGAGTAAAGCTGAGTTGTTGGAGCAGAAAGCAGAATTCCTGGGGCCAGGGCTGGTTTTTTCACAGCTCCTGGGTGGCTGGGCTCAGGTACATAAAATGTCTCCAGGTAGAAAAAACTGCCTCAGCTACTCACGTTTCTGGGCTGATGTCCTGGGAAAACTGACTGTAGTTCCATACACATCAGAGCAAGGACGAGAGTGGGAGAGCTGTGCCCAGGAACCGACTCTGAGACATGGGCTTAGGCTGCAGCTGCACCTTTAACTTCCTCCTATATATAACCATCACTCATTAATTCCATAAACAGAGCTGTGCTCCTGGGAGATAACAAATGCAAAGTATTATTGCTAAAAATGTGCTGCTTAAAAAACTAGGGCCTTCTAGCACAAATCAAAGCTCCACCTAGGGTTCAGTGAAGGTGTCCCTGATTTGCACACACAGAAGCCCCTGTCCATTATGTTTAGGATTGCTGTATTTCAGAGTACAGAGATGGCAAAATAGTTACTGTTTGCCAGAAAAAAAAACCCAGCATGGAATCATTGTATGGAAGCAATTCCTAACTTCAGCCATAGGCCTGACATCCTGGAGCTGGAGCTTGCTGAAGGTACCAAGGTTCTCCTGTTACCACCTAGAAACTCTGTAGGTTCAATGCAGAAGCCAAAGAAAGGAAAGAATTAAAAAAACCAAACTGAGTAAGAAATCTGAGTTATTATCAGTAAAAACATTGCATAGGTAAAAGAAAAAAAATGAAAACATGCATCATCCTTACTCTTCAAATATTATGCGCAGCACCCCTCTTTGGCCTAATCTCCAATACATTTAAACAGATACATGTATTGATTTTTTTGCTAATAAACTACATAGCTGTGATTCTCTTATTATAAATCTTTTCCTAAGCAAAAAAGTGAGCAAAGGGAGGGGGAAGGGGTTGTAGGGTAACAAGACTAATCAGGACTTCACCATCAAAGCAAATACATCCAATTAACAGCTATTAAAGAAGAATTTTATGGCACCGTGCACAGTGAAGGCCATTATATCCAGCGGAATTAATCTTAATTATTTGTACCTGTGTACATACATGCAAAGGAAAGCAACTCGCATTAATCTACATTAAACTTAATACACAGTTGGTGTATTATCTTCTGAGTCAAAATTGACTGGTGGTTTCTGCATATGTATCTGTGGTGCTATCTTCAGTACATATGGGATGTCTAAGGACAGAATTTGCTCCTTACAGAACAACTCAGCAGTTAAAATTTTTCCTGTGATTTTTAAAAAGCAAAAAAAATAAACCAGTACAGGCATATAGGCAGGTATTATAATCTCAGAAATCTTTCTTGAAAAAAAAAAAAAGATACACAAGAAAAAGCCCAGAAGAAGCTGTATAGATTTATTATCCAGCTTAAGGGGAAACCGAACAAATATAAATCTGCAGCTTTCTGAGGTTTAAATAACAGCAATTACTACCCCCAAAATATTGCATTTCATGCACTGTGGACAACGTTGTTAAAACCACCCACAATATTTTGGACTGTGGAGTTTTTTTTTTACCAGGTTTTTACAGAAACTGACAGTAAATTATGTTGGTTCGTTGTTCACTTGGTTTGCATTATTTGATAGGGCTGGCTGTGGAGGTCTGCGCTGTGGTAACAATAATGAAAGGTGTACTTTTTGCTTTAAATCCCTGCCTAATGAATATAGACGTAGGCAAACAGCTAGGATTCCAAAATATAACTAACCACAAAGCAGAGCTCCAGCTGGTCTTCCCTCCTAGTGCATTGTTCAAGGGCATTTGCCTTATCAAGAAATGGATTTTGAGTTTTGAGAAGCAAAAAGATAAACTATATCCATTGTGCCCAGCAAAAGCACTTCTGATGTGGTGGTGATTGAGTACTCAACTGCTTAATAGTCTTATAAAGGTTTGCAACTAACAGTGGGTTTTATCCAGGTAATAATATGCAAAATCCTACCCACGCAGAATTAGTAGATCCCAGTCTGAAGCTGTGCCTCAGGTCAGGATCCCCAGAGCAGGTGTTATCTTCTTTAGTAAACTTAGATCTCCTCCTTGTCCCGTTTGAAAGCCTAAGCACTGCATTTTAGTTATGTTTTAATATATGTTATTAAACTTCAATAGCTATCAAGCTACCAAAATCTCATGGACCCACTATACAAAATATTTCTCTTAGGGCTAATCATAGCTAGCAGCAAGTTAAAGTCCTTCCATTGCAGCATTTGTAGATGTGTCAAAATACACATCCACATCCTGTTATGCACTTCAGTTGCTTTTAACAAGCTTTTTAAGTTAACAATTGTGACTATGAACCTCTGGTAGTAAAACTGGCAGAATCATGAAGATTTAAAGAAAAGGCTTGATAATGTTTCATGTTATTTTCACTCCTTCAGGAATGTTTAGGCTGCTCTTGAATGTTTTATGAGCTGTTATATTTCACTCTATGCTATTTAAATATTGATGCATGTTTCTCAGCTATTAAACCATTATGGCTGAAGTGATTTCTGCTGCCCAGGCTGCTCCTGGGGCTTGCCGCAAGTACACCTGCACAGGATACTCAGCGCTCTTGAACTGCTGTGCAGTCTGGCATTTTAACTTGAAATCAAATCCTTATGTCAATCTTAGTTTTTGCACTGTCAGGGAATATCAAAAGGGGTGGTGTCACTGCATTTGCTTTAATTCAGATGCTTACTGAAGTCTGAAGTGACCATCCTTTCCTCTGCTTGTATAGCAAAGCTGAGGCTTTTCCCCCAAGCCCACATCACTGTCCTGTCTTTGCACATTAACCATAAATCCAGAGATTATGTTGCCTTTGGGTTTCTCCATCAGGATGACAATATAAGCACCACAAACCAGAAAGTCTCCCAGCCCAGGGGCATCCAAGCAGCAAAGAAACTAAATGGAGAAGCTCCTGCAAAGGTAGGGAGTACGGAAGATTAATGGGTATGAAAGGAGACAAACTTAGAAGAAAAAATGGGAGAGTCACCTGCCAAAGACTGATGTGCTCAGAATGACCTCGGTGACTCTTTTGAGAGAGTATTAGAAAATACACCATCTCCCACTGTAAAACAGTAAGATCAGAGTGCTGAGGCTCTTCAGAGCAATTCTGCACTGGGATAAGTTTGCAAGTTAAGACAATGCTGGTGGTAGTGAACCTTTAAGAAAGCAAATTAATTCCATGATGGAATGAAGGCTCAAGGCAGAAGTATGGATCAGTACAAATACCATCATTAGCTACATTCCTGAGGCCTGCAAAGTACAAAATAAACGTCTGTTCATGCAAAAAGTTGTTAGCGACTCTCAAAACCACCAAATAAGCGGGTGGGGATGGAGGAAGGATTTGTATACGAAGATGAGTCTTTGTGAGTAAAGAAAAAAATAAGCCACAGATGGATGTTTCTGAAAATATCTCAATCCTGAAAGATTAGCCTCAGCAGAAGTGTCACTGCAGAAACCATCTGCATATTGAAGAGGTTGCCTAGCAAGGTTTTTTTTCCTCATTATTATTTTCTACTTAGATTTCTAAGAAAAGATCTCTCAGGAGAAATAACAGTAGGATCATAAAAATAGTTCTGAATCTGCCATTAAAAATTCAACACGGATATTGCCTAAGCCATCTGTACTCAGGTTGTTTCGAAGCCATCACATTAAATAGGCTGAGATTCTCTGCTGAGCTTGGCTTTAATTCTAGCACCCACACAAGTATTTCTCTGAATAAGATGGCCAAAGAGCAGTGTGGTGCTTGGGGAGCAGATGTGGGTTTGAGGGTGCTGTGACATCAGGGTGCAGTGAGCAGGCTGTGTCCTTCTAATGAAGTAAAACAGGATGAGAAATTGCTCTGAGACCAGAAGAGAACCATAGGAGTTACCACAAGGACAAGGAATTGCAGTCTGACTCAAAAAGCTGACCCATAGGAGTTACCATAAGAGATTCCTTCAATAAGAATGGAAAGGGAGTGAACCAAAACCTAATGTTTTCTGTGTTTATCCCATATGTTATTATATATGTGCTGTCGTACGGTGACCACCACTGTTGCATTTTGCCCTTTTCTGAAATCAGACAATAGTTTCTGCCATCTACTGTTTTTTTTTTTCCTCTTCCCCCCTCTGGAAACTGGGTATTTCCCATACAAATTTGTTCTTTCCCCATTTAGTCTTTCTCTCCTCACTATTTCCTTTGTTCACTGCCTATCCCACCAAAGGGCTCACTGCTCCATTTCCCTCCTCTGGGCCTGATGCTTCTCACAGGATCCAGAGAACCCAAAGAGCTTGGTAAAGAGGATCCTCCTCTTAAAAACAGGAATGGCAGCAGCCAGCACAGTTTGTAAGCTATTGCTGCATCACACAGTTCATGTGTTAGGCATTTTTCCACTGTGGTTCCTGTGCCTGGACAATGGCAGGCAGGGAGGACACCCCAGTACTCTGTTCCTGCAGCGCCACGTACAACCCACACTTGTTTGATTCCAAAGTCACCACACTCATGAAGAGTAGGATGCAGTACTCTGCTGTGGTGCAGATGTTTGTTTACATTTATATTATTTACTGAAGCAAATGTTATTTGGATACACTTAGTGAGGATGAATGTAGCAAGCAGAAACGTGAGTTAAATTAGGCATGTCTGCATTTGGAGGAAAGCGCGTAAAATGTTGACATTGGTTAAGAATTTTCATAATTCATCTTAATGTGTCAAATACAAGTGGAAGTGGGTAAAACCTCAGCCCTACTGAAGCTAGTGGAAAACTACTGACTCCTTAGAACACCCAGCAGAAGCCATAATTTTAGGTGGATGGGAAACACTGAGATTTATTGTGTCCTAAATTCTCCATCCCTATAGCCTCCAAGCACATCTCAAATAATATGACTCATTGTTTCTCTTGACCTTCCTCTGGGGACAGCAGAGAATGCACCATGAAATGGTTTCTTTTGCCACCAGCTGTATTTTGGGGAGGGGCTGCACATCCTGTTTGTTCCTGCGAGAGGGAGGCAAGGTGCAGACGCCTGTGCCTCGTACCTGATGGGCCGGTAATTGTGCCTTTGATGACTGTCCATTCCCAGAGGAGATCGCTTCCCAGGCTGGCACCACGAACGCCCACGCTCGCAATGAGAGAGCCAGGAGGTTGCCTGGAAATGAATCCCAGCATGCCGGAGGCGTGGGGTGGGCAGGCGCTGCCTCCAGCTCAAGCCTCGAGCCAGCCTGTCGTATATCCTGGTCACAAGCCACCGAGCACTCTGAAGCCGCGGACCTGTTCAATAACGTCAGCGAGTGCGTAAAACCTTTTGTGGTCCCACACAATAATTCAACTTCCATCAGTGCTGCTGATCTTGCCAGTGCAACAATACCAGTTACTGCATGCCAAAACAATAAAATAGCTGTTTCCATGAGCAGCCCGATGTAATTTGAACTCTTCAGTTCTTTCCAGTTATTTACAAGCATTGTATGTCACAAACAGACCTCCTCTTTTGTAATGTTCTTTAGGAAAGCTGCATGTTACATTGGCATAATAGTCTTCTTCAGGGAGAGCATTTTGTTTTAATAAAATGTGTGCCACCATATTTAATCAATCAGATTGATTGACACCAGCACTAGCTGCGTCTCCCAGCAGATGCTGCTGCTACCTCATTCTTATTCCAGTTTCATTTCTCAATCAAATCCATGTGTAAAAAACATAATGTGCTGCCAACATAATGTAATAAAACTTCAACTGAAATGCACACCACCACGACTGAAACTGATAAGTCAAAGTATGGGGAAAGTTAACTTTAGCAAAATCACTTTTGACATGAAAATATTAAAGTTTTACAGTTCAGATATGCCTTGGCTAACCCTAACATAAATGCAGAAGTTTTTCAGGTGTTAAAAAAGAGAAAACCTATAGAAAGAAATTCTGGTTATTGAGCTTTTAGCCAGCTCCCTGCATTTTCTAATCTTCAGAGTTTGCTAGTGCCATTCCAGTTGGATTTAAGCATAGGTTGCCCAAGTGAGATGAACTTTTACCTGAACGGCTCAGGTGCCTGTGTTAGGTGACCACCAGGTAGAAGTGACATAAGGCTCTGTGCCAGAGCCGGAACTAGCAGGTTTGGAAATCAATAATTCATACAAGCATAAGGAGTACCTTAACTGTTAGGTGTCACACACAGGATGAAACTACTCTCAACTCTATCAAATAATAATAAACTCTTCTAAATAATCTGCACACCCCACATTAACCACGGGGCACACATATGGTTCACAGAGCACTTTTCTGGATGTTTTGCCTTTACTGTACTTACAATTTCAGACCACTGAAGTTGAAACACTTCTTCAGACTGGTGGATCCCTCAAGTTTCCAGAGGTTACACATCAAACCCCCATGGTCAAGGTTCAGCCTCACAGCAGTCACCCAAAGCCAGGTGGGAATTAAAGCTGAACATCTGATTGCTTGACAGATTACATATTATGTGCATGATGTTTTCATGTGTAATTACTGAAGGAGCTATGAAAAGAGCTCAAGATAATTTTTTTTTTTAAGGCCCCACAATAAATTACTTCCCTTTCATTTGTTTTATACTTCTCCCAGTGATGATATGATAGGAAACACGTGCCATGAATTCCCATGCCACCAACTTCCATACTTCTGTTAAATGGAGAACGGAGGTTTTAATCTGAGAAAATGCCTGATGCTTCAGAACACCCTTTTTCCTTTCTCATTTCAAATGAATGACTGCTTTTTTAATTAAAAGATTTCATTAGCTGCAGTCCTTTTGGACAGTGCTTTGGACAGCCTATGTACCCGCTGCGCTCACCCAGAATAGAGAGTGGGAAATTTTAGGCTGCAAGGAAATTGCCACAGCTGAAAGGTTTTCAGCCTCTTCTTTAAGCAAAATGCACAAATGGTAAATATATAAATACAAATAACGCTGGAAGAAATGGCAAGGCTCAAATATTATCAGTCTTTCAGTTTTTATCTCCTCAAACACAATGAGCCCAGTCGGCAGGTGGGTTGGGGGACACCCCACCAGCAGCACTGCGGGCTGTGCTGAGCTGTGCCAGCCAGTTGAGATCCCTCCTTTATTCCCCTGGGATTCAGCACATTATGCTGCTGAACCAGCCCATTTTTCTCAGAAATAATGCATTTCCAAAGAAGGTTCCTTTAATACAGACAAACGTCCGGGGTGCTCCAGCCTCACAACACAGGGGCAATCACACGTGGGCATCACAGAACAGGGGTAAGGACAGTGGTAAGGGCTCAAGCTGACCTCAAACGCTGAGCTGAGGCTGGTTGGGGTTTGAATGCTTGATGCTTGGGATGGGTTGCTGCTTTCCCTTGCCTGTCCCGAACTGGTGCTCACCACCAGGACTTCAGCACCCAAATACCTCTGGATGACAGAGGTGGTGAAGCCCAGCAGTGCCAGAGCTGCCATCCCACCATGACTCTCCACCTCCTCCTGTGACTTCCCAGAGAGGGGCCAGGGCTCCCCACCCGCCAAACATAGCAAAGACACATGGGCAGACTGAAACTGATTCCAAAAAAGTGCCATGAAAATGATTCAGTGTTTGGAAAAAGCCTGTTTTGTAGTGCAAAGATCAATCCATATAGTTTAGTAAAGTGAAAATTCGGCAGTAGTTCAGTTATCATCTACACGTAGTATCAAGGGAGGAAATTCTGACAGCAGAGGGCTCTTTAAGCCAACAGGCTGAGGTACAGAAAGATCTGGTAGCTGCAAACTGAAACTGAACACATTTGGACTGAAAATAAGCTGAAATCTATTAGTGATGAAAAACAATCTAATCTCAGCACTTCCTTGTTTTAGAAATGAGTTGGATTCCATAGCAGATGGAATTGTATTTCCAACTGGATTGTAAATATAGTTTTCATTTAAATTAGGTAATTTTTTTAAATAAATAAACTTGTTTAAAATTGCATTTGTTATTATGACAAGCTATAGTAAAACCTAGGCTGACTGTTATTTGGAGTATTCAGATACATAAAATAACACACTACATCAATGAGATAAAAGTGGTTTTAATTCCATAATTGTTGGGGTTTAGCACATAGTCTGAGGAAGAAACTTGAACTTCTGGAAAGAGCCCAGGCCACAGAGATTTGTCACAAAAACATGCACTGCATTGCCTGCATTATTTTACTTTTTTGGGTTTTTTTAAGCTTAAAAGTCCTCAAAAGTTCATTACTTGCTCCAAGCCCATTTCAGGACTGAGACCCCATTGGAAGGTGTCAGCCAGATGTCTTTTAATTCCCTCAAAAAACACATGCCCTCTCCTTTTCCACAAAGAGCATCCCACGTTCAACTGATTTTTCCCATGGACCAGTCATGACTTGATGCCTCTAAGAGCGCAAGCAGCATTAAAGTGTTCATTGCTGAAGGCTTCATCCCTGTTCATTAGCTCCAGGTAGATATCTGCCAGAAAAGCAAAGAAAACTGCCTATTTTGTGGGGGAAAAAAGCAAACCTCACACTGAAGCAAGAGATGTACTGCATATTTGAGGAAGGGTGGAACCAAATGAAGCCAGAGAAGAGTTTTCTTGTAAATGGTACAGTGAAAACACTCCCATGTGGAAAACCAGGAGAAATCTAAGTTTTACTCAGCACTGCTGCTGAAAGGAGTGCTGTGCCCCTATACTACAAAGCAGAGTGGCTGGAACAGGGTTTTTCATGGCACTTGGCGTGTGCCTCAAGAATCTGGCTCTTGGCACAGCTTTAGGAGACAGAACTGATGGCCAACTCCCAGGGAGAAATGGCTCTATTAAAATATGAATAACAAAGAAAATACAGAAACATGACTTTTGACCCTAAAATACTTAGATTAAATTTCATCCACATCTGTACTAAGCTTCTTTCTGGCATAGCCCTAACCATGTCCTTCCAGGTTATAACATTCTGTGTTATTCGAGATAGTACAATTATATCCAGACCCATTACTTTAATTTTCTGATTAGCAATACAGCCACTCATCTTAGTATCTGGGCATGCTGTCTTCTCCTAAGGATGGTAATTCTCACCGGAGACCATAAAGGCTTTCCCCACTGTTACTGAATTGCCCCTCCAGGAAGCTCTCTGAATGAGGCAGTTTGCCAAGGAGCATGTGGAGGAATTAAAGCCCAAGGGGTAAAGCTCAGTGACTGAAATGTAAGTCTCTAGTGCCAGGATGCTTTGGGGGACCTGAGACATCAGTATGGGGCTGGCAGGAAGGAAAGATGCCCTATGTGAGACCCCCACTGTCTGCAGTGGAGGCCAGGGCTGGCCCAATGGAGTGTGAGGGGCGTGTGTTACGGCACCTGAATCCCCTTCAAGGTGATTGAAACCTGCCTGAGCTCCCCTCTGGTATGACAACTATTTACGCAGCATGAGGCCGGTCTGCAGGAGCCTTCCAGAGCAGGAGCTGGATACAGACCCAGCTCATAGTCTTCATGTGCCCCAAAGTACCTTTGGTACTGATGAACCCTCAAAACAGGGATTGACACTCAGCATCCTTTGCAGGAGGGACGGACGTTGTTTGTCTGAGCTGACACCCTGCAGGCTCTGCCACCTCCTCCTAAGGATGCCTGTTTGACTAATACCTTTTCATGAATGTCTTGGTGACCTTTTCTGCCTTTTGTTTCACACATAGTTCAAGCTTGTCAAAGACATGATCACTGAAGTGTATTTTTGTGTGTACCTTTGGCTCTGAACACTCGAGGCTATGCATTTCAGCCTTCCACCACTGTTACTTGTTGCTTCCTGATCCTTTTATATGCATTTTTTCAAATTATACTCTTTTCCTCCCCCACAACATAATTTCGTAGCGTAAATAAGGGCAATAGCATTTCTTGCTTCCATGAACATTTAAGCCCCGAAGCAGAGTGTGCTACCACTGCATTAAGGGTCATGTTTTCTAGTGGAAATGAGGAGATGCTGTGCAGAGTGAGAGTGGGTCTATGCTCCAGATGCCTCTGGTCAAGGTGAGGAGGATACATTTTTTCCTGTCTTCTGCTCCCTCTTGCACTCTTTCCCTGGCATGAGGCCACGGCTGTTGATTCCTTCTCCCCCGAGAGTTGTGACCCCATGAGTTGACTCTGAATGGCAGAGATTTAAAAAAAATGAGCCACAGGAGTGGATGATGAGGGCAGAGGAAATGGTGCTACTTCCCCTCTCCCCACAGCCAGGCAGTGCTGTGCTTCCCTGGCAGCCCCAGGCATTCCCAGCACAGTCTGTTCCGGCTGCCTCCCCTGCGCTGCTCTGCTACAGGGTTTCTGTGTTCTATTGGTTTTGGCCACCTGCCAAAATTTCCCTCAGGAATGCAACGGGAAGGAGGGACATCGCAGTTTTTAACACTTCATATTTCAGTCAGAATGGAATGAAATTTTAGTAGAGCAAAAACATGGTGGCTGAGCACCTCTGTAGCCTGAGGGCCCACCAAACATCACCGGGTATGCCACGATCCGAATGTCAGCCTTGTGATGGCAGAAAACATAGGATGGTTTTGTGAGGGGACACGTTGCAAAGGCTGGAAAAATTATTTCATTGCACACCCTGCTCTAGAACACATGAGAGAAGTCCGAAACAGTCTGGACCTTAATGTTTTCTGAAAGTTTCGAAAGCTCAAACTAATGCAAATATCCCTCGATTCTGGAAACTTTTCAATTCAGCATCCATGGCCTGACTCCATTTCCAATCCGTTTGTTACTGCATAGACATCAAAAGTCCTGTCCTGTTTGTCTCCAATGTTGAGCTCCCTCCTTGGCACAGTGGGGCTTGAGTTGGACTGCAGCGCCCCATGCACATGCTGTTTGCCCGGAATTTGGCTGCGGGGTTGTTTACAACCCTCCCCATGGAACGAGGCAGGAGGACGGTTGCCAGCTGTGCTGGTGGCTTTTGTGATGAGCAAACTCAATGCTCTGAATTTGGCTGGAAATATATAATTCATTTCACATTAAAACAAATAAACACCATCAGATGTGATGCTCCTTTTAAATGCCCTGCTGCTTGGCTGGGGTTTCTCCTCATCTGTGTGAAGAAGCTGCTGCACAGCTGGGACTATGGAGAAGCTGGGACAGCAGCTGTGCTGCACTCATAGTTTTGGAAAATTGCTGGATTGGAGGCTAATTTTACAAGGACATTGGCAAGATACAGAAAGGAAGAAACTTCAGGATATCTGGCCAACATTGGGAATGTCCCACTGAGGAGAAACTCTTCAGATTGAGGTGTCGATGAAGAAACAAGTTGATGTCATGCCAATTTACACTTTCCCAAGTAACTCAAGGAACAGTTGAGTAGTACCAGGAGAGGGGTGCTTAGACTGAAGCGTCTCCATCCCTGCCCATGGACAGATGTGTGACCATCTTATATACTAAAGCTTATTACACTAAAGCTTTTGTTTTATTTCATCCTGATGTTTTTCTTGCTTCATCCAATTGTTATGGCTCATCCTTCATATAGGCAGTTTGTTTGGGACTTACATATTCAAAAGAATGGAAGTGTAACAAAGCCATAATTTGGATAAAACTACCAGTGCTGCCATGGGATAAACCAGGAGTTTTCTCATCTAGGACAGAAGAATGTTTCGTAAACCTCTTCATCAAGCATAAGAACTTCCTTGCCACGACATTACAATCTCTAGAATAACATAAGTGAGCTGATTTCTTTGCTCCACAAGAGAAACCGTGTGGACTGGGACTCGATGAGACCTGTTCAAAGGGCTGATGTTATCCCAAAATTCGAATAACATCTCCTGGAGAATGTGAGGCAGAAGGAGCAACACTTAATCGAATTCAGGATTATATTTTCTTGGATTAACAGTTAAGGAAACTGGTTTAATTTCTTCTCAGAGAAAAGTGAGATAAATGATGTGTACCTGTGTCTCGGGTAAAATATTTGATCACTTACCTTCTTAGTCATCACTGGTCTTTAATCGCACATTATGTAACATTACACCCAATACGGATTACATCGGGGGAAAAATCACAACCATGCAGCCTGCAGAAACTAAAAAGTAATTTGTCTCCAGGAGGAAGGATGCTCTTTTCTGCACACTCTGTGTATAGCACCATTTATCACCCGGGAGCAATCACCCAGCAGAACAGCACTCAGCTAAAGTCACTTCAGGCCAACTTTCCTCTTGGAGGTTTCTGTCCCAAGAGTAGCCAGACCCTACAACTTTCCCAGGGCAAAGGCCTGTAAAGCAATGCCCAATCAGTCAGTCCAAATAGGTTTATAAGACCTTTTAAACTCTTGGACACTGCAGTAGTGAAGCACAGTCTCTTCCAGGCTCCCTCTGTGACAGTGCCAAATTCAGAGACCCGCTGCACTTGCAGATTGAAGACAGATCTATTTGGTAATAAAAAAAAGGGAAAGAAAAAGAATCTCAAAGCCAAACCCTCCAAACAAATTATTTCCTACTGAAGAAACTTTTCTGGTCCTGTGAAATCTAACTACACTTCGGCATGTTTTCCCAAACACAGCATGCAAAAGTAGTAATATTTTATGTTTTGGTTATAGAACATTGTGGGCTGCAGCCATCTGCTAAGATAGGGACATTCTGCTCCCTGAACATCCTGGCTGTAATTTGCACAATATTTGAGTTTCTGAGAGATACCACAAGCTCCAAAACAGTGTGGGTACCCATCAGCACTAACTACTTAAAACACAGGAGAGCTGACTTAAGGGTGACACTGGATTTTGGCACCTCTGGATTTTTCCCCAGGCAGTGCAAAATGTTCCAGCATGAACTGAACATGCAAAAAGGTTTCCCCAAAGCACAGGCAGCCCCCATGGAAAACTGAAAACATGAAGAAGTGCCTCATGATATAACATCATCTCCCTTTTCCAGAGTTACAGTTGGGTTCAATTTTCTATTATTGCAGATCTTTGGGGTGGGGCTTTTTAGAAGCGTTCAGCCTTGGCTCAAATCCTCTCCCACTGGAAAACAATGAGCCCCCGACCCCCTCCACTGCTTTAGTGGCAGAAGAGCAGCAGCCAGCACAGAGTGCTTCGGGAAATCCCCACCTCCTCCCGCTCCCGCACAATGGGTCAAACGTTTCATCCCTGCAGGAAGCCTGAATAAACAGGCATTGCACAAGGAATCGTGGTAGGGAAGCAGAGCTGTCGTGCCAAAGGCAGCCTCTAATGCTGCAGCCACTCCATGTTAACCATTACAGCTCATGGACTGGGATGGATCCCAGGAACGCCGCTGCCCTCCCGGGGAGCCTGTGTCCCCCTCACTGCTTGTTTGACTGATGCCTGTGAAGCTCTGCAAGTGGTGGCTGACAGGGTCAGGCTGGCTCTGACGTGGTTCATATCCTTCCATTACTTCCTACAGATGACAAAGATGGTAATTTCTGACCTTAAGGGCTATAGTTTTGGTTCCCTGGTTGCAAATTTTGATGCAAGTTGGTATTTCTGAAAATCAACCAATTTCATTCATTAATGAAAGAACAACGTGACCACAAATCATTGTGTACGCCTTCAGAAGAAGAATTTGCAGCCGGTTTGAAGTGGCTGAGTAGCTGTACCTGCCCCTCCAAGACACTAAACCTGGGGACGCCCACCTGCCACCCCATCATTTCTTGACAAGCCGTGTTTGAGTGCCAGCTTTGCTTTGCCCAGACAGCAAAGACAGTCTGCGCTGAAAGATTCTGCAAAGTTCACCCACATTCTTCTGCTTGGGACTCATTGGTAAGGATTATGGACAGAAATGTACAGTCCCACAGTGGATGGGAGCTTCTTCACCCATGGGCATCCTTGCAGAAGGTGGCATGGAGGACTAAATATGGGCTCAACAGCCTTGACCTTGTGCCCATAGCACCCCAGACAGAAAAATAAGCTTGTCTTGGGTGGAGTGTTAATTTGCTGCTAACACATGCTTTCACATGATTATTTCTTCCTTATCTGACATGTTTCTGGTGTGGTTTATCACTGCCCTGCCCTGAGTATTAGGACGTGTTTCTATAGGCCAAAAAGAATAAATAGCTTTTCTTCTGCATTAGGTAAACAGGCAGAGTAAATGGGCTCTCTCAGTTTACATTATTTGAGGATCTGTCTCATCATCATCAATGCCAAGACAGATGAGTATTTCCTACCATCCTTCTGCTGAGACGGCTACAGCAAAGGCATAAAGCGCTTTCTTCAGGCAGCCCTGTGCATACTGTGCTCATTTAGGAGGTAAATAAAGAAGACATCACCACTGGATGTGCATCCTCTGCTAGCAATCAATGCACAGCATACACTTTTGATGAGGTTAGATAACAAGCATCACATGGAGAGAGGAGTACCATGCACACACAACCTTCTGAATATGTGTCAGCAATAAAATGAGAACTACAAAGGCAGGCAGTAGCTGCCCACTGTAGGATGTCTCATCTAGTTCAAGTTCAGCTGCGCAACACAAGCCCAGCTCTCTGTAGTTTGATAAAAAGCCACCCTAAAACATCAACAAACCCTTTCTATACTGCTCTGAAGGATTAGCACAAGGATATATCTTTGTTCACAGAGCCCTTTTTAGTCTTGGAAAGGGAATTTCTTACATCAAAAATAGAGAATTCTTTCATGTCACTGTCAGTTCTGTAGCCCACCTAAAGCTGCATTATTACCACTGACAGAAAGACAGGTGTTAACAGCTGGAAAGAAAACAAATGTAGAGCGCTGTGGCAAAATTTGAGGAGAAACAGATGTGTGAGCAACACTGTCTTTGATATTTATTTTAATAGTGCTTCTCAAATGTGTTCAATATTTATGCAGCCGTAGGCTCAGCTTTCCCTGGCACACGAGAGCCTGCGCGGTGCATTATTCGCCTCTGCCACCTCTTCTTCTTTTCTTTTCTTTTCTTTTTTCTTTTCTTTTCCTTTCCTCCCTTATAACTGCCATAAAAACAACATCTGCAAATCTCTCAGGAAAAGCTGGTTTATTCCTCCTCCCCTCCCCCAGCATAAAATGGATAGAGATTTTTAGCAGTGGGAGTTCAGTGTGATTAGTATGCTAATATGGGAGAGAGAAAAGGAAATGGAGATGAGAGATACGGTCCTTTAGCGAAGAAAAGCAGGAACAACTGAAAGGAGGATCTCTGCTAATCAATTAACCTACAATGGACCTAATGCCATAAGAAGCTATTGTGCATAAAGGGACAGAATTCTCGGTGACAGATGGCACTTGGGCTCACGATATTACAGGGTTGCTGCTCGAGAGCTTGTTTACCTCCCATACAGGGGTAAGCAATAAAGCAATAAAATTGCTTATTTATTTTAAAGAGAGAAGTTGAAATGCTTATTTACCAAATCAATCAAGGTTTACTAAGGCAGAACAGCCACAATCCTCATGGCCCTAAAATGCTGGATACTTCACTGATTTCAAATAGCAATTATCTATTGCAGTTTCTTGAACCCACTCTGCCTGCAAAGAGACGTTTAATTTGCAAATTTTGATGAAAATTGTCATTTTTTTAATTGCCTATTTCACCAATTTGAATTTTAAAACAAACGATTAACTAGAAGCTCATTTTTACTTGCCTTGGGCAAGCCTGGAAAGATATTTGTCAAGACCCAAGCCTGTCTGCTTAGCATTTGAGTTGAGAAATGCACAACTGCCTTCAAGTCAACATTAGCTGTGACAGAAGCAAGACTATTATTTAACAGTAGCTGAAAATGTCAAAAACAAGCGGCATTTGGCATTTTGACAAGACTGTGCTGAAAAGAGACTACTTCCCCCCCACCCCCAGCACTCGGTTAAAGTGTAAAGCAAAACCGTACAATTATCACTTGGCTCTGAGTACAGCTCTGGCTGCTTCCTTTGAACCAGAGGGGAGGAGAGCAGGTAGGTCTCCTTCTGCTTGCAGCCACCTTCGAGGTCCCACCATGGGCCAGACCCTCTGTGCTTCAAACCAACCCACGTTCTGCTACCAGAAACAGTGGCAGCATCATCTTACAACTCCTGTCAGGCCTCAGGCACACCAAAGTGATGAAGACATCTCGAAAGCTAAGGACATATGTAAATGCTTAGAGGTATATGTTTTAGATGTTAACTGGCTGTCAGAATAAGTGCAGGCATTTTTAAAAAAAATATAGGTATTGTGCCTGGGCATTAGTCAGCCTTTTTTACTTAGAAATCATAACAAAGGGTCAGCTGAATTAATTAAAAATAGGAGTGTGTTGAAGATAAACCTGATATTGAAGAAGTGCAGAAAAACTAATATCTAAAATACTTTGTTCCCATGGGAAGATTAAGTTGGAAGTTACTGTTTTAATCAATAACTAGAAGCAATAGTGCTTACGATCAACAATATTGCAAACCATCTCAGGGAAACAGTGCAACAGGCAATAAGACTCTGCTTTCAGATACTAGAATTAGCAGGCCTTAATAATTTAAGGGATGCCAAAGTGATGAACACACATGTTCATCTTCATTGCACACACCAGATACTCCGCACCATTTATCTGAGCTCAAGTAGAACAATTTTCTAGCAGCGTTTCCTACCCATGAAGTCCCTTTAACATCAGTCAACATTAGGTAGAGTATAAAATCCATAAAGATTTGTCTATACAATGTCAGTTCTCTGTTTATGCACCTCCTCAGTGAAGTCTCAGCATGTGCCTTACAGCAGCTGTGCAAGAGTGACATCAGGAGATGTGTTGCCTGGTCCCTTTTCTAGGTCTCATCCCTTAGTCATCTGCTATGTAGCAGCTACATGACCAACCTCAACACATCCCTCTGTTGAGTTAGTCACTGTGACCTTAGAGCTCACAAACTATCCAGGTTTGACAGTTCACCAAAGTATTCCATGAAAAGCTGATTCAGGTGATGCCAGAAAGCACATCCTGTTCTGCATAGCTTTGAAACTTTCCTGAAAATTTGGTGGTTTCTGGTAGCAACTGGGTCCCCTTCCTGTTGCACAGCACCTCTGGTGTTTCCCTTATGAGACTAGTGGAAGGCAGGAGTAGGCAATCCCACAGACAAGAAGAGACCTTGCCTTTGCACTGACCTTGCATTGGTGCTGGGATGGAAAGGAAGGGACTGGGGAACCACTCCTGCTTCAACTATAAGCTTATTACATTTCCTGGGGTCAGATTAAGGGACCATATTTGCCAAGCCACAGGCTGTGGGAGCAACACAACCATCCTCTTTCACCCATGAGCTGATCCCAAGTGGTGAGACCCAGCAGGTTTCACATCCCAAGATGCTCTGCAAATTCAGGGAGTTGGGGTTCAAAAAAGCACCCAAAATGGCACATGTGGGTCTGAAAAAAACAACTCTTCCTCACACCTTCAACTATAGTTCCACACAGGTTAAGGGCTGAATGCATAGGCAACCTGTGATACCTCTCTCTGTCCCTTGGTACTTAAAAGTGATTCTTCTTTATAAATTTACATTAAAAAAAATAAATTCAAAAAGCCAGTGTGTGTACTGTACAAATACCACTGGTATTTGTTTTTGCACTGGACATTTTGACCTGACATCTGAATTGCCTTTTGTATCCAACCAGCTTATCAAGTGACTCCCCATCTTGCTGCTCTTCACCGTCCTGAAGTTCACCCTCTGAATCAGTTCAATGATCAAAGTTTGCAGAACAAACCTGTAAAAACAACATTTCCAGGAACAGGTATATGTCTCACTTTCTACCAACTTTGTTATTTTTTAACACTGCATTTCTACATTTACTACTTACATAATACCGCATGTCTAACATTTCTTATACCACCTACCACCTCAGTGGACACATCACTTCGATTCATGTCCTCAAAACATCAGTCTTCAGGATCTTTCAATTCATCTTCTTCAAGCCACTATTCCAGCTGCATTTTTGCTTGATACACTGATTTCAAGAAACTGGTTGGTAAGAGGAGTCTGAAACCACACAAAGCAGTATTATTTCTCTCTCGCCAGTTTAATCAGAGCAGGCAAGAGTCCAACACAAAGCCTCAGCTGAATTTCCTACAAGCAAAATACTGGACAAAAAAAAAAGCAAGATTGTGGCAAGCATTTATGACAACAAGCTCATCATCAGCCAACATTTTGTATTTGCATTATTATTAATGTGCTCTGCCAGATCTGATTCTCCTGAAGAGCTGATATCCCATATAAAAAACACACATTGCAAATCACAAGGGATGATGACAGTTTCCATCAGTGCTGAAAGAGGGGAGGGAAAGGCAAAATCTGCAGTGTGCTGCTCTTATTTCTTGCACAATGTAGGAATTTTTCTGACCTGTATCACATTAGAAAACAAGTGAGGTCTAAACAATTTCATCCCCTTCAAACACAGTGGGCCAAATTCCCAAGCAGCATGAAATGCTGCATATCCACTGAAATCAATGGAGTTATGCCAGTTCGGCTGAGAACTTGGCTTTTTATGTCAGTTCATTCAGCAATGATTGCACTTGACATGCAGCACAGAACAAGCATTTGTTTTTAAAAAGAAACAGTGAAGTCTTTCAGTGCTGACCCAGCCTATGCATAGTCCTGGCTCCAAGAACAGGATTAACTGTCCTTAGCACAGGCTCCTATGTATTTATGCAAAGGAAGAGTAAGGAGGAGGAAAAAAAAAGCATATTCTTTGGCACACTGTTGGCATGTCTCACCACTTGAGAGCAGAAATGATGGTCTGTAGAGCAGGGCTCTTCATTGGAACCTGCAACTGACACATGCACTTAATGTCTTTATAGACATTGGGCATCCTTTCACCCCACCTGACCACCAGGGACTCACATCCCTCACTTTACCTCACCATTACCAACCAGTGTCCTGGGCCAGACCACCAGTTTCTCACAGAGATCCAAAGGACTGTGCCAACTCTGCAAGAAGTTGCTAAAGCCATATTCCCACAAATTCTCTGGGGGCATAGCTAGGCTTACCCCAGGCATCCCTAGCTGCTGAGGAAACAACTGACAGAGCTGATGTAGAGGAGACAGACGAGCCAAAACACATTCTGGTGATCATGGCCAATTAAGCAATGCCCTTGGAGGACATCTGAGATCAGAACAAGTCAATACAAATGCATCTGCAAGACCCCCCTTACCCTTGTTTTGAAACCCACGGTGCAATCAGAACGATCCTTTATTGTCTCTTTCTTGCAACATTATGGAAAGTGCTAGAGGTTCTCCTTGTGTAATTTCTCTCTGGTAAATTAAGTTGCAACCCTCTTCCTCACAGCTTTCTTTTTAGTTCACACATTTTCCCTGTAACTGCATGAAACAAATCTTGCTTTGAGGTTTGAGTACCAAAAAAGTATTAAATATCTAAATGTTGGTTACAAGGCCACTGAACCAATCGGAGAACAGAAATAGCAAAGTTACATTGTGAATTCAGACAGCGACATATTCATAGATTTTTGTTTCAACAAATATTTAGCCATATTTGCTTAAAAAAAGGCACAATTTCAGGATTTCTACCAACAAAGTCAGAAAGGCACACATTATGGCTACATCTGTGGACCTTGCCTCTGCAAATGCTCTGCAATGTGTGCACATATCCCTGCACAACTACAGTACAATAGGTCACCTCCTGCACAGAGGTTTTTAAGTGCAAAAGACAAGGCAAAACTGCTGCCTCTACAGAAAGCAAATCTTGTGAACCTTGATCTGGGGATGCTGCAGATTATGTATCTGACATGGATGTGCAGGGCATGCTGGACACGGAGCTCTCAACCGGCTTGGCCTGGGGAAAATTAGTAGCTGCCCTTTCCCTTTTTATTCCTATATAATGCTTCCTGTCTGCTATAGTGCTGGGCAGGCTAAAAACCAAAGTGTGAAAGTTCAGAGCTACTGAACTTCTGTGCTTCAGAACTGAAGAGCAAGAAAGGAAAACCTCAAGAAACTGCCAAATTACATTTCAACCTGGATTTCGGCTCCAGTCAGATCAAAAAATGACCCCTACCTCTTCCCCAGCATGGCTTTTGAACATTCAAAGCACAGGCTCCAAGTACGCTGCCTGAAAAGCCCAGGCATAAAGTTTATCCTTTAATTTGAGGCTTTGTCATTTAACTGGGGGGAGGCAATCAGGACAAGGCTCTGGACCATGCTGCTCAAAACATGACAACAGACACACCAAAAATCCGAGCTGGCTGCCTGAAGCAATTAAAGGAGTGTTTACTATTCCATGACAGTTAACATGTTGGACTGACCTTTCATTTACTGTTTAGTGATGAACATTAAGCTGCAAAATTACTCATGCTTTGCATTTAGTACTGGCATCAAGACTAACAGCATTAGATCGCTATTCCCACGGCACTACACAAGTTCCCTCTGCCCAGCTGTGAATGTAGTTTCATAAGCATTGTATTTGATATTTAACATCACTTCTACAGGTTATATTAGAATTGTTGGCAACACTGCTCCAAAATGTAAAAAGCATATGCAAAATGTCCAGGGTGATGAGGCTGGTGAAATTATGTTCCTTCCTTACACACCAGGAAAGATAAAGAGGGAAGAGTGGTGTATGCCCACAGGTCCCTGTGGCAGCTCCCAGCCAGATGGCAGCAGGGAAGCACAGAAAATACAGAGGAAAAGTTTCTGTGTTTACTCTCCTCCCAGATGCTTAGGGCAGTCGTGCTGTAAAGAGAGGCACAAGATGTGCTTCGTGAGAGCCTGGCAGCTCAGCAGTTGGAATATTCTCTCCAAATGGGCAACTTTCCATTCGTCACCCTCATGCTGGAAGAACCGGGAATTTCCATTTCCCAGGATGATGTTCTCGTGGAGAGGCTGCAGATGAAAGGGAGAGGTTAAGTTTCCAGCAAAACACCTTTGCTTGTTTGCTTTCGGCTGATCTTAGTGTTTACTACCCAAAATTATGGTTATTTCTATCCCTGGCTGTAATTTGCCTGGTCAGACACTTGGCACACCCAGGATGCTGCATTTTGACAGCAGAGTTAGGAATTTTGGGTCACAGGCTGCCAACACAAACAGAGGATTTCTCCATTCACCCACTGCGCTCCTTCCAACTCTCTCAGTTGTGGTTCTGTCCTGCAGTGGGACTGCATCTCAAACACCCATGAACCCTTTTTCCCACCCCCTCCTCACCTCTGCCTGGATACTTTTCCATTACACATTTCCAAACCTCTATTTGTCACATCTTTTTTGAGACAGAGTGATGGGCACAATGAGTGGAGTCTGTGAATATCAGAACAGCATTCACTTTCTATCCAGGCCGGAACACTAATAAATACAAATATATTAAGAGTTTCTCTGCCATTTGTGGTTGTTTTTTTTTCATATTCACAACAGCTATGTATATCTAAATCTCTATTTTCTGTATTGCAAGTGAAGTTATCTGACTTATTCCCCCACTGCAGATTCAAAAGAGCAGATTTTCCAAGGCTGCTCAGCATGTTAATTAAGATAGAATCACAGCTGATTTGATCTTGCCTGCTTCTTTTTCAGTATTTCTAGACAGGTGTGCCAAAATGACAGAAAAATGGTCAAAATTATTACGAGATTGCTGATAGAAGCAACTCAGTGTATTTTAAAAATCAGTGTCATTTCTTAAAGAAAGAAGAAACTTATCAATCAAGGCTGTAATTGTATTTAATGTACATTTTGCTTTTAACAGCAATTTGCCAGTTTAAACAGCATAGACCATACAATCCTTAATTGGTGAAGAGGTTATAGTGCTTATAAAGTTGTATCTAAAATATACCTTATTCATTCTCTATTGAACAATATTTTTATGAGTCCAATGTTATAATGACATGCTATACAGTAGCAGAATTTCCCACCACTAAAGTTAAGGCCATGTCAGCATTCTCATCCTGAACCTTTTCCAGGGTTTGAACACATCAGCCATAAAATTACAGCGCGGTTTGAAACAACAGGACACCCACGATGTGATCCTGTATTGACGTTAGTCAAGTAAGAATAAAAACAGTAAGACACATATAATAAAGGACTCCACCCAAATTTATTTTGGATGATTGCTGCCTTTGCACAACACGCTTAAAATTTCCAAAATGAAATTTAAAAGTTAGCGGACAGAACAGTCTAACCAGGTTTAGCTGAATCTGAGTGCAAAGTGCCATAAAGTGGGTGCCACAGATGCACAATAACCACTTCTCACATACTGCACATTTTAACATACACAAGGCTGCTTCTGTTTAAGTATTGAGACTGGCAGGTACCAGCAGTTCTACCACCAAGTGAATAATAAAAGCGACTCATCTCCAGTTGTACACACTCACTGGTCATGATGTAACTACATTGTTTACCAAGTCAGCACACTGGCTACTGAGGTACCATGTTTTCTCTACAATTAGGATAAGAAATACCTGAATCTTTATGCCATTCATGCCCTGATAACTCAAGCGGGATTCATCGTGCTGCCCACCAAGCTGAAGGAATTTGCTGAAGTAAAGAAGGTGGATGAGGTGAAATACTCTAAGAAAGAGACCCAACAGCTTCTTCAGCGAATCACCAGAGCCTGCCTAAAGAAACTCAACCTTCATTCACGCCCAGTTCCTTTGTTTTATTAATGAAATGCTTCTTACTGCCATAAGAATGGTCTGATTAAGTGAAAACCTCTAGTCAGGGATCTACTTAAACATGTTCTACCTCTGCTTAAAGCAAAGCACCTGTGTACATGCTTTCCTGAAACATTACCCCGTGGCAATGGGGTGCTGAACTGCCATGGCACCATGACAAGCTGATGACACTTTGTGGAGCTGCAGAACCAAGCTGTTTATACCTCACTTGCTTTATATTTTTACAAATTCCCATTCAAGAAATTTCCCTTTTGTGACCACTCCATTGCATACTTTTCAAACTTGGAGGTAAAGCAAGTAAGACTAAAAACGAGTTGCCTAATTCAAGCTTTGTGTACAACACATTCACACACTCATTATAAAAGCTTGTCTAAACATCTATTTGTTCTTTGGACCAACTCCAGCCTCCCTAGGTGACTGCAACATGTCTTATAAACCTTTCATGGAAGACTTAAAAAATAGTACTGCAAGACAATAAAGGAAAACAAATAACATTAAAACATAATTAACAAAGACAGAAGGGGAAAACAAAGTGGAGACACCCCATGCCAAATTCACTGCAGGCACAGGTTAGCAATGTCCTCTTGAAGTCTGCTTTCTGCCTTCTTGCACAAGTTCTTTTATCTCATGGTCTTAAAAGGGAGCTGCAAAGCCAAGAGGAAATTCCATGTATGCCCCCAAATATGGGTCACAAATTAAAATCCTTCTTAAGAAGGGAACTGATCAGCACACAGCCTATTTCAGCCTGCTGTCCTACCAGGCTTTCTGTGCACAGGCATCTGTAAAACACAGGTAAGAGCATTGCCCTACCCCAGAAAACTGCTGTAAGAACAAATGCATTTATGGTTGCCTGGACACAGTCAGAGAAACAAGGGCTACATCAGTACCTAAAATACAGCCTGGCCTCCTCCTACTGATCCCTGCCAACAGAGCAGGTGGTAGGCAAGGACTATGAAGAGTAACATTGGTAATGGAGGGGTTTATGACACTATGTGGTAGTGGCTGATTTACTTCAGCAGAATTAAGTTGTGCAATAAAAAACTCCCTAAATTTTTTTCCTATCAACACAAGTCAGCTTAAATGACTGTACAAGAATGACCTGAACTGTATCACGGTGTGCACACGAGTAGTTTCAGAATCTGTCCACATCTAATGATGGTTCACATAAATTCATATACAAACATGTATACTGGTTGTACCAGGGGAAAAAGAGCAAGTAATTTCCACACTCAGTATCCATTTCTGTATTCTGTGATACCCGGCCCATACCACAAGACCACTGAAATGCTACGGCAATAACCCATGTAACCTGTATAGTTTCCTCACCTGTAATGTGAGGAAGAAGAATGATACACTGTGTTAACAGGCAGAAATCAGTTACTTATTGCATCAAAGTTCACCTGTAATCCATAAATTTCATACAGATGCTATGGGCTATCATCATGGAAAGCAATCTTCATTCCTAAATTTGAACCCTCTGTCTTTCACTGGCTGTTAAGAACAAATTCCTCAAAACTTTCAAGATAAAGTGAAGCAAGAAGTTTCAGCTACAGAAACGTAGTGCAAAGGTTCAGTTTGGCACTGCAACATTATGGACAAACAGGAATTTATGGTAAACTGTTTAGATTTGGAAGAAAGAATCCTATAATTGAACCAATATTGTCATATGTATTGCATACTATTGTAACTTCACAGTAATCAAAATCAGACATCAAGGTTTCTATAGAAGCAGCAATCACAGATTGCAGAAGAGTATACCACTCAAGAGAAAAAAAATTGCATTTTGGCAATTTCATAGTCAAGAGTTCCTTATGCTCCTCCAACAGTCATTTGTCAGACATTTTCCTGTTGAAAAGATGCATATTTGTTTCCTCTCAGTCCTCGTGAGACTTCTCTGCAATGACTTTGCATTCATACTGAAAAACAGAAGTTGACAAAATAATATTAATTTACATAACTCATGAAAAATACTTATGAGAATGATTTTTCTAAAAATGGGTAATAAAACAGTTCTTCTTAAACTTCACCCAGGTAAGTTTGGTTTCCCCACGTTCTGTGCATACACTGGTGGCTGCAATTTCTGTCTCCCTGAGCAGCAGAAAGAGCAGGTTAGACTTAGGGGATGGCCTGACTTCTCCCCAAACACAGGAGTTTACTTAGCTCCTGGTCCTTCCAGGACCTGAAAGTAAGTAACGGAGTGTACAGAGCAAAGCACAGGCTGTGTTCTGAATAACAGTACAGGCAATGATTACCTATTTCTACCTCACTGCACACCCATAAGTCAAATACCTGCTTGGTATGTATGGAAGTAGAAATGACATGTACATTTAAACTTCTACCAGAAGACAATCAACCCTCCCTTCAAACTCACCATTGCCAGCTGCCTGCCAATATTGCCCATAGTTATGCCACCAGCAAAAAATATACATGGTAACCAGGAACGAACATAGAGGAAATCTGGAGATGTGTATCTGGAAAAGAACACACATTTTTGACCTCAACATTGAGGAAAAAAAAAGAGAGTCCTCCAATCATGAGGCAAATTCACAGATACTAGGACATTTCAACTCAAAAATCTATGTATTATAGAAATTTAATTACTTGCAGAAAACAACAAAGAAGGATTTTTATTGATTGTAGCTGCATTTGCTCAACTGCGGAAAGCATGTTACATTGTTGGTAAGGTAACAATTTCATTTCAATTAGCAACTTCCAACTAGATTTCTCACTTACACATGTAACAGCTTTCATAAGCACTCCAATTTATGCTATCCTCAAAATCAGGTGCTGACAGCCTTGGAAATTGTGTCAAATCATACCCTTTTTGTTATTCTGATTTTATGTTACAGCTTCAGAAGACTATAATTTAACCTTAAGAGAGTAAATACTTACTGATAAACTCCATTGTAGACCAGAAGCTGTGATACCAACGTGGCTAGGAAAGCAATTCCCACTCCAAGACCAAAACCACTTCGTGATCTATCAAACGTCCACCACAGTCCAATCGACAGGGCTGCTAATGTGAGAGACAACTGGATATTGTTGGCAAAATCCACCTTCTGTGTTGGTTGTTAAGGATGAGCTTGAAAATACCATATGCAAGTATAAAGCAATTTTTTTCACTCTGTTTATCATATTTTGGCACAACAGAAAAAAATACCATTAAAAATACAACATTACCTATGTCAACTCTCACACAGCTACAGGTGTGAGGAAATATGCCTTTCAACTGTTGCCAATATATCATGAAACTAAAAACTTATGATACTTCTTCAAATTTCAGGGTCTGGGCACTGTACAAGTGAAGAGACTCTACAGCTACTAGAGAATGCAAGCACTTTATACAGACACACAATGCACATGTTACTGTTCAGAGTAAGGACATCTCATCCTCACCTCATCCTTTATTATACTAGATATGAAAATTTAAATCTACCATTAGACTTCACCAGGTGACAGGGATTTACAAAAAAATGAGAGGTATTAATCACTCTTAATTAATTCAAATTTGTTTCATTTACACGATACTTTACATTCAGCTCAACATTAAAATGTTAATGTTTTCTGTAAAACAAAATGTAAATATTGCTGGAAAGTGTTCATCTTAATCAACATAGAAAGTCAGTTTTGTCAACTCTGTGACAGAAACATGAAGTCACTCCAGAGATCTGCATAGTGTTTCATCCTTCAAAATATTTTGGAAACACTAACTCATCCTCCATACTCCTGTCCAAAACAGATAATTACAAAGGAGGATGTCAAGTGTTGTAAGTCTGAAAGCAAATTTATGGGATGACAATATAAAAACCACTCCTCTATTTTCTCACAAAAATTTGGAGAGAGCCCTATCATAAATGAGAAAGAAGCTTGACTAACTGCAATAATTACAGGATAAAAACCAATAGCATCAGAAAAAGTGTTGAATGAGACCAAAACCCTCATCAAATATGGCAACATGCAGAACTGGCAAGGGCTGAAGGGAAAGCTGTCTGGAGAGCTGTCAAGGAGGAAATACAGACAGTACATTACTGATGTCCTGGAAGAGGGTAACAACTATTAAGAGAACTGTGGAAGGTTTACTGTAAATGATCAGACCCAAGCAGAGAGAAGCTGGCAACTCTCTTGCATTTCTTAAAAGCAGCACAGTTGCACATGCTCACCCAACAAGGTACAGGCCAGGCCAGTCAGAACCACAGCACCAGATCAGTGCACCTTTGGCAAGGAGAGCAAGGCTTGTGAGGGACAGCGGGAGTGGCTCGGAGCCTTGGCAGCTCCAGCCCATCCAGCCATACTGGATAGCAGCGGGTGGGAACAAAACCAAACAACAACAAAACCCCTGCGAGGGCCAAGCCACCCCAGTGGGAATTCAGCCTGCTCTCCCATCTTTCACTTCATTTGCCCTCTTCTCCTGAAAATGAGGAGATTCAGTAGCAATTTCTTAGCACCATTTTGGTGAACTGTATTGAAGCTGACAGTGATAGAGAGAAGCATCTCAGAGATTATCAACTTTCTTTCTGATTACTTTACAAGACCCCAATTTTCACAAACAGATCCGAGTTTTAGCTGACAGAGAAGGCATTAGGCATGACTACACAAAACCTCATAGCAGTGCAGTAAGGTGCACCAGTCCATGAGAAAAGCACCCTGTCACCCAGCATGTCTCCAGCTGCTTCAGAGGGAAGCGACCCCAGCTTTGAGCACACTTGTGTGAGGATTTATCTGAGCAGCTACACATTTAGGAGGAATATAATGTACTGCAACATGCTGACTGACTTTTGAATGACCACAGGAACTAGAACTACTCTCTTGGCATCAGGGAAGGCATCATTTGCAGAATTGGGTAACAACACTCCCTTGAGTTGTACAGTCCTGGGTACTCCCGGTCCTGAGCCTTCCCCATAATGTGCATGTTGCCCTCAAGACTGGGATTCAACCTCTTACTACAGTGTTAAAAGGACATCAACTTGGAAGGTCTTAAGAGCACTTTTCTGTAATACCTATCACATGAATATTTTCCCACACTTAACTATTCAAAGAAAATAAAGACTCTAAGCATGACAAAGCCCAGCATTGAGACACTTCTAATGAAGAGTTTTCAGAGCAAAAAAAGGTGAGACTTATCACCTCCAATACTGCTACAACACTTTGACACTAACACATATTCTGCATTTTCCTTGTAAAAATTCTGCATGTTGTACATTTAACAACAATTTACAACTGACTGTGTGAGTTTTTTAGACATGGAAAGCCATTTGTTATCACCAATTTCATCCCAACGTAGGATACAGCGCTGGCATGATTTATTCCCACAAAGACTGCCACACATCGCATTACACTGGACCATTCTCTCTTGAACTTATGTGGCTCTCCCAGATGTCTGTCCATGCAGGGGTACAATAACCCAATCACAGCTGTGGAGACAGGAAACAAAAAAGGCCCAGAGGCTAAAGCACTGGCAACATTTAACTAAAATAAAGACTATCTAGATTTTGACAATTATAGTCACTACTAAAACAGATTTTTTAAAGGATAAATAGCACAAAAACATACATTGTAAACAAAGAGGAATTTCAAACTTCAGCAGCATCTTCAACTACTGCAGCAGTGATGTGGCAGAAGCAGCAAAAGAGAGACAATTTGAACTAGGGGCAGAGGATGACAGAGATCTCCCCCACACCAAAATCTTCACTGTAGTTCAGAAGGTACAGTAATAGCCTGCAGGGTAGCACTTTCGAAGATCCCACATATCAAACATTCATGTTTAGATAACCACAAAACAAACACACCACAGTACTAGCAGAGTGTGGCATTTTTTCTTTTGTTGTTGGTACAAGCAGGTTTTGTTTGGATAATGTTTTTCTCTTCTTTAATGCTACTATCAAGCTCACCCAGAAGAGAGAAAGCCAAGAGCCTACAGTAGCTGCTGAATACAGAAAACAAACAGGACTTCCCCAGGGCCCCAGGGAACTGTGATGCTCTTTCAATATTTCTTCATAAATGTGTTGTCTACTGCAACTGCAGCTAAAAAGACTGTTACCAACCCCATGGACGAGTAACAATGGTGCCTAATGTTAGACTGGTGCTGCTGGAGCACAGCAGAGCCAGAGCCATCAGTCCAGACTCCAGTGCCCTCAGTCCAGCATGCTGCTGGGGGGAACATCACAAACGCTCTTTATTTTTCCACAGAGGAAACTGATCTCCAGGATTTGGGAAAATAAATCATCAGTAAAGCTGGAGCGGAAAAAAACCTCCCTGAGCAATTTTCTTGCCAAAGGCCTTGGGCCAAACTCATGACTAATAACGGTGATGGATGAAAGGACTTCTCTGAATGCAGCCTCGATCACCACTGATTATAAATATGCAAAACACTTTTATTCTGTTCATAATAATAAACCACACTGCAGAGAAATGTTCATGTCAATTCCAGGAAGGCTGTGCAAGTACAAATGGTAAGAAAATGGATGAATTATCAGCATTTACCACAGAGGTTCCCTGTATGTATGCTAGCAGAGAAGATAAGGAAAGAAAATAGAGAAGACTGATAATGAAAAAGAAAGAACCTGAACACCTCTACAGGGGTGACTCCTGCTGGGAAAAGCCAATTAAGGCTGTAGTATCTTTAAATCAGGTGGCTTAAAATCAAGCAGTGCAACTGCTTAGCAGATGACTGACTACACTTTACAAGCCACATCCAGTCTTTCCATCAAAACTACCAACCCATCTGATCCAGAAAGGCCCACAAACTTCTTGTGACATAATGGCAAGAGCTACCCTTCACAGGTTCCCACTCACAGCTGCAGTGTCCTCAGATCACCCAAGAGAGCACAAGGTGCAGCCTGATGCAAACAGCTAAGGGTTCAAACACTGCAGTAAACCCTGCAAACCTTGTGCATTGCTGCTACTGCAAGTTGGGATTCTCTAATTTCAACCCCCACTACTCCATATATAAAAGATCAAACATTTGCCAGAAATATTTGTCAAGATAATCAGTTTAAAGCATAAAAGAAAAATGCAGGAAATGCAGGATATGAACCAAAAACTAATCAACAATCTTTGCAAGACAACAGGAAGAGGACTAAGACATCTAGCAGATAAAGCAGGTATGTAACTGCCACCATAACATGCCAAATGGAGAACACAACTGATGTATTCAGCCAGCTGTTTGGAAGGTTTCCTTTCAAATTAAGCTCCTCTATGACATCTGGGGTGTAGTATTTCAAGATGGTATTAAAAAAATAGCAATGAGACTACTAGGAAAAAAACAGGCTTAAATATTACCATTAGCAAAACAGAGATGCCATCTTGAAAACAAGTTTATTGACTCACATTAATACCCAGAATCATGAGCTTCTCAATCTTATTAAAACTGACCTCTAGGAAGATACTGTCTGCAACTAACAGTTTCACCAAAGCAGAATCCTCCAGTACTGCCTGCTAAGAATATTCTCTTAGTAAAGCGTGAAACTGACCCACAGGATCAGTGATTTTCAGAGCCAAGTAGAAAGACAAACTCTATCATGCTTGTAACATGGAATCTGCCTTGATACCTGAAGGAAGAGGAAAAAGGGATATTTCTTACTACCAACAGTGGACATCTCACTTAAACTAGCTAAACACATAAAAGCCTCAACACCCCATGAGGTCATGGGAGAAATGGAGCATGTTCACATCATCTGAAGTGCTCTGTTCTGCACTGTGCCTCTGTGCACTGTGTGCCCAGCCTCAGCTCTGGAGGCACATCAGGGCTACCTGCTCCGTGGAGCTAAAGCCATTCCTCCAACTGGAACGAGGAACATATGGAAAACTGCACCAAAAAATGGAGTATTTCTCAGCGTGGTTTGCTGTGCTCAACAATAGCACGGTGTGCTGCACAGTCTGACACTGCCAGGGTATTTTCAAGGGCTCTCTGAGGGCACACCCAGACTCCAGGTCACACGGGGCACCACCTTCTCCAGTCTATTAAACTTGCTCTCTAACCCAGCACAAAAAGCAAAGGTTATGCTCTGCTAACAATAGTACAGTAAAACAAGATAGCAGAACAACAATTTCTGGACACATGCATATTTGTGTATACACATGGGAGATCAGAAGGATAGTAACAGCTCAAAAAGGGCAGTGATGATGAAAGGGAAATTTGGATCTTCCCTGCCTTTCATACATTTTTTTGTAACTATCTAGCTACCACTCTACTTTTTCATCTCCATGACAAGCACACACACATGACTGAACTTACCTGATGCTGTGCCACAGCAAGGTGGTACCCACCAAGCTGAGGAGAAGATGCTTGTGATCACGTCAGGGGGGAAGAGAGTCACGTTTCTCTGGATCTGAAGCAAGTTTAATACTAATGCAAGAAATACGCCAATGAAAAACAGCACTATACCACGAATTACCAAATTCATGCCACGACTGGTTACAGATGAAATATATGGGCCACACTTTTTTGGTAAGGTTGGCATTGCATCATTTTCTGCCATGACTTCTTATGTTCTCAGAGGCATCCAACAGGCTGACTGAGGAGGATTCACTTGCAATCCGTATTTTGACTCCCTTCAATGAGGAGACACCCAAACCCTGAAAAATAATAAAAAAGGGTGAAAATGCAGATATAAGAAATGTTACATATATTTCTCTTAAATTACTTGGAGACTGGGTTAAAACAATGTCTATTATATTTTTTTCTGAATTTTCTGAGGAGGCAATTAGTCATTCAGAGCAGAAATAACCACAGCTGCAAAAATGCCTTACAAAGAAAACAGGTTTTACAAATAGCTTTGTCTATTAGGAGACAGAGGAGGAAACACGTGGTATGGGACAGCTAGGAATGTGAAACCACAGCAAGGAGGTGAAGAAATGAAACTAGTATCAGATGAAAGAAAGGCTCGCTTTGTAGCAGCAATAAGTTGTTTTTCTCCCCTCCTTTAAGCACCAACTGGAGATTATGTAATTCAGCAGCAAGTAAACACAGCCCTTAATTCTAAGTCAGCCACAGAGGTTCATAGATGTCTCTTCTTGAAGAGATGCCAGAAAACATTTCTCAACTAGAAAGTGAAATCTGAGAAATAATTTTCAGGATGGAGTCAGAATTTGAACAATCCTGCAGCGCTCACATTTTGTAACCCCTGGTAAGAGCGAACAGGTCAGCAAACCAGAGCAGTAATCTCAATACAGAGAAATATTCACCAAAGTAACACACTTTGGTGAAAACTGTCATACATTATTACAAACTGTAATTGCAATCACACACAAAAGCACCTGAGGGCAAAGAGAAAAAGAGCCCCGCCTGCCTGTGTCCTAGTCAGCCTCCATGAGGCACTGCAGGCACTACCGGAATGGCAGAGTTCCCACCCCAATTCCTCTTTTTTTTAAAAAAACCCTGTCCATCAAGAGTCTTGTTATACATGGATTCAGTGCCACATTCATGTATAACAACGATTTTGATTGACAGCTTAGCCACCTGGAACTTCAGAAAAAAAGCCCTGACACTGTTTTTAAATTTGAAACTGCCAACTGGTGGCGGCTTCTGTTAACTCTTATTTATGGCACATGAGGAGCCAAACCAGAACGTCTATCCCCCTTCTCCCCAGCTCCAGCAGATCCAGAGGAAGCTCTCTGAAGATGCAGCAGCAGAGCAGAGGACACAGCATTCACTTTTGCTGATTGAAAGCCGAAAGGAAAGTTAAAAACATCCAGGTTAGTTTAAAATACTCCAAGTAACTGCACAGAAGATGCAATGCCACACCATGGCATCCTCCTTCTTCAGATGGAGAAGATTCCTACAGGCAACAAAAAAAAAAAGGGAAAAAAGAGTTCTGATCACACGCAACTTCCCACTGTCAATTTGGGAAGGCAGCAGTGTCTTCCTAAGACCTACAAGCAAGGTGCCTGGCTCCTCAGTCTGCTTCCTGACTCCCACTGCCAGCCTTGATGACTGCATCAAGGCTGGCACTGGCACTGCACCACACTTCCCTCAAGCAAAAAGGAGGTGCTCCAGATTTATTCCCTCCTCCAGATGGCATGGCTTGGAAGGTTGGATAAGCAGAACTTGGATAATATGTGTAGCCTCCAGGAAAGAAAGCATGGAATCACAAATGCATCAGTATTTCAGCTGAGAGTCTCCCGTGTTCCTGAGGGCTTTGCCCACCAGGTGATTAAAGGAATTCTCAGAATTTACAGGAGTCTTTTCAATACATGGCATTGGAGGCTGTAGGTCCCAATTACATACTCTGCAGGAATACCATGCCTAAAATGGGGGCTTTCAAACTGATATGTCCCTTCTTAGCTTTAGCTTGCTTAGGAAAACAAGTTAAACTCTTGACTCTCCACTTCTTTGACCATCCCAACAGCTCTTGGCACTCCCTGACATCTGCACATCCCTTTTTTAAAATGCACGACCACAGCTGATGTACAAGAAAGTTCACACTTTTGTGGACCTCTTTAAATGAGCAATTTTGCAACACACAGGATCACGGTTTCTGTTTTCAGTCATAAAGTGGTTTGCTCATGTCCCGTGTTCCATTTCTACATTCAAGTCTCTCTTCTTTCATGTTGCTGAAGTCCTTGTTCCCTGGTACCAGCTCCAAACCTTGCATGCTGCATTTCAGCCCATAGGTGTTATTTACTCTGTCACTCAATGTCATTCCACTTTTCCTGCACAATCTCTCAGTCCTCTTTGGCCCTGCAAATGGTTCCCAGCAAGCATCATTACTGCATCCTATTTTGTGCACCAAGGTCATCAACTCCAACAGAACCACAGAATGCTTTGGGTTGGAAAGGTCCTTAAAGGTTCATCTAGTTCCAACCCCCAAATACTGAGAGAGATCAGCCCAAGTCCCCAGTCTTGGATGAACTCTATTAACAATTTCCCCACAGCAATTATTTCCCCATTTTACACTCTCTCTTGATATTTCCCTCTAGCAAGACTCTGCTTTTTGTAATTCTTCAACTACGGGAATCTTCAACCTAATTAAGAATCACCAACTGTCCCACATGGCAATACTTATGTAAACACCAATCGGATCTTACTGGGTTTTTTTCTAGAAATGCTGATGATTGAATAAAAGTCCAATTTGAGTCCAGCATAAACCAATTTCAGATTAGGAAGCCTGCATTTATCCAATTTCCTTTTGTTTGTCATTCAGCAAATATATATGTAAAGGCTCAGCAAAATGTAACAGGACTTTGCTACTCAAGGAAATCACTTACTGCTCTTATACAACCACTGCAGCTCCAACTCATACAGGGTACCAGCAACAGACTTTTACTGCCAGGTAAACAGCCTGACCACACAGCAAGGGCACCTGAGTGGGTACACATTGGTAGATGTTTATAAAAAGTAATTCAAGGTTCTAAAGTAGCAGTAGTTTTCACCTGCTGGTTTCTCACCCTACAAGTATCATTCCTATTTGTTTTATCCCAGTTTCCAGATTTTCCACTGACCCTGAAGCCTTCTGGCATGCCACAGAGCAACAGGGGAATGGAGCACGGTGACCAATACTCATGAAATAACTCTTCAGAGCCTCTGACAGCCTGGGCTCATGATGCTCTGGCACACCGGGGACGTTTACTGTCATCACCTTTCATGAAAACGAAATTAAGATCTCTAAAGACAAAACGTCACCTCCTTCTCCTGGACTGGAGGCTACTGCGCCTGCAGTCAGAGGAGACAGTGTCTCCTTTTAAGCCTTATTTTTGTACTTTATTTAATTCCCATCCCTCTCAGATGGGAACAGCTCACATACTGAACCAACACGACTCCTGAGCCTTCATCCCTCGGGAACGCTCATTCACAAGGGCGGCAGCGCACCGAAAGCTGGAGGCTTGGCGCTGCGGGAGCAGCACATGGATTCATCCCGATCCTTCCGACACACCGCGCACGACCTGCGAGGCGCACGCACCGTGTCTGGCGCTGCACAAAGAGCCAACGAGTTAATTACCACCCTGGACATTTTCGAAACACTTCAGTCACTTAACTGCCTCCTAATGAGATCCGCGCTGCGAGGCTCGCAGGGGCTCCCGCCGAGCGCAGCGGGGACACAGCTCCTGACCCCGCACACACGGCGGGCACGGCGGCGCTGCGGGGGACGCGGGGGGGACGGGATTTATCTAAGCCACAGCGCGCAGGAGACTGCAGGAAACCATCCGACTCCTGCGAGGCAGCGCCGGAAGAAAACCACCCCCTTCTTGGGGCGCGGAGGTTCAGGCAGAACCGCGGGCCGCGGCAGCCCTGCCCGCCTGGGCAGCGCCCGCACCCCCGGCCCGGCCCGGCCCGGCCCGCACAGGGGCCGCGGGCCCGGGGCCGCCCCGCAGGGCACCGCGTCCCGCATCCGCCGGGGACCGGCCTGGCCTGACCCGGCCCCGCCTGCCCTGCCCTGCTCCGGCTCCGGCTCGCCCCGGCCCGGTGTCCCCTCCCGCGGCTCCGCAGCCCGGCCCGGCCCCTCCGCAGCCCCGGCACTCACTCGGCCTCCGCCATCTTCGCGCAGGCCCCGCCCCGCGCAGCCTCCGCAGCGCCCGCCGGGCCCGGGCAGAGGGAGCTGCGGGATGAGCTGTGGGGTGTGCCCCGGGGTGTGTCCAGGGATGTGTCCCCGGGGTGTGCCCCGGGATGTTCCCCGGGATGTTCCCCGGGGTGTTCCCCGGGGTGTGCCCAGGGATGTGCCCCGGGGGTGTGCCCAGGGATGAGCTGTGGGTGTGCCCCGGGATGTGCCCAGGGATGTGCCCCAGTGTGTGCCCCGGTGTGTGCCCCGGTGTGTGCCCAGCGATGCGCCCCGGGATGCGTCCGTGCATCCATGCATCCTTATGTCCCTGCATCCGTACATCCGTACATCCACACATCACACCGTGCCGGTCCGCCGCTGGAAGGTGTTGGGTACCAGAACTGGGGCTGTTGTTGGAGCAAGGCCAGAGGAGCGCTGCGAAGCTCGTAAGAGGGCTGGAGCGCCTGTCCTGGAGTGCTGTGTGTGCAGTTTGGGGCACTGCAGTGTGAGAAAGATACTGAGCTGTTACAAGAGCGTCCAAAGGAGGGCAAAGAGGATGGGGAAGGGCCTGGAGGGGAAGCTCCTTGTGAGGAGCAGCTGAGGGCACTTGGCCTGTTCAGCTGGAGGAGACTGAGGGAAGACCTCATTGTGATCTTCACCATCCTCAAGAGGGAAAGCGGAGGGGCAGGCACTGATCTGTCACTCTCGTGACAGTGACAACACTCAAGGAAAGGGCCTGAGGCCATGTTAGAGAAGGTTTAGGTTGGATATCAAGATAAAGTTCTTCCCCCAGAGCGTGGCTGAGCACTGAACAGGCTCCCCGGGGCAGTGGTCACAGCACCAAGCCTGGCAGAGTTCAGGAAGCATTTGGACAATCCTGAGAGGAACATGGTGTGTCCCTTGGGGTGTCCTGTGCAGGTCCAGGGGCTGGACTCAATGATCCTGATGGGTCACTTCCAACTCAGCATATTCCATGATTCAGGAAAAGCTGGGGCTGTTCAGCCTGAAGAAGGTTGGATGGAGAGCTTGGCAACCCTCCAATATCTAGAGAGGCCTACAGGGAAGCAGCAGAGGGACTGTTCATCAGGAGCTGCAGTGACAGGACAAGGAGTAATGGGTGCAAACTGAAAGAGGGGAAGTGCAGGTTGTATATTAGGAAGATAATCTTTACTGGGAGGATGGTGAGGCCCTGGCACGGGTTGCCCAGGGAGGCCGTGGATGCCCCAACCCTGGCAGTGTCCAAGACCAGGCTGGATAAAGCCTTGAGCAACCTGGTCTAGTGGAAGGTGTCCCTACCTATGGGAGCAGATGATCAGGACAATAAAGGAAGGGTAAGAAACAATGGATAGATGGATGCATGGATGGGTAAGAAAAAGAGAAAGAAAATAAGACAGTAGGTAGAAAAACATAGCCTGAGAGTGTGTGGTGATCCATAATGAAGTGATCAGGTGCTTCTAGAACCATATGCATGTTTAACTTAGGAAAAGTTACACACATGTATGACAGAAAGAAGCTTTCTGTAGAAGCCTGGAGCCAATTCCTGGTAGGGCTTCCACAGTTTATATAAAGGAAAACATCACATCAAAGTTGTTCTTTCCCAAGGCCTGCCTTTACTGTGTTGAGTAGTGGGACAACCACAGAGTGCATTCAGTGTAAGACCATCTGGGTAGGAGCCTTGTTCCCAGGGATTAGGCCAGGTTTTCATGCTGTTAGGTACATGAATGAATGTCTGTAGAGCTCTTCAAGCCCAGTCTGCAGATCCTAAGTATCTATGGCATCCCTGTAGCAGGAGTTCTGCAGAATGCTCTTTGTGAGCCATGCTGAAGCATGGCCAATGACCAACAGCAGTTTCCCAACAAGGAATGCCTGTCCCTTCCTCATTTCACATTCTAGACAACTATATCAAGTATCGCTGTTATCTGGGGCCTTTGGCTAGTACTGTAAAAATATAAAATGTAAACATTAGATTTTTCTTTATCGAATTATTCTTCAGGAATATAAATCTCTTTCAAAGCCTTCTTAGAAGTTTTCCATGCATACAGAAGGCTTCTGGAAGGCCAAAATGAAGAATTAAAGAGCTGAGCACATTTTCCATAACTGTGTTTTATCTCACCAGCTGAGGATGCTGTCTTGTCTTTTACTACGTGCAGAAGAAGGCGTAGCAGGTGCCCAGGTTAGCACACAGCTGGTCACAGGCAGAGATCAGCATGGCTGATAAATCCCGCAGCACATGAGGAGCTCGTCAGGCACAGAGAGGCAGCGTGCTGTGAACTAGTCTGGGTCTTGGCAAGAGCATCACAAGTAGTGGACAAGTTCTATAAAATTGATTTTCCAATAGCATTGGCATTTTAGAGAGGAAAGGAAAAAGAGACAGCAGCAATGTGAAACCATCAGACCACATGCATTCTTAGGTGTGAAAAGGGCTTGTGCTTATCTCAGGTTAGCAACAAGATACACAATTTCAGGGCTGACATCAAAGGCATTTTTGTTTATTTATGTAGCCACTTGCAAAAGGGGCTGGGTTGTCAGCTCCAGAGGCTAAAGTCCTTTATTTTTGTACTGAAAGGTGCTGCATGTACTAATGCTGCCTGGGTTTTCCTATATCACTCTGCCAGCGTGGCTCAGCCCTGATCTAGTTTCCATACTCATTCAGTACTTGCTAAAATAGTTATCTAGGGAGTAAACACTGCCAGCCATGGCTGTGGTTTCTGAGATATGGACTCCAGCCCAGTCAGGAGTTTGCCAAGATAACCTCATTGCATCACTTGCCAAAGAGCCACAAACAGCTGTAGCATTGAAGGACTGTGACATTTAAATAAGATACTGAAAATGCAAGGTAATCACCATCATCCTAGAATACATCCAAATATGGGGTTTAGAAATTAAAGACTTCCTACCATATTTTTAAAGTGACATACAACATCTAGATTCAAAGGACAGACTAAATAGCTGGACACTGATCTTCAGTGGGGTGTATTTTTTTCAGTGGTAAATTCTGGTGAGAAGCAAGGACAGTATGGAGCCTGGAGGTACATGGAGAATGTATCTGAATGTGTTCTGGCCCTGGGTGTATGGGCACCTGTCATGAGTGTTGCACTTGCTGAGAGTCAAAATAAGGTCAGTGCAGATGAGTAAGTATATGAAAGAAGGGCAGGGAGAAAATTCTTGTCAAATAAGGCTTCCTTCCCTACCTTCCTTTTCTTCTCTTCGTTCATTTGTTCGTTCGTTTGTTCATTCCTTCCTTCCTTCCTTCTCTTCCTTCTCTTCCTTCTCTTCCTTCTCTTCCTCCCTCCCTCCCCTCCCCTCCCCACCTTTCCCTCTCCTTCATTCCCTTTGTGGAATCTTAGATACAGAAGGAAGGAAAATATTTTAGCAACTGCATTTGAAAACTTCTGCCCAGTATCCCAGGGCTTACCATATAGTCATTAGCAGGTAATCTTAATACCAATTGCATTTGACAATACTGTTGAATGAATTTATTTCAATTTACATTATATTCGTAGAGATACAGACTTTATACCTATGCCTACAAAGAATATCAATATTAAATTATTTTGAGATAGGACAATAACCCAGCCCTATTTTGCTCTTCACTGTACAAAAGCAGAGTGGGAACCTCTCAGACACATCATGGGTTTCTTGGGGCTGTCCTGTGCAGGGCCAGGAGTTGGACTCAGTGATCCTTGTGGGTCCCTTCCAGCTCAGGATATTCTGTGATTCTACGAACGAGGCTACTTCTGCAGAGTTTACAGTCCAAAGAGAGCAGCAGACTCCTCTGCAGGTGGTAGAAAGAAATAGCACACACAGAGAGGTCCTTCTGCTCATTTGATATATCTATTTTAAGTTAAAAAATTGTCCTCTGGAGAAACCTGCTTCTTTCCTTCACTTGTTGCAAATGGAAAGGGTGCCAAACTTCATAGACATCTAACTTTCAGGCCTCAGAATAAGAAGATCATGATGTTATCCTGTGTAATTTGTTCAACAGCATAGGTTATCTGGGTCAGTGTTGAGGAATGTTTGTGTTGGAGCAGTCTCAGGCGCTTCTGTCAGACAGCAATCACTGCTGGCATTGACAGTGCTGGGAAGGACACATTACAGAGCAGTTTGAAAAGTGTCTATTTCTCTTAGCCAATGGAAATCTGCAAATTTACAGTGACAATTCAAATACCACAAGTTCTCATTTCCAACAAATATTTCCATTTTGCAGCATTCAGCTTCATCTCAAATTTGACCTTTCCCTCAGAAAGCACATGGTGCAAATGCAAAAATAAAGGAACCAAGAGCTCACTTAGAAACACAACTTTCCATTAAAAGCAGTTTTAACAAAATATATTCCATCAGCTATAGTTGCTTTTGACAGTCATTAAGTGATTCAGGTGCCTAAACATAGGATTCACAGTCTGTCTAAGAAACACTTTAAGGAATCCAGGACACCTGCATGGAGCTGCAGATGTGACAGCCACCTTCAAGACCTTTACCTTCCTGAGCCTATAGCTGGGGAGGGACACTCTGGGGCACCTAGAACAGCATTACACACCCTGGGATGGGCAATTAGTTTCAGAATCTCTACAATTTCAAACAACAAAACCTCCCATGTGATGCTGTTATTAATGGGCTGTCAGAGCCTGATAAAGGAGAGAGGGCAAGCAACATAGTGCTCTCGAGTCTCACCCTACATTTGTGACACTCTTTTGGCCCCTCCTGGTTATTTTACACCAGAGCAGCCAGAAATTCCAGCGCTGGCAGCTCCATGCCATGAGCTCCAGCCCAAGCCCTGGAGCAAGAGGCAGGGTGCAATCCAGGCACTTGCAGTGGGAGCCCGTGCCATCCTGGGAACCCCCTGAGCACGCGGCAATGCAGCTGCAGCAAGCTTGGCAAGAGAAAAGTGAAGGCAGGTGTTGGGCAACCAGATTGTGCAAGGAACACCAAGATAAACGGAGCAGAAACTAGCAATCAACTCTGCGAAAGTCTCCCTGAAGCTACAAAAAGACAATTATCTGAGTCAGCATTGTTATTAATTTTCTTTTTGAAGTCTCAGGATCACAGAGGCAACACTGGGGAGGGAGCCATGTGCTGGAGAAGGAAGGAAGACAGAAGGACATAACTGGTCCAGGTTGGATGGGGCTTTGAGCCAACCTGATCTAGTGGAAGGTGCCCCTGACCATGGCAGGAAGTTGGAACAAGGTGATTTCTAAAGTCTCTTCCAACCTAAACCATTCTATGAGTCTATGGTAATATAAAATAATTTAAATGGAATTTGTGTTGTAGAATTCTCTATGAAATGCTTTCACTCCTTCATAATTACTGTCTTGGCTGTAATCTTTGTGAAAAGATAAATAGTCCCTTTTTCTATA
>JAWWEU010000163.1:8459496-8473883 GCA_035583155.1 Acropternis orthonyx | reverse complement strand
TATTAATTTTCTTTTTGAAGTCTCAGGATCACAGAGGCAACACTGGGGAGGAAGCCATGTGCTGGAGAAGGAAGGAAGACAGAAGTACATAACTGGTCCAGGTTGGATGGGGCTTTGAGCCAACCTGGTCTAGTGGAAGGTGCCCCTGCCCATGGCAGGAGGTTGGAACAAGGTGATTTCTAAAGTCTCTTCCAACCCAAACCATTCTATGATTCTATGGTAATATAAAATAATTTAAATGGAATTTGTGTTGTAGAATTCTCTGTGAAATGCTTTCACTCCTTCATAATTACTGTCTTGGCTGTAATCTTTGTGAAAAGATAAATAGTCCCTTTTTCTATAGTGACCCACTGGTTAGTGTCAGCAAAGAGTTGTTAGGCTGTCCTGGATTTCTGAGCTACTGCTTCAACTTGACCTTTTCTGTTGAAAGCAGGGGCTTAGCCGTGTTGTGTAAGATTTGATGTTACAACCGGAACATGGGGTATGAACCTTCTGAACTTATATTTTAATGTGATGGCAAATGGATCTGTTAACAGAATCTGTTGTATTCCCTTCTACATATTTTTAAGGTTTAATGAGGAAGGTTTAAGAAGGTTTAATGAGGAAGATTTTTTTTTTTTAAATTCTTATCTCTTTTGGTAGAATTATCACACACAAGTTGAGCCAAAGTACACAGGACTTCACACATACTGAAAAATATGTGCCCAGATGTGTTGATGTGGAGCACTGAACCACCATCAGCCTAAACTGGCTCCTGGATTTTGTCTTAGCCCTTTAGTCCCAGGCTACATATTTTAGATGTCAGTTTCTGCTGGCATTGTGAATTTACCCCAGTGAAGAATTTGGCCTTCAGGTTGCAGAAACAAATAAAATCTCAGTATTATGTTTGTGTTTGGATTGTTCCTAGGGGTTTTTTTGCAATTTTTTTTTCCTTCTTTTTGCTCCAGTGATTCATTTATGAAACAAGGTGATGAGATTCAGGCTCCTGATGGTATTTCCATTACCTGGGAATTGAAGTACACTGAGCAGGGCAGGACTTGCATAAAGATAAACACACATACCCAAAGTGAACACAAATACTTTAAATACAGAAAAATACTGTAACTTGTGCCCTGTGCTACTTACCCAGCAGACCTTCTGCTGTGGATTTATGGCTGTTGTCACAGTACTTTCTCCTCTGGCCTTTCTCAGAAGAAAGCTTTTTCAAGAACTAAATTAATTAAATTCATAGAGTGTTAAACTAAAAATATTGTCCATACAGATACGCGCATATGTACATGCATATACCTATAATTAGCAACCAGTTCTTCTAGAGGTTTGATCTAAATCCGGCAGATTAGATTGTCTGATAATTAGTTTGTTTTGTGGATCTCCAGGGCAGATGCTGGACTCCAAATAACGTAATTAGTTTGGGAAAGGGCACCAGCTTCTCAGCATTTCACTGTCATTTTCTCATGTGTGCTTCCTGAGAGCCATATGAAGATCTTCCATTCCAAATAAATCCAAAGGTATGTGTCAGTTGCCAAATATATTACAAACAATAAGGGAATTTCATGCACCAGTCTTTCTGAGAGTAATCTGCTTATACAATTTCTTGACTCTTAGATCGATATTTTCAAGCATTTGTGGTGCAGCAGAATAAAGATCATGTTTTATTCCAGTTACGAGATTTTAGCTATATATTATTAGAGACTTTAGAAGCATTTTGACATGCTTGTAACCAGAGCATGGGCCAAAATGAGAATATTTTGTCATCTGTGAATTTCTGCTGCTTCAGAAAAAGTGATCTTACCTTCATAACCAGCAATGATCTTACATCTTGTAACTTCAGATGAAACTTGGTCTCTTGTGACTGTTCTAGAAAACTGATACATTTTCTGTTTGGTGTACACCCAGAATTTCAGTTGCCCTGGCTTTCTCTTTTGCTGCATAATAAATAAGGAGTGTCATTGAAGTTTTATTTTTCCTATTCATAAATAAGAAATCTCATCCTCATTTGGTGTACAGCTGCTTCAGATGCTTTACTAACATTTTATTGTCTGCCTCAATAACAAATGCACTGTCTGTCTGGGAACACTGTGGCTTCCATTAGACTGTTCTATTCATTTGGATCAAGTGAACAATAAAACATGCTGAATGACAGCGTGTCACTGATCACTCGAGAGCTTTAAAGGAAAACCATTCTGCCTCCTGCCTTTTCATTGGTTTTCATATACCTAAAAGTACCCCTGCACACACTGTGTTTTAATGGCCTTGTTGATGTATTTCTATTAATTTTTAGTGATTAGCCCAGTGTAAAGCCTCATTAGATAAAACTGATTACGTCATTTTTTCCAAAGGAGAAAATAGGTACTCAGATGTCAGAGATTAGTAAGCACCCTGCTATTGAGAAATGTTGGTTAAATGTACTTTTGGTAAAGTATTCTGCAGCACTTGGAAAACATTGGAAAACTGAGGGAGGCCCTTTAAATGAAAATGTATATATATAAAGTCCATCTGCTCTGGGCATAGGTGAAAGAGATGACTGAGAATCAGTGCTAGAAGTGGCTAGTCTGTGGCTCATATCAGGGGTGTGAGTTGATGGAATATCTGGTTTGGTAAGGAAAGACATTCTTTCCACTCAGGCTGGAGTTTACCATGTTGCAGAATCTGGTGCAAAGCCAGTACCACTTCTGTTCCTGTTTGGCTCACACAATGCATAAGTCTCATGTGCTACAGAGGGATGAGGTGTTACTTACACTTGCTTTTCTTTTTTTTAACTCCTCCTAGTCAAGCAGAAGTGTAAGTGACTGTAATCCTCTTCTCTATTAATTGGATGTGACACTTCAGCAACTTCTGCCTGACATACTTCTGGCTTTCTGGAGTCCCTCAGAGGTCTCTTATCATGGGGGATCTACTGAACCTTCACATGCCCTTCAGGTATTAGATAACACTATGTGATTTTGAAGGTAACCCAGAAGATATTTCTTTGTTTCTGAAATTCACATGGTTTGTTTGGGTTTGGTTTTTTTCCTGTTTATCACATATTTGTTCTTGTGGTACAGGAAAATTCCAAAGTGTTTTGGAAATACTATCCCCCCTTTCGGAATGCTTATATTTAGTGCCTTAATTAGAGGGTGGCCAGAGGCTGTAGCGTGGGTGCATTGGCCCTCTCAAGAAATCGGCTTTTGAAAACTCACAAGCCCTCATCTAGGAGGGCTTTAATGTGTTCTGTGTCTGAGATGGAAGACCTATCACAGCATTATTAGAGAAGCACCCAATGCTCCAGCAAACATATCCCTCACAGTCGGGGATGTCCTGCCCTGTGTGCAGCTTTGCAGACCCCCTGTTACCTCCTGAAGGTGGGGGTCTCTTTGGGACAGGCAGTATCTTTCCACTACGTGTGAGCACCAGATGTAGCATAATTGTGACATTATGCAACATTTCTAGGACCAAACTGCACATCTCTGTTGCAATAAGTCTTTGCTTACCCAAATGACCTCTATGAAACCTGTGCTTGCAATGTGAACCACAATAAACAATAATGACAGAAATAATGATGGCAAGGTATTTCTGTGGCTGCCTCCCTTTTCTGCTACCTGGGAGACATTTGGGTGCTACAGGATATGGTACAAAATATAGATCTATTGTATTGGGAAGTACCAACAATGGCATCACTTGGAGAGGGATGATACTGCTCAGAATGTTACATCTCTCCACCTCTTAAAATTATGTGCACTCTTGGTTGAGTGAGTGTTTATTTATGTTGCTCCATGTCCAACTAAATGTTAAATATGACGTCATGCAGTACTGTATGGGTGAAGGGAAAGACATACAGAACTTTCTTCTGTGACATTCCCATCTACAGATACACATGAATTGATAGAAATAACCTTTTGTAATACCCACAATTTTCTGTAGTTCTAATTTTTATTGTGCCTGCTGCCTGAAAGATGATAAGACTTATTCATAAATTCACACTCCAGTGGTTTGATAAATATATAACAGTCTGAAAAGGAGTTTCTTGGTGCAGTGCATGTTATTTATCAGGTCTCAGTTTTCCTTGGGTTTGATCCTAAGGTTTATTGTTGATTTTTTGTGTTTGGTTTTTTTGGTTTTCTTTTCATTTTGCTATTTTTGGCTGACTTCTCTGATCCTTTTCCTACATGTAACTGCAAGGAAAAATAGCAGTTGGGACAACTAAAACTAAATATTGCGTGACAAAAAAATATGTTTATATACCTTTATTATATTATCTCTTATTCTCTATCTGATAAATGAGGAGGCGAGAATATTGTAAAGTGATATTCTACAGCAGGCACAACGCTTATCAGTTATTTTCTTTTGACCTTCTGCCTTAGAAAATTAATTCACTTGAGCTGTTCGTGCACTAGAACATTAGGAAAAAAATAATGTTAGCACTAGTGAATATAATCTCTGCAGGAAAGCTGGGCAATTATTCAATGGTCTAATCTTATCTCTTGTTTCATTTTTATATGGCAAGTCTACATTTAAAGTATTAGATATACTGTGCTTCTGCTCAGTACCATCAAACCACAGTAAATAAATGCCGCTAAGTGCCACCATGAGTGAAGGAGCTTATAATGAGAAGTGTGAGCGGACGTGTGCGCCATTCATCATTCTGCTCAGGCCGATATTGGGGCTCTTTTTATCAGCACTATTCGTAGTGGTGTCATCACCTCTGGTATAAATCTTCTGTCAGTGTCTGTCGTCCCCGTGCCCTATTAAACTCATGCTCTCACATAATCACGGAATGACCTTTGGATGTCTTTCATTAACCTCTGACCTGAACCCCGCTGGCTTCTTGTTGGTAGGTAAATCTATAACATGACATTTGCTTATGACTCAACCTTTATCCTTGCTTAATAGTCATGCCTTTCAATTTTCTTTTTTTTTTTGTTCTGGAGCAAAAAGATAGTTACAATCTTAAGGCGCAGCTTGGATTTCAAAGGTTGGAACACAATATTCATCTAAGTGTCTCCTAACAGACTTTCTAATATTTTTTCACTGCTGCTTACTGAATCTTATCAACTGTAAGCTGATCCAGGACGGTAGCCTCACAAATAATACTTTTGTTTCTGACAGAAGTTTCTTTTCCCTCAGATACTTTCTTCTTGTTGCATTTACCTAATCAGGGATTAAAGACTGATTGATTTAAATTCAGTTGGGCAGCTGTGCCACAGCTTAGCCTAAAATTTCTGGTGCTGGAGATGAGGGTAGCTGTTACATAGCAATAATGATAATAAAAACAATGCAAGATTTTGTTCTCATGAAGATCAAGTGAGCTGGAAAGTAGCTCCTGCAGTGTTCTCTCTATGTTGCCGATGTCTTACTGCAAAGCCTTGGTCAAGCTACTTGCTTTTTCTATGACTCATTTACCTCACTTGTAAAATGGGCCATGGTAAAACTGTACCTGCAGAATAAAACATGAAAAATGGCTTCTATTTACCTCTTGTGTGCTCGGGAACCAGACTGATGCTCTTATTAACCCTGCTCAGCTAAGTGTGTGTACAGAGTTGAGAGAACACTGAATTATATTTCTTGTCCTTCAATCCTCCCTCCCCACTGTGAATGTGCCTGTAGTTACCCCTTGACTATAATTAGTGGCAATTAACTAAAATTCTTAGCAGCTGTATTCCTGCAAACCCATTGTTGAAAGGGGCTCTTGGCAGCAAACAGGAAAGTAAGTGGTTGGAGTTTGTGCAGGCAGTGGAACGAGGGCTTCGTGGAAAAGGGCAGGACTGGCTGGTGCTCCCTTGGCAAGGGACTGGGGCAATGGGCTCAGCCTCTGATGGGAAACGGGAGAGAGGAAACGGATCTGGCACTGGAGAAATGCAGGGAACACGAAATGCAGGTAGTAACTGTGAGGGAGGTTGTGGGGAGGGAGCAGGGCAGGCAGGATTGATGGGGGTCTGGCTGTAAGGTGCTGTGGGGCTGATTCCGTCTTTTGAGTGACCACAGAAAAGAGCACAGGGCTTCCTGTAGGTAAAAATGTGAGTGAATGTATGTGCTCAGCTTTTGTATTTTTCTGCCTAAGCACTGTGAATCATCCTGAAGCAATGTTAAAGTTGGATGGCATTATCTTCTCCTGAATTTTATGCATAACTTTAATAAGGATATTTTAGCAGAGTTGTGTACTTACAACAATTTCAGCTAATTTGTGTAATGATGACAGTGTTTCCTGCTCTATATAATACACATAAACTCGTTAAATCCATGTCTTGATTTTGCTTTGCAGCAAAATGCCAGCAGTTTGTTCCTGAGATTTTCTCTTGTTTCTTTTACTGTATTCAGGAATGGCAAGTAGGTAATGCTTCTCTTTCCTGTTTTGGTATAAGGCTGTCTCCTCACAGCTGGAAGGCCCATCTCTTCTCAGCTTGTGATCAAATACCATCTAAAGGGGGAAAATTTCAGGGAATTGGGAACTAACAGATAAGCAGTTTGTCTTTTCTTTAACTTATGGTTTTTTTGATCTAGCATTCCTCCTTGTTTTTATCAGTGTTGTCCTCATTTCTTCTTTTTCTCTCTAATTTTATTCTGTTCTTGGGTACGTCTTTTTTGATATCAAGGGATAAAAATCACTAGTGTCGATGTTTTTCACTTTATAAAATACCTGGAAAAAGTTACACAGATAGCAAAGGAAACTGAAACAAACCACAGATGTCAAACAGATACCCATCCCTGGTGTTGGCTGATGGCTGTAACTCTTCTGCCTCTCTGGAAGGAGAGGTTCTTGGCATCAGCCATCTCCATGGGAAAGTGACAACACCACGTGTGCCAGGGAGCTGTGTCCTCTGAATGACTCAGACATTGAAACAGCATCAGCGTCTTTTTGGTGCCTGAACGCTGGATACAGGACATTCCAGGGGCTGTGGCTGAAGCCCTTTGGCAGGGAGCAGAGATGACAGTGTTACCGTCTGCTTCAGTCCTTAGAACCACCTTCCTCATTTCCAGAGCACCACAGAGAAACCTTGTCATACGGATATGGAGCAACTGAGAACTCATTTCCTGACCCCAGGCTAGTTACATGGATGGTGTTACCAAGTGTAATACAACTGACTCCTGGATAGTTTGGTGACACTGTGTCCTTTATTCAACTTACCTGTACTTTTTTTATCTTTTGTTAAATCAAAATGAGAAAAGGATAATGCTAGGGAAAGGAAATAAGATTTCCATTCACAATGGATAACCCTTACTTCCTAGCTCATTTGTAAGCACCTTGCCCTTCCCAGTTTAACATTCAGCTGTTTCAGAGCTCACAGACAGTGCATGAGGCAAACATTGAGCAGTGCAGTGGAATTGGTGGTAAATTAAACCAGGAGCTGGTGAGATGCCAGTTCCAAAATAGAGTGCACACAAATGTCCTGGCAAGAGGCTGTTGTTGCCATGGCAGTCTCCTTTCATTGGCAAAAGGGGAAAAAACTGGGCAACATACTGTGTAGTACTAATCACTTGGCCATTAAAGGCATATTACTGCCCTCAGAATGCTGACACAAATCCCTGAAGTGACAGGGAGACAGGGACAGACAGCAGGGAACCATGGAAAATGTGATGGAAAGGTCATTTCCCTCAGATGTGCCTATGCCAGTCTTTGCTTGGGCCCAGCATCCCTGGTGGTGCCCATGATGTGACCTGGCACCCAGGCACATGTTCGTCATGTTACCAGATAGGGATCTGTTATGTCAGGTTTCATTGGGAGGGTGATAATTCCGAATAACAGTAACACTAATGATAATAACAATAAGTTATGAGAGTACTTTGGAGCTATAGGAGCTATAGTTATGGATCAGAATTATATTGTGCTTGGCACAGCAAAGCCCTTTCCATCACCACTGGAGAGTGGCACGAACAAAGTCACAGAAGCACGAGAATAGAATGAAAAAATAAAGGATTGTCTCTCTCTCCTTTTTATTTGGATTTATTTGGAAACGGTTGCCAGGGTCGAATTAGGCAAAGTGCAGTTGAGAACCTCTGGAGGAAACTGCATTTTGAGGAGAAACATACGGAGCAAAGATCCTGTCTCTTACATGTCTCAGTCCCATGGACCCAAGTGGGCTTTTGATCTGGCAATGGCAAAGCAGATTTTCAACTGATCATGGCAACTGAGAGGACTTTGGATGACAGCAGCAAAGAAACACAAAGCAGTGTTTAACTGTATGACCCACAGGGAGCACTGGAAGACATTAATGGGTATAAAGAGGCCATATTTCCATAAGTGACCATTAGTCTTCTGCAAATGTTCCTTGAAATGTAAGAGAATGATTTTCTCTCTCCAATTAATCACCCTCGAAATTCTCCTTCGTGTAGTCTTGAAAACACGGGAGAGGACTTACTATCAGCAAATATTGCCAGATGTACAAAATGGCAGAGTAATGTGTTGTATAAAATGATTTTGGGTGGCAGAAACTGGATGAGAAGCCAAGAATACTGCACCAACATTTGAGCTTTTCTGCGAGAGGTGTTGCCAGCCTCAGGAGGGAGCACTGGATAATTTATAGGTTAACATTTTCTTTTTATGTGAATAGCATTTTTTCTCATTTATAGTTAATTAGGTTAAGCATGCATGGGGAGCGAGGGAGGAAAGACTTTCAGAGAGAATCTAAACGATTAGTAATTTGAATGAAGTAAAAGAATCTGCTAAAGGATGTAGCACTGGAATTAAATATGTTGCTATAACAAGTGTAAGTATCAGATAGGAATTTTAAAGGTTCTCACATTAATTATAGCAGCAGCATAAAAAGAGGTAGAGCATATTTACAGATTTGGCACGTGGATTCTTTTCCCAAGTAGCTGCTGTTTCTTTTTACTGGAGGAAGAGAAATTATTTGTCCCACCATTTCACAGCTCTGTATCTTTTGCACACATTTCTTGTCTCGGGGGTTTTGGTTCACATGCAGGATCAGTTAAGGTGAATTACAAAGTAAAATGAACATTCCCTTAACCACCGAGTTTCTTCAAATCTTTTTTGCTGTATAAAATCCTCTTGACACTTCCTGGTTGGCTGAACATTTTTTTGGCAGATTCCGTGTGTCCATCTCTACATGGGGAGTGGAACAGTTTCACTAAGGGTCCTCTAAAAATGCTACACCACATCTAGTCCAGGACAGACTTTTATGCACTCAAATGGTTCAGGGTACTAAAATCAGCTGGGCTGCAGTTCGATTACTGGTCCACAGACTTGACAAATCCACGGTGTTGGTGGTGAGGGTTACACAGTGGGCTGTCCTTTCCCACCACGAGGGCAGTACAGCTCTCCTTTGCAGGGCTGCACCGCAGGCTCTGTACCCGCCTGATGTCCCATTTCCCTGACACAACTGGCTGGTTTCCCCTCCAAGACCAGCTCTTCTCTCCCTGTCTCCACTGAGTGATCGAGGTCATGGTTGTTATGGCCAGAGCTATTGTGTTCCAGGATATCTGTAATGATCAAGACAAAATTTTAAAAGAAAGAAGACATTTATGAAAAATTAGTTAAAATGCATTTCCAGCCATAATGCCTTCCACTGTGTAGTTTTTGAAAATGCTCAGAACAGCTTTTAACTAATTTTCAGTTCCCTTAAGTGTTGGGTGGAGTTTTTAAATGTAAGCATGTACATTCAAATTTAAATACTTTTATCCAAGGGATCTGAGTACAAGTTCTCCCAGCTGAAGAGTGTGCAGTATTTCTGAAAACCAGGCAGGACTTTGCGTTAGATACTAAATATAGATTTAACAGTTTATCCTCTGACACTCAGATAATTCAAAAGGTGAATGATTTATGATTTCAAGAAATGAGTGATTATTTATACTGGAAAACACTGCCAGTTTTATTGCATATGAGCAGTTCCACATGGAGAGTTAGTCAAAGTAGTTTAATATTTGTGCTGTGCCCATAAATGCCAGTTTCTTTTTCTGGACAAGGATCTTTAAAATAGCCTAAAGAAATTGAATGTTGAGGCCAGATGAAAGTCAGTAAGAGATAATCACTGAATTCCCTGATTTTGAAAGTTCCCAGCGTTTGTTTGCTTACCCCCAGCTGACACAACAACATTTTAGAAGGAACTTTGGGTTCTTCCAACATGACACGTGTGGCGCAATGAGTTTAAATACCTTGCTTTGCGTCACCCAGGGAAGAAGTAGCAAATGTTGTAGAGGAACAGAGGCACCTGACTCAGAGCCCGTTCACCTCCTGAACCACAGGCCTTCTGCCACAAGCCAAAGGAAACACTTTTTCACATGTGCAAGGAGAAATGGCAGAGAAAACAACAGTTCAGCCAAGCTCATAATGAGTTTGGGTAAGTGGGTGTTGGCTGAGCAGCCAGAGCTGAGGACCAGAGCCCAGAGCTTTGAGTTTGGTTTTGGCTAACTGCACCTGTGCCTCTGGCAACTCCTGGCAAGTCCTTCACTTCTCCAGCAGCCTGAAAAGCTAGGCAGAAATGACTTGTGGAGTGATTGTGAGAATTAGCTAATTAACACTGTGCAAAAGCTGCTCTGCCATCAGTGGAAGAGTCTGAGATGTGTGCTCTCTGCAGGCTCTTGCAGGGTAGGACTGAACTGCACAAGGGCTCATCTGTTGCTGCTGAGGTCATTGGAAGGTATTTTGATCCACCCTCTGGCCCGCACACTTACCCAGGCAGCCTCATACACTGAATCTGAGACTGGTGCAGCAGGAGGTGACTTTAGGCATTTTGGGCATTATCCAGCTCCCACAGGGCAGCTCAAAGTAGGAGCTGTGGTGGTCACTGCTGCCTGCAGAGCAGCACCAGATCTGAAGAGCAGTATGAGCTCCACACCACATCTCATTGCTGCACCTCTAAAGCATGTCTATAGCTCTCCATGAAGCAATTCCAGCACTCTAAGAATGCTGACAGGCCTTCTCCCTCTGCCCATGTGTTGGTTCCCACACATGGCAGGAAGGGTCACAGCAGAAGGATCCAGATGAGGAACCACAAGACCCTTCATTTCCTAATGTCCCTTCTGCTTAGAGAGTCAGGCCAGTTCACAGGTGGACAGTTCTGGAGTTCACAGGTGGAGTCTGTGCAGCTGCTGCTTTATTTGTCCCAGCACCATCAAATGTCTCTCCTCTCTTCGTCTGAGAGAAGATGGAAGCAAGGCATGCATAATATTTTTATCACTGGTAAAAACTGCAATATCTGAGGAGAGGGATCAAGAAGGGATAAGAAGGGCTGATGTGGCATCTCTTTGAGACCTGGATCACACCATGGACAAGTGAAATGCTTTTCCTTGCACCAGTTGGTTTACTCATCTTTGAGAAGGGTTCCTTCTCTTATACCTCAGTTGTGTTTCTTCTCCACTCCCACACCTGACTATCAGGGCAGTGGGAAGTGCTTGGTGCACTAACATAGTGCCTGGAGAACTGCATAATTCTGAATGGCTTTTGCTATTTCCTTGTGGTAGCTAACCTGGAGCCTGTGCCAGAGGATGTTCCAAGGCTTGGCTCATAGTAACATTCCCTTGAGAAATAACTGTTTTGCTGGAAGAAGTTGCCAGTACATTAAAAATGTAAGAAGGATGGCATTTTTCATGCAAACACTTGCTGTCAATATGGATAATGAGCTATCTGCTGCTAGTTTCCTTCTTCTTGGGGTGGGAGACAAAAAAGGAGAACTGGACTTCCTGCTGAATGGATGGTTGTGAGAAGGTGGTACTATTCAGTGATTCACGAGCAGCTTGCAGACATCAGGAGTAAAGGTTCGTTACATTCCTAATTTTTTTCTTCCTTTGGGCAGGTGGCCTAACAGCCCAACAGCTGATCCCATGCTTTAAATTTAATTTTAATTGAATGCACTGCTAGAGATGCCTTAAATTGACTCTTTTTGTTTGAATTTCCTAAGGGAGTTTGCCCCAAGACCTCTATCCTAGTGATAACTTATTCTGGCCAATGGAGCCAGTGTGTATTTATTGTATGTGTCTCCGTCCCTTCTCTGGCTTCTGCTCCCATGAACACAGCAGTTGCTGATGACTAGAAAATTACTCAAGTGTGAACTGTTTCACTGTCTGTCACTTTGCTCATTAGGCTAGTGAGAAAATGTATCTACGGCTCTGTCACACACAGCCCTCATTAGGTTAGCAGCACATTGAGATCATTGCCTTTTTTAAAGATGGCTGCAGGAAAATGGCTGGGTAGTTTGATGCTCGTCAGTAATAAGTGGAAGTAGAAAAACTAGGGCTCGCTGCAGTCTCCTCTGAAATAATTGCATTGTTTGCAGAGCCTGATCAATGGAATGAAATGATACTGCTGGGGAAGGCAGCGTAATCCCCCTTCTTACTCTGAGGGGAAGGGGCAGAAGATGCTTCAGGTATCACTAATTCAGTGAGCAAAAGAGATTTAGTACAAGAAAAATATTTGTATTTTGCATCTGCTTCTGCTTGTGCCTATTAAACTGGAAGAACTCTACTGAAGGTGGTGTACTTTTGTGTCTGTATGAGAAAAATTTAGGTCTACCAGCTGTAGCTCTAACTGGTAGCAATGAAGGCTACCAGTGGGTTTCTAGTTCCTACCTTGAGCAGTTAGCCAAAGTAGCACTTATCAGTCTAGAATCATTTTAGCCATTCCTACAAGGCTGCATTTAGACACCATCACTGCCAGATGTCCATGCTGAGCTTCTCCTAAAACAAGCACATGGGACTTGCAGTGCTGATGGTTCATCTCTGTTCTCTATGGGAATGTTCATTCATTAGCATTGTATTGTAGTTGATTAGGTTCACAGCAGAGATGTATCCTCTAAGGATAAGATGATGAAAAAAACTTAAGGCATTTTTGCTTATTTAAAGCTGATATTCAACTCCAAAGTTAAATTGGATATCAAGTACTTGACTTGCTCTGCATATATTCTCTTCAGTTCCATATACATAGGATTCTTCTCATTATCTGCATTTACAAATTCAAAGGCAATTAGCCCTGAAATAGCTAGAAATGTAGATAAATGTTTGAATTTTTATTTCCCATAAAGTTCACATTTTCTTTTTCATTTAAGTGGAACTTTCTCTTGAAGCACAAAAGACAAACGTTAAAAAAAAAAAAATCAACTCCCTCATGGGATGGGAGGCTGAAAATGACCATTATTATGAAATAGAATATTTGCTTCCTATACTGGTGATTCAAACATTCTTTGAGAGGCTGAGTCTATACTGGCAGGTAGAAAGCTGCTCCTGCTCTGTCATCCACATGTTGAGACTGCCAGTGCTGGGGTGGCTGGGCTCTCATGTTTTGATTCTCTTGGCAGCTGCAGCCCAGGCTTGAGCAATGCTGAGTGTTTCTAGAGGCCAGCCCGGTTTGCCTGCTCAGTACCAGCCTGCAGTGTCACCACAAGGCACTGACAAACCTGAGCACGCCATCTCTTGTGTCCGGCCCATCCCTGTGGTGGGCTGGCATTCAGCTGGCTCCACAATCCATAATAGGAGCGCAAAGTTTTAGCCAAGCCAAGATTTGGAGCTGCCTGTACAGGAACACCTGCATTCAGTCAGGTGCTGAGCGGGTGTTAAGGAACGTGGGAGCTGAAGAAAGGGCTCAAATTCACATTTAAGACATAATCCTGGTGTAGCCTACGTGAAATAAGCCATTCCAGTTCCAAAGGAATAGGTGTCTCCATACTAAGGATGAGCAGAATGAGAAAGGTTGGCTCTCCTAAACTCCGGAACTGAGCGGCTGTAGGATAGCAGTCAATTTTCTTGGATTTTCTTCCTTTATGTCAGAATCAAACCAGTCTGGCCAATAGGAAAACCTGAGCTGTGCCATGGCCGCATTCCCTGCAAACCAGACTGTACATCCCTGTGCCAACACCATGCGGGTTCCATAGGGCTCATCCCACCTTAAGAGTGGGAATAACGGGTTCACACTCTGTACTGATTTTGCAATTGTCTTCAGCTTCATATTAGTATTTAAGTTTCCTTTTCACACATAACTTGTCTTCAGACACGCCATCTTTACAGGGAAGTAATTAATTTACAGCAATATTACTTAGTTCATTCAGCTGGCTGGTTGTTCCTTATTAATGCCTAGGTACAAAAGACTGGGTTTTTTCTTCATTCTGACAGGGATTCTTGGAGTCTCAATGAGCAATTAGTTTAAAAAAAATTGTCCTGGGGAGACAGAATTAACATTAAAAAAGCCCAAGCCCTAACTTGAAACTCTTCAACTTGACTGGAATTTTGTGTACTTTTTTTTAATTCAATAAATGATACATTATTAACTAACAATCTTCTCCAAAAATACATGCCACCTATTAAAAGTAAAAAATAATTTTTTAAGGTTTTATGAGTTAATTTTAATAATTTTCACTTAAAGGAAAAATACAACATCATTTTCTAAGAGATGACTGAATGTCCTGTTTAACAGATGATGCTCCAAGAGTTATTTGGGGAGGGGGGGGGGGGGGAGGGGTGGATGT
>JAWWEU010000163.1:8443697-8459486 GCA_035583155.1 Acropternis orthonyx | reverse complement strand
CCCGCGTGGATGTTGATGGGGTTGATTTTTGTAGAATGCCATTTTCATAAAGAAGTTTCCCAAAGCATAATTACCACAGGAGTTGACTTTCAAAGAATTGTTGGTGCCATCAGCTTCTTCTTCTCTTTATTAAAGCTGGTCGGGGCCAAGACTAGATTGTTGGCTTTTTAACATCTGTAAACTACGTGATACCTGCTGCAGTAGGAAAATAAATAACCAACAGCAATGCATGAAGACATTATGTGTTACATGGCCTGAACTAGTACCTCACTAATGTGTACATAACCTGCTTTAGAGAACCATATCTTAACCAGGCTAAGGGCTTAATTATTATTGATTAGTTCTGCCCACTCTTGCAATATCAGTCGTTATTGAAATAATCTCTGTGTCCCTCATTAAACATGCATCTGTTTCCATGGGAATGCATTTTTAAATAAGAAGTGCTATTTGAATATTATTGGTTTCACTGGTTGTTCAGGCACTTGGTACTGTGGTTGCCCAATCTGTCATAGTTAATCAACTCTCATCTCTTAACACTGCTTGCAGTTATCAATGAGTTGAGGATTAATATTCTGGGCGAAGCAGATGATAAATCATTTGTATATAATTAGTGTACAGCAAGGTTACAGCTGACATGAATTTTTATCTTAATTATGAGAGAAATTTGTTCCATTAATTTAATTTAGTTTGCATGAGTGGCTAGACACCTAACAAAGTTAATCTTACACCTGTCATTACAACATTAAGGAGAGGCTCATTTTCAAGCTGTAGACACAGATACTTTAGTATATAAGGATAATGTTGCTCATTCTGATGTGAAAATAGATGATCGTAGACAGAAGATATAGAACCTACTCTCTTTAAAGACTTCCCAAAGGATTTATGTGCGAATATTACAGAGATTCAAATCTGGTTGCTGCTGTACTGAGTAGACTAATTTTCCTTCATTCTCCTTCTGTACTTCCTCACAAAAGAAGCATGCAGTGCTTACAAACAAAGGGAAAGGTTTTACCCCTATTTTTATGGATATGTATTTTATTTAATTTAACTCTATATATATATAGTTAACATGTGACATTACCATAGCGCTTGTATTACATGATATCTGCATTAACGGCTATGTGTGAGGAAATATGTGCTGCCTGAAAGCCAGTCTTCATATTTATGTGAAAAAGAATTATTCATAACTTCATCCACTACACAAATGGCAATTATGCAGGCATTTCTGAGGTTTCAGCACACTGAATAAACCTAAATTCTGTATTAATTATCCAAGCAATTATCAAGTCTGATAAATCATACATGATTGATAGATAAGGTGGGGCTGTTTGAGTAACAGGATATGGTGTTAGTTATTTTGCTGATAATTAACCAAGCACCTAAATGAAAGAAGACTATTTGTGGCATCTCTTATAAAAATGTTTATCTTTATAGATTTGCTGATTATAGTTATTTTATTCTGGTAGGATGACTTTGAAAAAGAAAAGCCAATACCTGACTCTTTTTACAGCTAATGAGATGAGACTGAATACGTGGAGACAGAAATATAACTGAAAATTGCATTCTGCACTAGCTCAACTCCAAATACATATTTGTAATACAAGCCACAGTCTCCTTCACATTTGCAGCACAAAAATAACGCTCAAATAGAAACATTAATTGAACAGTAACTCAGATTAATGTTTTGTAATATTAGTTCACAATTATTACTCTCAGCTAGGGTCAAGAAGTATATAGTTGGATATTCACAAAGAAATGACTGATTTAAAAACAAAGAGCTCTAATGGAATTCAATAGTGCTTTTCAGTCATTCCAGTTGGCATCTCTATTACCTGAAATGATTCACAGTCCATTATGGGAGCTTCCATGCTAATAGAATGTCTATCTTCTGTAATACAGACACATCAGGGCACTAACTGAGAATCTGTCACAATGAATTTCATCTAGATTTCACTTCATCTCTTCATGGACTGTAAAATTTGCTCTTGTACAATGCCTAAATTTACTGTGGGTAATTGAGAGAGATCTATAGATGCAGCACACAGTAAAAAGCAGTTTTCCAAAGATCTATTGTAAATTGTGCAGATTTGGTTCAGTTGGGAAAAGATTATGGAGTGCTGGACACAACTCTCTGCTAATTAAATGTTTTTGGTGAGCTCTAAAAATATTTTGAATGGATCACGCTGAATAGAAAAGTGAAAACAGCAGCCTGGTTAAAATGTATCTCTTGCAGCTAGAAAGACAATGAAAAAGCTTTTGAAACCTAAGAAATGCAAAAAAGAGGTAGGCAAATGAGTGAAAGTAAGCTCCATTACCCCTTGTAAGACTTATGAATCATATCAAGTAGTCCTATGATATTTTTTATCTGTCTTGTGTTTACATAGTGCAAAGTGGGATATTACCCACTTAATCTGACTTCCTCTAGTTCTTTAGAAAATCCTTCTTAAATAGGGCAGGCAACTCCATTTTATTTTTGTGACTGAGATTATTCATCCTAACTGAAAACGTTGCTGTTAAGTTCTATGCACAGACTGTTGATAAAAAATTAAAATAACATTTAATGCGTGGCTCATTTTTTTCCCCCAGCTGAATACTTACTGCTCTGCTCATGAAATAGATATGCTGAGCATTTTCAACCATTTCTGTCCTCTTTTTTTTTTTTTTAATTTGACTTGTTCCTATTAAAAGCTAAACGAAGTTATTGGTATCCTTACTGATCACAGACTTTAATATTTGTTAGACAATTACAATTGTGATATATTCTATAGCTTTTTTCCTAAGCCACAAACAGAATAATAGCATCACGCTCCACTGCAAGTGAAGTGATCTCAGCCTTTACATTAGGAGAAAATCAGAATGGTATGACTGCAGTTCATTACTGAAATAGGTAACTGATGAACTGAAAAGACAAAGGGCATTGTTAAATGAAATGTCATTATTAGAGCTGCTCATGTTTAACAAATGTACTGTAAGTTAATTCAGAGGTGCTTTCTCCAAAGTTCTCTGTAGGACGTTCACCATCCATGTTTATGTCCTCACATGTTTAAAGTATTTTTATTTTCGTTGTGGAGACAATACTAACTAAATATTAAATAAACACCAGTTAAACTGTTGTAAAAAATGATACATCGACTTTTCTCCAAGGTTTACCTCCTGAGCTATGGCTCACCCAGTGAACTCTGAAAGACAAGCCTTTTTGAATGCTTTTAAATGTTTATGCATATTTTATTTGAATAAATGCCTTGTTTTCCTTGAAGGAAAACGGAAGGTAAATCCAGAGTGTCATGGGAAAAAGACTTAGTCTTTAGGCTCCAATTCAGCAATCTATGACTATGCAACAAAGCACTTTGGCACGTGTTTAATGTCAGGACCCGAAGCCTCTGTTTTAATATGTTGCTGAGTTGGGGCCTTAAAGCTCAAGCAGAATCTTGGACCTCGTATTTTAAGAGCTGTGTAAAAGTGGTGTTCTGATATTAAATAAAAAACATATCATACTTTCAGCATCTGTGGGAAACTGTTTGCATTGCCCCAGAGGTGATAAAAACAATTTATGGACTCAGTATTTTTCACAACAAGGAAATGACCTCAGCTTTGGCAATCTGAAGTAGTTAGTGAAGCTTTCCTGCTACATTTATAGATTTACTTGAGCTACATATTCTTTGACCTGTATTTTAGATTTATTGGCAGGTACATAAGTCACAGTAAATAACCTAAAAAGCAATTGATGCTCTGTGCATTTTGTGCATGGACTGATTGACAGATTAAGAAGGGCTCCTTCTTCACAAGTGATTGAGACTTGTGCCCTTGCTTGTTATAAATTTGTCTGCTGGGGTGCCATGTGAATTTTTTAAACAAAAAATTCAAATACAACTGGAAGATTAAAGGCATATTGATACTATAGGATGTGTAAATATGAGCTTGAAAAGAAAATATGTACTTATACATGCTAAAGGAAATCAAACTCTTGGGAGCAGCCTGGAAACCCTCTCTTCTCTGGGAAGTCCCGCTGGCTTGGTTCTTCTCTTAGGAACAGGATTGCAGAGTCCAAGTCTCTCTTCTAGACCATTAATGATCCAAAAGAGCCAAGCAAGAAAGATTCCTCTGGTCCCTTTCCTTCTGCTGTGGCAGTTCTGACATTCACATCAGCACCATAAAGAGCTGATGACTTTACCCAGAGCCTGCTTTTGTCTTGAAAGGTTTTGAAATGAAGGTTTGGGCCTTGAATGCCTATTCAAGGCACTCCTCCAGTGCTTTGCATAGTCCTACAGGATTGAGTAATTACCTCAGGATGGAGGGAGAGTCCTGGGTTTCCTCAGGTGAATCCAAGACCTGAGCAGTAAATACGGGAAATAAATGCTCTATTTGATGCTCTGGCATCTGATTGGAAATCAAAGACCCTGCAAGCATGTTTTTTTCATGACACTGGCATGGAACTAAGATATTAATGATATTACATAGATATCCTTAATATTTCTTCATCCCTTTTTCACTTTAGGCAAGGAACTTAGAACCTGTGACCAAATATGTATACTGACATCTCCATCATTTGCTTGCTGGAAATCAGAAAAAACACACCCCCCTCTCTCATCCTGCCACCAGAAGTGAGATTAATTTAAATTGTAAGGCAAGATTGTAAAAGTTTACTCTCAATCTCTTTGTTCTTGTGGCTTTAAACTGATACCTTATTAACCCTTTCACACACGTCTTTTTAGCAGTTAAAAAAAAAAAAATCAGCAATACAAAAGTTTTAAAGCAACCCATGGTGGTAAATCTTCATTCTCTCAAATATAGCACAAGATATGTAATAGAGAGTAAAAGCTTACTCACTTGAAACTGAGCTTCATCCTCATCTGTTCAGCCATGAGTAGGCTTTAAATACAGATATAAGAAAGAAATGATAAGAGATTTTATCTGTTCTACTGTTTGTATCACCAAAGAAATCACAAACAAAGTAAACATGACTTGGACTACAAACAGATATGGGTAATTAATATTTTCTGCCTCCTGAATGTGCTACGGGTGATCTGTGCATTGGAAATGAACCTTGCACTGTCTGAATATGCACGGAGGTCTGTGAGCTCTGCAGCAACACCATCCACCAAGCAAAACACATTTTCTCGACTCATTTGTTTAACTTCACTGCCATCTGCTGTTAAGGAAGGGAACCTGATCTGCAGACCCAGGGAAGAGCTGTGATGTGCCCAGGTATGACTTGCCACAGCATTTCTATCACAAACACATTCTTAATGTGCTGTAAAAGACAGGAAGGAAATAATTGTCCATAAGGTTTGTGTTCCATGGGACACTGTGCTACTCCTACCATTGCCAGGGGTTCTGCTAGTAGGCTAGAAGACGCTGTGTCCTTCTGAATTAAGTGTTAGAATGGCCCTTGACTAGATTCAAAGCAAGCCTGGCCCTAGTAAATCACTGCTTGATACCATCCTGTGCATCCTTATACCTCACCCAAGGGAGCATTTTATCAGTGACAAAACTTGTGAAGAGTCCAGCAACACTAACCTAAGTAATGCCATCATTCTTTGGGCATGTTTCTCTCCTGCATCTTCCCCCCCCTTTTGCTCTAAAGTCTTCCTCATGTTCCTTTCCACAGCACTGTTGCCCTACGTTCCTTCAAACAGATCCTGGAAAATCCCGTCTTTTCCACCTAGCTTAAAAGAACCTAGAAATAGCTTGGAAAGCAATCAGTAATTATAATATCTCTCATTTTCTGCAATAGAAGCACCAGCAGTTTATCAGACAGAGACAACTGGAGCAGATGGATCACCAGTTCTTCTCATTCAGTGTGTCAGGCATTTCCTTCTAGTCCAGTTACTTCATGCATTTTCATGCATTTAACAAATAAAACTACACTCAGTATGGGTAATGGGTTGCATCCAGAAAAAAAAAAACAACCAAAAAACCCCCTAACCAAACAACTTTGCCCCTCAAAACCCCCAGAAATATATATAAATATATATTAATATATTTATATATAGGTTATGAATTTAGAATGTAGAGTTTGGTTATGGAAAGGATGTTAAAAGTGGAACATATTCTGCTATCCGTGGGTGCAGTTAAAGACAGGAAGTCTGTAAAAGCACAACATTTTCTGTTACTTCCTAAGTATGTGTATCCAGCTTCAACTCAATGATGCAATTCTTTAGCCTGATTCTATATAAAGCAACAGAAAACTTTGCTTTGACTACAGTAGGGTTTGGCTGAAACTGTCAGTAAGACTACTGTGAAAGATAAAGTGATATTTGAAGATTAACCTGAATACTGGTTTTAGATAGTTAATCCGATGGCCTTGAAAGGTAAATGATGGTATTACAGTTATATCTATTTATTGCAAATGGTATATTTTTACTCAGCAATATCAGGAATAGGCTCTTGTCAGCAGCAGTTTCCTACTGTGATATTAACTTGTTCCCCATGGCAATACTTTCAATCTCCTTGCTTTTCTGATTTTTTTTGTTTTGTTTTCATTACTAAAAGCCTTGATAATCAGTACAGCTGTAGAAAAAGCAAGATTCAGTCTATCTCCCCTTACACCCTAACAATAAAATTGCGTTTCAGTCCTGATCTCAGAATATCTATAATGATCAAAACTAAGTTATGAACTATATGGCAGAGAAAATGTAGCTCGATTTTTAGATACTGTGTTAAGTGCAGACACGGCAGTTAGAAAAATCTTACTTTGTCTTATAAAAGGAGTGAATTTGATGTGGAATTGAAGAAGCATGAGAATGGAACACCAACATGCCAGTTCCTAAGTAGAATAACATCCCTCAAGGCAACCAGATTTGTGTGACAAAGTCCCACTCAGCATTGTTAGCACAGGAGTGTGTTGTGGTGGGCAGAATGTATGAACAGTCATACTCATGTCCAGGCCTCCTAAAAACCTCAGTATGAGACATGGAAAAAAATACTCTGAAAATGAAAGGGTTAAGTAAAACACTTTGGAAAGAGGTTGGACTAGAGCTGACCAAGGTCAAAGGCCTGAGATGTTGGATTTTTTTCTTTATGTTTTATTTCTCCATAAAGTGTTTAAAAACATGTTCTGACACAAACCCTTTCACCATGTGTTTCTTCGTTTCCCCAGTTTCTCCTGTGAAACAGGTGAATACTCCCCAGTGAACACCCACTCTTTTGCACAACCACCCATCATATATGCAGGCAGACTTTCATATACTAAAATCCCTTCAGAACTGCCTCAACATTTGAAATTCTGCCTGTTGGCAAGTTCATGGGAAATCACTGGCACTTGGTACTGCTGACTTAGCGCATGGCATGAGAGCCGCTGCTCGCCTTCTCACTTTGGAGCTCCCAGTCCACATTGTCTTACTGAAAGTAGACTTGGCTTTTCTCTCTCTCACCAGCACAGACCTATTTTCTCTGAGCCACTGTGAAACATGCTGCTTCGCTTCACATACACTTCCAGAAATAGAGGCAGGCAAAGCCTGATGCGATGTTCTGATAGAGCATATGCGGCTCATTTCATCCTACTTTCTAAATCAAAAAATGGCAGGTTTTTTTGGCTGCACAAAGGGAAAAGTATAGCAGATGGATTGACTACAAGACAGACAGTTAGGGAAGCAAAGACTGACAAAAAAAGAAAATGCACTGATAGATTTTTCTTTAAATCTGCAAGTGGAAAGGGAACTGGACGAGAGAATCTCGCCAGAAGAGATGATGACAGAGAAGTGGCTTTAAGCTGAGTAGAATAGTCAAGGTAAAAGGTTAATTATTCTCTCAGTGGAAGTTACAGTGCCTGAATTAATGGGTGCAACTGCACTTCCTCCATAGAAGCAGTTCCTGGATTCAGTAATTTTTGCTCCATGTGGACTGTGCTGAACTGACAGTTTATAGCATTGCTCCGTGCTCACGGCTCAGCTTTCCCACCTGCCCCAGGCTTCCCAAAGTGGAAGTAATTTCTGCTAAGCCCATCTGCTTAAGCACAATGGACAGTTTTATAGGATGACTTTTTAGTCTACAAAAAATCTGAATAAGACCAGCAACACATCTCAGCAACCATAGGGCACCACAGCCTGACATACAGTAAGTTCTCAGAGCGGGGCCAAGAGATGGGAAGCTGGAAGAGGTTATATTCCCTACACTGAGACAGATTTAGGAGAGAAGATGTAGCTGCATATCTAGTTCTTATAGTAAGCAAAAGTAACAGGGATCCCAAGAAAGAAGGCAGCAGCAATGGGAAGCAGAGCTTTTTAAAGGCTTTTTAAAGCTTTTGTGAGTGAGCTGTGATTTTAATGGCCATTCCAAACAAACTAGACTGAACAGCATATGGCATATCCCAGGTGTTTGTGTTCCTGTAGGAACTTTCCTCCTAATTTCAAAAATAATGGAAGCTGCAAGGCATCCTTTTTCACCTTCTCTTTCTAGAAGGCATAGTCCCTGACAACAGGGCATGCTTTGGGGATAAGCAGTGTAACTCCAAACATACTACTTCCAGCCTTTCCGACTCACGAGAATATGAACTACTGAAGACAGTGGAGAAATTTTTAGGAGAATTATACAACAAAACCCTTCATTAGCCTTGAACTGCAAAAAAATCCAACGCAGTCACTGGAGTCAGCCAAACTGCTGCTTTTGAGTAGACTGATAAGAAAAATGCTAACAATCTTGGAGGCAAATCTTTGTCCTAAGTGGCCCTGCATAAAGGACGTGAAGCTGTGTAATAAGACTGCCAATTCTCCTTGCTTTTATTATGAGCCTTGCAAAATTTGATGTTTGTTTATAGCCCAGCTCCCAGAATCAAGAGATTAGGTAAAGTCTCTGTTTTAATTAAGAAACAAAGGTTTTCTTCATTTTGTGACTACTGAAAAAAAATATCTCCAAGGGTGCAAAACCCTTCCCAAAAAAAACAACAATCAACCAACCAACCAAAAAAAACAGATAGAAAAACCTTCATATTGATATATGATTTAGATATATTAAATTACCTGATTTAAGTTGATCACATTATTTATGGAGACTGAATTTTTGATGTTCACTGTTTAGTAACACTAATTATGCTAAATGCGAGTGGAGGTTTCTTTATTAAATGACCCATGCTTTAATTAGCAACAAAACAGCTTCAGAGAGATCCAAGCTCAAGTCAGTTGATTCTCTGTGACAGTATTTGTGAAGGCACAAAAAGCAGGTAACAGTCATAGCTGTTGTCGCCTGTATGACTGCAATTAAGCTGACAGAGCATGCACCTGTGGCTGCTTCCATATGACTGCCATTAGATGCAGAAGATAATGGCAATAGTATCATTCTGGCACACAGAAAAGGAGATAGTCTTGTTTGGAATACATGCATCTGCCAGAGAGGAAATTTCCCTTTCTGGTATGTGACATTAGATCTTCGGCAAGAGCAGATGTAGATACCTGATTCTGACAGCAAGAACCCTCACCAAAGTTGAGTCTCAGCTGTAAACAATACAAATCTTCCTGGTCACAGTGGGCACCCGATTTTGCCATTGGAAAGGGCAGAAAGCTCTCAAGAATCAGTTCAGGCTGCTTATTGTCTGCACAGGCAGCTTCTTCCAAGGTGTAGAGCACACTGAATTTGCTGAACACTTACTTTGCATGTAACCCTACTAGGTGGCTTCTTAAAAACTGAGCTGGAACCTGGATCTTCTGGGCCTGGATCTCTCTTGGCTTCTATTTTTGACTTCTGAGACTTTTTTTACTCTAAGAAGCCTTAGAAGTCTTGTACAAATTGAAAGTTAAGTCTTTAGGAGATGTAACTTTTTCCCCCCTCATTCTTTTGGGCAATAATGGACCTGTTTTCTAAGTTACTCATATTAAATGGTGATTTTTATCCGACTCATGAGCTACTAAAACCTTCCTCGATATTCCTCACTGCACAAAACAGCAGACTTACCAGTGAAATGTTTCTCCTATAACATGTTCAACATTGAAATAAACCTAACACTTTTAGATGGCATCACTGGTTCAATATTTATCACCCCACTGCTGTAGGATGCTGGAGGAAGCACAACATATCACTTTTCTTTCATGATAATCATGATATGGCTTATTCAAGCATGCTGCTCAGTTTTATGCTAGGTGACATTCTGATGTTTTCCTTTACACTTTGGAGATGTAGTGCTGTATTATCTCATTAAGTACAAGATCAAATCAATACTATGTGAACCAGGTTCATATGATGAATTAAAAGATAATCTTGTAATAATATGACCATTTTTTCATGAATTATATACTTGAGTCCAACGTCACAGTTAAGAACTTCCATGGTTTCAACATTCTTGACCTTTACCTAGTTTTTGGCAAGGTTCCCTGTTGTTTAAGGGATTTGCACAGCTTTGGAAGTGTGAGAGACTTAGTCTGCACAAACCACAGCCTTAGAAAAGCAGTTCTTCATACACTAAAATTCCAGAAAGTGTTTTCTAAGCTTATTATAGCTACAAACTGCTTCTATTAATTCCTAACTAAACTTGAATTTTAAATAAATGGGTGCCATCATCATTGTGGAAAAGAAACTATTCAGAAAATTAATGTATTTTATTTGTTAGCATATTTGGGTTCAATTTGTGCTGAAATTAGCTATGATTTGCAAATAATACTCAGGTTAAGATACATCCTTTTTCCTATAGGTAGATGGCAAAAGGTAATTAATTTTTCTTCATGATTGCTTCTGTGGAAGAAAACCTTTGAAAAGAAGGTTAAGCCAAGTTTCTTGAACACTGTGAGAAAATACTTGGATCACACAGAGAAAAGCCTTGAAATGTCCAGTGCAATAAAACTTGGGACTGCATTTCATGGTGCCCATAAAAGCTGCTCCAAAGCCTCCTAAAAACTGTCTCTGAACAATTCATAAAATGTTTGATTCAAATTCAAGAACTTCTCAGTGATTTAAGGGACAGTAGAAATGAGGTCACTGTCAGGTGTGATTTGTTTTCAAGACATTCACTATCTTACTCCTTAGGCATAATTGAATAATGAATTAAAACATATTAAAACACATTGAGGCAGGCTTTCCAAAGTACAGCCTGTACACAGGAATGTATTTTCTAATGGCAGCAGAATCTGGTGAAGTGCCTGGTGTCACCAGATGGTGCTCTTCCACCATTTGTCAAACTGTTTGCCTGAGTGTAAGCAAGATTTGATTCTTAAAAATATGTGTGGTTCTAATGGCAGTTTTGGATTATGCCAGAATCCACTGCTTAGAAATAGTCTGAAGATGGAAGGAGTAGTAGTGAATGGTAGCGAAGTTTGCTTTTCATTTAGGATTAAGTTGCAGTCAAGTCAAAATTCCTAAACATTGCTCAGTGGGACTGTTTCATTTCAAAAGGCATACATGTATAAATTACTCAAGTTAAACTGCATGTCTACCCAGACAATACACAGCTTTTTTTTTCCTGCAGGCTATTTTCCTTTTTGCTTAGCTCTGTTCAAGGCTACACTTTCAGTGCTCACCTTTTATCTCTACCTTTCTGTCTTTTCTACTTCTACATCACTGATATTTTCTCTTGCTCCTCTTACCACTTCTCCACTTTTTTCAATTCTCTTTCACAGAAATCGATATGGAAGAAGGAAAGCCAAAGAAGCTCCTCCACCTTAGATCACTGATCTCTTGGGAGTGAGGTGTACCTGTTAGAAGTCTGTTACTGTGTCAGATGATCTCACTCCATTGGGAAATTAACACGGGAAACTCTTACAACTATTTTAAGTGAAGGATGTGCCATATTATTATGACATGTAGAAGGTAAAATCGAAATCCATATATTTTACCAAAAAATGCCACAGTGAAAATATACATCTCTCTGCTCCTTTGTAAGGATTTGTAAGCCAGTAATCCAACAACCTACAGTCTTTTGTTCTTTGAACATCAAATAGATCTTAAAAGTTATTCATCTGAAGAAGTTTTACCTTTTAAAAGTATACTGTAAGTTCCTGGGCTTTTTGTTTTCCAAGAATTCAAATGAGATTTGCTCATAAATAAATATTAAAATGGAGCAAAACAATTCTTCACTGTGTAAGCATCACAGACACAGCTGTGATCTGAAATCAAGGACCATGTGATGCACTTACAGTGCAAAGGTGCTCATTTTCTTTGTACCTTCTCAGGTAGAGGCTCGATGACTCAGACTTAATTAGTTGTTCCATTAATGATACGTGAGTCAGAAAAACCAACTTAATTCTCTCATAGATTAATTTCTCTTGAGTGTAACAGTTACAGATGACCTGAGACTTTCAGAAGAGAAAATGCACAAAGGCACTGTCTTTCACTATAGATAACTGCTCTGTGTAGGGTGTGCTGTGCCTGTCCTTGCCTGGACTTTGAAATCTGTATCCATGTAGAAACCCAGAAACTCCTTGGTGGCCCAACTTTTCACAGTAGCACTCTCTGAAAATCAAGCCTCTCAAAAGTTTTTCAAAAACTGAAGTAGCCAGAATGATTAGTTACTTGAATAGTCTGACCAAAGTCTTTGAGTGATATGGTCAAAATCATGACACTGCAAAAAGAGAAGTCTGGTAAAAACTTTAGTATTCATCAGATACTTAGTTATAATGTTCTCTTATTCTCCACATACACTGATATGAGAGACCTTGCACAGATGAAATTGTAGAGAGGACCAGCCACCAATTTTGTCAGCTGCTCTTATGTATATCATGAGGAAGCTGTGCTTTTTTTCTCACCAGAACCTCCATATTTTTGCTATTGGACTATCTTTTGCTCTACAAATTCCACAGGCCGTAAGGTCTTTCCTCTTCTTCCTGCTTTTAAAAAGGAACTATTCTGTGGTCCTTTGCTAACATTTGATTACTCCCTCCTGTTTTGCCAGTGTTTGCCTTGGATTTGGTTGGGATGAACTAACTGGTGAGCAAACTAAAAATGTTTGTGTTCATGTTGTCAATCTTAATAAAACGCTATTAAAAATGACACAAACATAATTTTCAAGGAAAAAAATGTCTTGTCTGCCTGTGTGTTTTAAACTGTTAAATGCTGAGAATAGGAATTGTTCAGAGAAGAAACTGCATAGGATTTTGACTGGACTGGACCTTCTATCCGTCATCCATGGATAGGATAGTGGGCATGTTTAAAACATCACTATTTACTGTTATATGTGATTGCTGAAAAGGCACAATACCTTGCAAAGCATATCAGCCCATTTGATGGGTTGCAATGATCTGCTGCAGCCTCTGACAGTGGCTACTGTAACAGGTCTCTGACTTTTTCATTTCACAGTGCACAGTCTCACTTCCACTGATGATAATTGGGAATTTGCAATTGCCTACTGAATGATTCCCTATGCTTGCTACATCTCAGGAAATAGATGAAGGGGAGCTGAACTGTAAGGAGAAGGGATACAACTGAGACAACAAATAAAAAGAAAAGGTAATGCATACAGAAGAAGATACTGCTGCTGTGTCTGGCTGTATTGTTAATTCCAGAAACCTGGATGAAAACCTTCACAGCAGGAATAATTTCATTAGGGATCAGAACGGAAGTGATCACTGTGCTGGAGCTGCCAGGCAACAAAATGTGTTGAAAACAGAGCTCATCCAAGATATGAGCCACAGAACACAAAGCAAAATTTGGTTCTGACTTTGGAAGGCTTGGGTGTAGTTCCCTACAGCTGGCTTCAAGCTTCTCCTGTAACTAGGAATACAACTGGAAAGATGCAGTCATGGCAGTAGGAGATTCATAGTCGAGTGCAGTCACTGGGATCCTTTCCATTTACTATAAGATCTGTCAATGACACTGTGTTTTATGGAATACATAGAAGAGTGTTGTACCCTAACAAGAAGATGCTGTACAAAGTACCATTGTACAGGAGGTTATACTTACATTATCTGTACTTAATCTATCATCCAGAATTTATGGAAATAAATCTCTTTTAGGCCTTCTCAGCATAATGAATGTTGGAAAGTTAGTTACTTTATTTATCTATTTCTGCCCTACAAAGTGAGGAGCCCTTGCTGTGGCTGTTACAGCTCCATCTCGGGCTTTGTTCTTAGTACAAGAAGAAACAAATATGTGCTAAGAGATACAGTGAAACGTATTGCTACATTTTCAGTGGTGAAGGAGTCTGATGTTGTCACAAGTCCAGACTGAACAGCATGGCTATTAAAAAAAGAAAAAAAAAAAAGAAAAAAAAGAAAAGCTCTTCAGCTCAGCTTCATGGGATTGAGATTAATGATATTGAAAAATCAAGACAAGATTGTTGGAAGCAGCTTCACCAAGAGCCAGAGCTCACTTACCTTCACAGGATCAAAATAAAGCTGGGAAAGGGAAAATGAAGACTAAAATTGCGTATGTTAGAGATGTGCAAGCACAAAATCTAAAGATATGAAGGAAGGGAGGTTTTTCTTTTTTAGATGGTACCCCTCTTGGGACTCTTTTTGAACCTAATTGGTGTTTAGAAGATTGATTATCCAGATGTCATAGGGGATAACTGGCTCTGTCCTGGTAACTCTGTCTGGGTGAATTTGCACCACAATTAGGTATATTGGGAAGCGGTGCCTTTGCAGAGTATTTTATTGAGGTTCAGGTGATCAAAGATGAGTTGTAATGACAACAGAGACACATTTTGGTATTTTCATGCCTTTCCTTTTCCTTTCCCAACTATATACTAGGTGAAGGAAAATTCCAGCCTTTACTGTAAAGAAGAAAAATGTTTCCAGTCCTTGTGGTCTCATAGATATATAGCAAATTAAAAGAACCTATTACATTTCTGTAAGTACATAATTTCAAGCCAGCTTTGTGATTTTGGGTTCCAGTTGCATGAGTTTTAAAGTTCATAGGAGTTAATTAACCCTGTGTCCATTCTTTGCTTTACTATGCACTAAAAATCCAGAGAAACAGTTCTGTTTCCCAGGGTAGGTTTGTTCCCTCCCTTGTCTGATACTCAGTTACTACTCAAGCCCCTAGTTCACACTACCCTTGGATTTTTATTTATTCTTTTTCTTTAATGGGTTTCTTTGAAAAGGAATTTTATGACTGTATCATGGCTCAGGCAGCTTTTATTCAAGTTGATGTTTCTTTTCAACAGTTACCTTACAACCTACACTGGCTGCTGCACCTGAAGGTCACCAACATCCATTCCCAACACGGTCCTGTTTCAACCATTCTTCTTTTCCCTGCTTTTTGCTTGTGTCAGTCATCCTCTCCATGGCAATCACATTAGAGATGTACAGTTCTCTGTGAGGAGAAGGCAGATGAAAAACAGAACGCCCATATTGCCCTGGTGACGTTAGCCTCTGGAGGTGCAGAACAGTTTTCTGCAGCTCTAATTAAGATGTGGCCTGTGGTTACACCAGGACATGGTCTGATCTGGTCTGCCATATTTTTGGTTTTGTTATTATTATTGTTTTGATTGTTCTGTCAGGGCAGCAGTAGGTATGGACTGGCTCACATATGTTCTGCTGCCTGCCAAGGGATGGGAACACCACTCTTGCATGGCTTCTCCTGTTTCTTCACCTCTCTGAGATGTTTCTAACCATAGCAGGGTTTATTTTTTTGCAATACTCTGTGTATGACAAAGAGCCTGGAAACAGAACACCTGCAGTAGACCTGAAAAGAGACCACAGTCAGGTATTTTCGAAGCCACTGCCAACTGGAGTGCTGCCCGGCCCCCATGCCATGCCATGGTTTGCTACCGGGCTGTTACCACCCATCAAATCCTCCTGCACTGGTGTGATTCTGTTCATCAGTCCGAAGTGAGTCGTTTCCATTCCAACCTAATTGATTCAGTGATTCTGTGACTCGTGTGCAGGGCAGAAAAAACAGCGTTAAACCACCCCCCCCCCCCCGACCCCC
>JAWWEU010000163.1:8307504-8443496 GCA_035583155.1 Acropternis orthonyx | reverse complement strand
ACACCCCCCCCCCCCCCCGACCCCCGCCCCCTTCCGCTGTCAGGTCGCCAAAGGGACCCCGGCTGGCAATGGGGAGTGCCAGCGCTCTGAGGGGTATGAGCCTCCCTGAGGCACCTCGCAGGCACGGAGCACTCAGCAGCTTGTCCTCCATGCTGGGGGGAGGCCTCACGACCCGGGGATAAAGGGAAAACACGAAGGGGAGAACGCGGGGCGAGGGCGGGGCAGCGGCGGGGCCGTGAGGGCGCCGGGCGGGCGGGGCCACGGCCGTGGCGCTCCGCGCAGCCAGCCAGTCACACGAGCCGCCGCCCTCCCCCGCCCCGCGCACCCCTTCGGCCGCGAATGGCACGGCCCGGATGCGCCTGCACGCAGAGCGGGTGCGGGCGAACCATTGAGCGGGGGCGGGGGGACCCGGCAGCCGCCGGCCGGCCGGGAAGAGCCCTTGGCCGGGGCGCTGCGGGCGGACGCGACAGCGGCGGAGCGCGATGGGGTTCCCGCGGGGGCAGGAGAGCCGCGCCCCGCAGGAGGTACCGCAGCGCTCCCTCCCGGCCCCCCGAGCCCCCCCGGCCCCGCTGCCCCGGCCCCGCCGCACCCGCGGCCCCGGCGTCGCCGCCCGCTCCTGCCCGCAGCCTTCCCGGGAGCGGGCTCGGCCCGGGCAGGCCTGCGGGGCTGCCGGCAGCGCTGCGCGGGTCACCTTCGGAGCACCATCGCCGGGCCGTGTCCCCGCTGCCGGCCCGGCCCCTCAGGCGCCCGTGGGACGGAGGGGAGGGCGGGAGCGTGTCCGAAACACGGGGAGTGCAGCCCCTGTACGCTGCTCTCCGGCCTAGGGCTGGGGCGTGTGGGAACCTTGTGCCTCCAGTGTGTCCCTGGAGCGGTGGGATTGCATGCTGTGAGGGGGGGACAAAAGCACCGGGCTGGGTGAGGCTCCGGAGCGCTGAGGCTGTCCGGGCTGCCTGTCACACTTTTGCCACTGCTGTGCTTTGAAATTGCATTACCCCCCCAAAAGCGGAATTCCATGTGGGCTTCCCCTCCTGTTTTTGTAAAAGGATGATAGAAGCGTGTCCTGGTTTCGGCTGGGGTAGAGGTTAAATTGAGGTGTGTGATTTTATGAACCCTGAAATTGAAAGAAATGTGCGAAATGGAGAATAAATTAAGTGGCTTATGGCAATAGGACAATCTGTCTAGCTGGAGGCCAGCAGTGGACCAGGAGTTTCAACTGCAGAACCAGATTGAAGTATTTAACTGGGTGAAAAAATGGGATGTTAAATCCAGGTAGAAACGTCTTACCTTTTTAATGTTTCTCATATTAACAACCGAGTTACTTATGGAAGTCAGGGTTTTCCCTGATGTGTAGTCTGTGCTAAGGTTAAGTTTGGAAAATGTTCGTTCTTCAAATGAATGAGAAATGCTGAATTAGTGTTGTGTTGTTTGTTTTTCAGGTTGAAACGAGAGAAGATGAAGAACAAAACATCAAGTTGACTGAAATTTTGGAATTGTTGGTAGCTGCTGGGTATTTTCGGGCAAGAATCAAGGGGTTATCACCCTTTGACAAGGTGAGACCAGTGCAATATTTTTAACCCCTTTTTTGAGTATATGAGGCATAGGTATTTTGCTAGTTTGTTTAGCAGTTCTAGGTGACTTTATAAAAGACACTTGCAACCTGTGAGGCTTTCCTGTGTAAATAATTTTGAAAATGACCTAGTTTCAGGCAGACAGGACCTCCTCAGCCTTGAAAGATGATTTAATGCAGCAAGGCCTGTTTTAGAGGAGACAATTGGATGCAATATAGTTGCTGTCTGCTTTTTTGTGGGTGTTACAGCCTGTGGTAGAGTCATATCCAGGGAATTTCCCCCCCTCTCTCAACTGCAGTTAGAATAATGAGAAAGATTTGATACTTGGTAATTTTAAAAACAAGTATTCATTAATGAGAAATGAGGAGGTATCTGTGTAAGAATGGAACAGTTAGCCTAGTGAGATTATTTTGGGGCTGTTTTTACATATCTTTAGAATGTCACATATATAACCTTTCATTGTCCCAGAGAGGAAGTATGTGATACTAACAGTGAGCAAAGTTCAGATTGAAAAGAGATTTCTGAATTGTTTTGGTGCTGACTCTGTGAGAAATTCCTGAACCAAGGGTTGAAAAGACAGAACTACAGCAGCCTTGAAATGGACTCTTCTGTTTTCTGCTCTTTCTTTGATCGTAGCAAAGCCTCACTTGGCAATGCAATTTAAGTTTCTCCAAACTCCTTGGTGTTACTGACCATAGCTGCTCAGGAGTCTGTGCACACAGGCACAGAGTAATTTCAAGGAGACGGCCTTAGGATGTAGCTTTGTTGCATTTGTGTGTAGAAATCAGTTTTATGCTTGCCTAAATAAAATTGCAAAGTTACCGTTTCATGACAAGGCCCAATCTCACAACAGTGAGAATTGCTATTGAGAATGATCAAGGTGCTAGTGCAGAAGGTATACTGTAGGTTAACTGTTTCAGGGGGGAATGTTGGAGGGGTAATGTGTTAGACCCCTTGTCTGAAACAAGGTTCCCAATTTGCTGCATGGTGTTGGTGAGTTACTCCACATTTTAATCCCTTTCTTTGTTCTTTGCTTTTGCATACATATAGGTTATCTTGCATATGGTTATGCAAGATTGTCTTTAAATATTTATGTAAAGTTGATGAAATGGCTCAGGAGTTTAAATATGCCTAAGTATATGTCGGATTAGGGTCTGAAACAGAGATTTCTGCAGAGCTGGGGATTTCCATTGCTGATTCTGTGTCTAGCACTTGGTGTTGCAAGTGTCAGTAAGCAAGGAATAATAGTAGCAAAGGTACATATAAAGGTAAATATATGAGTACAGAAGTTACTATCCTGGACAAAATTTTGATACTGTCACTTTTTAGAGATCATGACATTTAACATGCTGTTGTGTTTTATCCATTGCTCTTTTTTTTTTTCAATCTGAGAGCTGTTTGAAAACTAAAATATGAATCTGAGAGAAATTTAGAATGTCAACTGCTGTTCTTTTTCTTGTGTATTGTATGTAGAAGTTGATATAGTTATGCTGTCTGTTTCAGTCTGTCTGTGAGAATACTGAGCATGGAGAGAATACTAAGATATGTTTGGTTTTACCTCTTCACTTTGAAATGGAACTAACCATGCTGTTGCTCCTTTGATAGGTGGTAGGTGGCATGACGTGGTGTATCACTACTTGCAGCTTTGATATCGATGTTGATTTATTGTTTCAGGAAAACTCTACTATTGGTCAAAAAATGTAAGTTGATTAAATGGCAAGTGGGGCATTTTTCTTCTTAGGAAACACGAAGCAGGCAGGGAGGGGGAAGTTACCTGCTATTTGCCTGTTTCTAGGAAAGATTTTTAGTTGAAGTTTCCTGCTTTTCAAGACTGCCCATTTGCAAAACATTGCACAAGATTTTGGTTTCTCAGACTGTAGTTTCACAAACTCTAAAACTAGAAAGAGGTTTATTTCAAAAAAGGCAGTGCCATTCCCACTGGGCCACCAAGCTCTTATATCCCTACTGAGCAGTGAGTGCATTTATGTGGCTCCACACTGAACTGGATTGGGAACTGATCCTGATTAAAACCTATTAAAAAAAAAAAAGAAAGAAAAAGAAAATAGTTTTAACATGAATGAATTCCTGGATCCAGTTCTCTGCGCAGCTGCACGGATGCTTGTGCTGGCACAAGTGAATGATGCAGAGGCCAAAACAAAGGGCAGAAGGAGACCACGCTGCTGGAAACTGGAGTGCAACATTAGAAGACCTTCCCTGAGTACCTTGTGTCTGCAGTTCTGCTGTGTAAATAACCTCTGACTCTCTTTTATGGTTCTGGGTTGGAATTGTAGGCATCAGCAAACAGAATTTAAAGCATGTCATTGGTGCCAAAATAATCACCAGCCCCATAGTGAGTGGGAGATTTCCTTCCTCAGAGTGACCCAATGCGGTGATTTTGTTGTGATTCATTTCTTATGCATGAAATCTGCTCATAAGCTAGCTAATTCCTCTGTTAGGTAGGTTATAAACGTTGTTGATGCTGAGAAAGGGAGCACATTCTAAATACATGCGTACCTGTGATAACAGAGCCATAATTAAAATTTGCAAGAAGTAAGAATAGCCTGACAAGTTACAGCAGCATGAAGAGATTTGTTTCCTAAATATAGTTAAAAAGAACATCTCCTTCTGTGCTCTTTTCTTGAAGGTTATTGAGCATTGACAAGGCTATAACACTTTTAAAAATAAAGATTTGTGGGTATTGCCATTGCCCTTGGAGACACTCAAATTATCATAGATAAGTAACTGCATAAAGCATTGCTGAGTGCAAAGAATTAAGTAGAGACTAGGAATAAAGATGGTGGTGGCAGTTTTTATAATTGCCAGGTTTTTGTAACTGACATAATTGTTATCCTTAAGAACAACAGGATAGGAAATAGTTAAGTTGTTCTGAAAAAGTTCTGTTATTTTTCCAGCTGACTGGATGCAAAACTGGCAAAACAAAAACCAGGCTTCTTTCCCAAAACAACAACAATGATTTATTTGTAAATCTGAAGCATTCAGAATCGAACAAGCACAGGCTGTTTTGATGTCCAGTTAATGTTTATATTGGGGGTGTTCTCAAGATAAGGAAAAGTTAATTGTTTTTTCTCAGTATTATTCCAAAGACATTGTGATGGTGTCCTGTTGTTTAATTGCTGGGTTGAAATAAACATGAAAACATACATTAGGAATGTATCTTGCATCTATTGATAAATAACTTTTGTTTTAATTGCATTTGCTTGGATTGTGCTTCACTTCCTTCTAATAGGTATAACGTTTTAGGCTCTCTTCCCAGGCTTTGGTCACTGTCTTATTACTCTTGCTCCACTTTTGTTCTTCCAGTTGTCCATTTGGGCAGTACTAAATAGCACTGGACCAGTTAATTTTTCTCCTTTGTGAAGAAATAGCTTTGGTTTTCTTAGTAAAGTTTTCATCCTTGTTGATGACATCTACTTTAAAAAGACACTTGGCATGGTTGGCAGCAAAAAAATTGCTTGCCCTAAAATAAGGGATTCAGTGGAAATAGGATGAAATTTCTGTACATCAATCCCTTGTGGGAGGGTAATTCTTTCACTTTACCAGCTCCTATGTGAGTTTTAGAATGAGAGAGTTGCCAACCAATTCAGTTTCACTCACTTGAAAACTATGTGAAGTATACTGTGTACTAAGCTTTTGAGTGCAATATATATTTAAAATCAAAAAGTTTCAGGACTAACATCAAGATATGTTTTGGAAATTATGCCAAACAGATTTTTAAGTCTTTACATTTGAATCTGTACTTTTTTTGAGTGCATGTATCTTACTTAATATAATTGTTCTAAAAGCTAGTGTCTCTTCATGTGGGCATATACTATAATATGCAGATTTGTACATGTATCTTACATGGGATTTTTCATCTGACCAGACATTCAGATCTTAAAGTTTTGTATGGAATAGTATAAATAAAACAACTGTTTATATTGGAAGCCACTAGAGGAAACTTATGAACTATTAACTGTTTGCAAAAATAAATTGTAATTTACAAGAGAAAGTCATAGCATATATACATATGTGTTTTTGTTGTTTTCTAATAGTGCCTTAACTGAAAAAATTGTGTCAGTATTACCAAAAATGAAGTGTCCTCATCGTTTGGAACCACATCAAATCCAGGGACTGGATTTCATTCATATATTTCCTGTTGTACAGGTAATAATTTTATGGTGTGTTGATAGTTTGCTTAAAAAGGCCATAAAACTTGCATAAAAAGAATTAACAAAGCTTTTTATTAGTGTTTGTCTCTTTATTTAACTTTGGAATGATAGTCTCAGAGAAGTAGTTTAATGTTTTTGAAGAATCGAGTGATACTATGGATTATAGAATCCTTAAGTGTAATTGGATCCATATTTAAGAAGAACACAAATCAAACTGTCTAAATTCTTTGAAATGGAATCAGATTCTGCCTTTTGTGGAACACTTGCTTAAAGAAATTGAAGTTAAACTTGTTTTGGTATCTGATAATCTGCATTGCCAGACTAGGAAATAGAGTAAATATCTTACAGTCTGTGTTTAAGCTTATGGAATAAGTTACGAAGAGAATCACTGAATCAAAAGGATATGAATAAGACTAAAGGCAGTTGAGGTTGTTTCTTTAAGCTTAATGCATCCTTAATATTTATCCCTTAAAAACTGTATATGTGGAAAAATACATTGCTCTGACAAGCACCACTAACTGACCATGTGCGTAGTTCTCAAGTTTATTAAGTTTTAAGCTCACACTTGATGTGTTCCAGTTACGTGTGGTATTTTGAGAATCCTTGGCATGTTGTTATCATTTTTTGATTTTCCTTTCATCTGCACACAGAAACATATCTTGGATAGATAGGGAAAATGAAGACTGTTAAGCAAGCTCCTTTTTCCATTAAATGTCTCATCATCTCCTGTCTGTGCAGGAATTTAACAAGTATGAATTGAATCTAAGTTCAAGTTTGTAAGAAGTGGGGAAGACTTCCCAGAGCTCTTTTTTGTTATCTTCTAGTAGGACTCTCCTGAGGAAAACCACACTTAAGTGCACTCCCCACAAAACATTCTGTGGTGTGTGCTACTGTTACACAGCTTTCAAGTTGTTCTGATGCTGCCTAAGGTGGAAAGTTCGTATCTTGTTAATGTGACTTTTCACTTCTGAAGTCTTATTTCCTACTGAAAAAAACCCTTCCAGTCTAGGTGAATTTCTTGCCCTGGTCACTCGATGACAATGAATGGTTACATTTTTCAAATACCAGGCTTCTTTCACAGGAAAAAAATTCTCCTGCTGTAAGAACTATAGCACTAGGTATGCTTTTCTCTGGCCTGCTTTATCCAAAATCCTGGTTTGGGATATTACCTCTGGAAAGGAGAAATATTAATTCTAAGCAAGGAGGAAATCTTCTTCTGTGTTTCTCTGAGAGCAGTGATTCTCAGTAACTGGCCAGTAGATGGTATAGCTGACCCATACTTGATGAAGAAGTCTTTTTTGATTGGCATAGTTTTTTGTTTGTAGAGGATCTTTTTTAAGAAGTTGTGGCTTTCTGTCAGGTCCCTGTGAAGCTCTGCCTGCTCCAGATCCTGTGGGTTCCTCATTTCATCCCAACCAAGATAGGCTTTCAAGAAAACTTGCTGGTGTCACCATTATACTGTGTTCTGAAAAGGACCATGCAGGAGCTATAAAATGCTGGCTACAGCACATAGGAATTACATATTTGATAATGGCACTTTATTTAATGCCCTGTTAAATTCAAGATTTCACTTGCTATGTGTAAATCTCAAATCAGTGCCCAAATAACAAAACAGCTCGCTCTTCTGCCTGACATTGTGTCCCAATACCCCTTGCACTGTGCAAACTAGTCTGGTGGTCATGACAGGAAAAATTTTGATGAATCCTTCCCTACAGGAGGAAATTAAACTGAGTTGGCTCACTGCCATAGACTGTAACAGAACTTTAAAAAAATAATTAAAAAAAAAGTATAACAAATATTCCAGTGGGCAGAAATGTCACTGTTCTTCCTAGTGCATTGTGCTTATGTTCACAGACAAAAGTATGTACACAAACTTGTGTTGAGATGTGCTTTGTAATTAATAGTCTGCATTTTCATCTCTCGTTGTCATCCTCCCTCACTTTCCAGGGGTTCATGCTTATAGCACAGGAAACAGTTGCTAGTTCAAACTTGGATCCCAGGATTGATCTCATCTCTTATGTGACCTCCTGCACGGGCTGTCAGCAGCCCTCAAGATTTATCTTCTCTGACATTGTTTAAAATGTACTTCAGTATTTTGTGGCTTTTTGAGTGGTCTTATAAATGTCAGAAGAAGTCTTTTTTCTTACACAGGCATGTGGTTCTTCATGAACACTTCATAGGCTTGAAGATACGTCTTTTCACAGTGGAGCTGTAGTTTTTTATAAGCGAGTGATCTGTGGTAGAAAAATTTCATAGAAGAAACATATGCAAAGAAGAAGAAATGTGTTTACAAAATAGCTGATGCTGAATCATTTTGTTAGGATTAGGTCCCTGAGTTACCATGTTTACAAATAAATCACATGTTCTTGTTTCTGGGCTTAAAATCTGCTTTAAGCTTTTATCTTGTATTAAAAATAAGTATGCAGTAGTTCGGTGTTTCCTGCTGTTACTCTTCCTCTTTCAGCTGATACAATTTTTTTTTTCAGTGGCTGGTGAAACGTGCAATAGAAACAAGGGAAGAAATGGGAGACTATATCCGTTCTTACTCTATATCACAGTTTCAAAAAACTCACAGACTGCCAGAGGTAAGATGAAGCCAGTTCTTGTTTTTGTTTTGTTGAGTATATGTCAAATACTCAGGTGCAGTAACAGCTTCACAGCTCTGCAATCAGCACAATACACCAGAGTTGCTTTTGCTCTCATTTTGTTCATCAGTCCTAAAGGAATCTCTTAAAAATTCATCTGGAAAAAAAAATTTAAATGTTATTGTGACAAAAAGTTTGTAGATCCTTGTTAACTTTTGCTTAACAATTGCCTTCATGTTTTTGCCATATTTGGTACTTGTCTGTCAGTCTGGCTGTTCAAAACCACCCAGAGTGCTGTGGATAAGACGATGTTGCTATTTAAGAATTGACAAGCTCTGTAATTTGGGTTTTATTTCAAAGTGCTCACAATCAGCTCTTATTTCCCTCCAAACCCCAGAATTCCTTCTTGAAAACTAGATTCCTAAAAAAATTGGAGAAAGAGAGAGAGGGGACAGGTTTGGGTTAAAAAGAAATAAATTTGTCTCTGTAAAATATGGCCTCCAGAGGAGTGAGAGGTGCGGTGTTACCTGGAAGTGTAATGGTAAGAGCAACTTTGCACTGTTTGAGGTATAGCTTGGTCACATTCCTTCTCCTTCTGATAATAGTCAAATGCCACCCACATTGAAATGAAATGCTTAGAACAATGTTGTGATGCTCTCTTACTCCTGTTCTGCGGTAATGAGATGAAGTTTCCTTCATATAGGAGGAGAGGTGGAATGAGCTTGGATATGTGGCTGTAGTGCAGAGCCATCAGTTCTGTTCATTCCATATTTAACACCTAGAACCCAAGTTTTGTCTTTTAACTTACTAAGAGTAGGAAAAGTAGATGTCCGTAGTATTGGGATAGATAAATTTGAGTAGTTTGGATTTTGTTTTGGGGTTGTGCTTTTTTGGTTTGTTTGTTTGTTTGTTTGTTTTGGGGGTTTGTGGTTTTTTTTGTTTGTGTTTTGTTTTGGTGGTTATTATTAATGCTTAGAAACTAAAATAACAGTAGAGGACACTTCTAATTTCTTTGTAGTGTGGTAAAGATTGGAGATCCCAGTAGTGGGCTGGAATTTGGTTTGTGTCAGGTACTGTATAAGCAGAGATCAGAAGGACTGATGATCTGGATACAGTTTTAAAGTACCTTTAAAGTACTTACCTACCATCTGATGACAGAAGCAAGTACTTTTCAGTGTTACAGGAAATCGCTAACATTTCACCAAATAATTGGGCAACTCAGAAACTATTTGACAACTTGGTTTCACAGAATCATTATAATGATTGCAATTTAATCTCCATTCCTGGTATTTTTCATTACCTCCATTAATGTCTTTCAGGATGATGAATTTATGCAAAGGAAAGAGAAGGCCATCAAAACAGTTACTGATATCTCTGTAAGTATCTTGGGGTGTTGGTTTTTTTTTTTTTAATGATCAGGAAGCAAGTGGTTTTAATAATGAAATGGTGGTAGTTAATTCTGTTAAATGTAGCCAGTCCCAGGTTTCTTCATAAGAAGATCCCAATTAAGTTACATGTAGAGCTTCATTCTTAGAACAGGTCTCAAATGCCAGTATATCAGATTGAAAATCTTTTAGGTGTGCACTGTATGAGTAGATAAACCATATCAGCTGTCTGCACACAGAGTGTGGAATTCCACACTATCAAACAAAAGTCACAGGCTATTAAACCCTCAGCAGGCTGTTTGTTTGAAGCTATCGGCAGTTGGACTATTTATCTTGAAATTAATATAGTGATGATCTCTTCAATTTAAATGTCTCCATTTCAAAACCTGTCTTTTTTACTTCTTGTAATTAGCAGTGAAAATACATACCCTACTTCAGAAATGTTTTCTTTAAGTAGCAGATGTTGGCTGGGAAAGGTGGTAACACCTGTGTTCTCCCTCTTCAGACACAGATCTTCTAACTCTTAGATAAACTGCTTGTTTATGTTTTTTGGAAGCTTGTTCATGAATATTACAGAGTGACACGTAGCATATCTAGGTTCTCTCATCTCATACCTGAGTTCAGCTGCCTAGCTAGCAACTGGAATTTCTATCCCTGGAGTGTCTGTCCTTGCTTTCTGCTTTCCCTGTTTGCTTGGGATCATCAGTTCATCATTCCTCACTCCCAGCAGTTCACTGCTGATTTGTTTTGGACCATCTTGATAAATTCCAGGCCAGCATTTGAGAAGGGATGAAAAATTTGGGTTTGATTTGAATAGGGAATTTCCAGGGCTCCTCAATAGATGGTGAAACTGCTCTGCTGAGAAAATCAGGGCTATTCCAGGTAGCTCTGGGCAGGCACCCTGAGCTCTTTGTGCACAGGTGAAGGTGTAATGTGCTGTATGAGAGGTTGTGGAACGGACTAGACGAGTCATCTTACTCTTTTGTCAGGTTTGGGAGGTAGTTGTTTTTCTATACTGATGACCTGAGTGCTGCTGAGCCTAATGTATGTGGTTGAATTACAGTGTGCGTTTATAGAATAACGTTGCTATGAAAGTCCCCAGGTGATGACCAGTGCAAATCCCTTGTTAACCTATTTAAGTAATTGCTCTTGCTTTGAAAATTTCATTTACAGTCTTTTAAGCATTGTTCTCCATGGTTTGATTGTGGTTTTTTTAACTATTAGCAAACTTACAATGAGTCTTTTACTCCACCCAGAAATACTTGTCTGTCCACTGAGACATGATTTCTGTTCTACAAGTTACCTCCCCTTGTACATAGGTATCATTGCATTGTTTATGCACCTGTATAACCCTTTAAATTGAGAAAGAATGCAAACCTGTGGGATAAATCAAATTTCAAGTATGTGTTCTATCAAGTAGCACTTAAAATTCATTTGGCTTCTGCTTGTTTTCAATTTTCAGAATAATTGTCCTAATTTTTCAAGTGTACCTTTAGATAGCACTAAAGAGTCTGTATCCAAGTGGCTGATATCGACCTTGTCACTGAAGAGACAGAAACAATGTAATCAAAATGCTCTTACAGGACACCAGTACATTGAGTTGGAAAGCAAACTGCATGTATATCACTCTAGACAGCAATTCATCATTTATTTTAGCAAAGCCTTTTACAAGCTCTGAATTCATTCACTGTCTTACAGGAGGTTTACAAACCCCAGAGAAAATACAAACGTCAGAAGGGAGCTGAGGAACTGCTAGATGAGGAATCAAAGGTTCACGCTACGCTTCTGGAATATGGCAGGTGAAAGGCTTCATTTAGTTCTCTGTGGTTTTTGTATTGTGTGTATTAAAACATTATGTCCTAAATTTGGATTGTGGTGTTTTTTTCTCCTATTACTTCAGAACTGAACTATTTGAGATGTACTCCTGTTTCAGTTTGTTTACTTACCCTGTCATTTCCCTGGGGACTGGACAGTCCTCATAAGTGCGAACCATGTTTTGTGCAGTGGGAGCTGAAGTTTAGACTTTACGCTCATAGTATGGTATTATTTTTTTAACATACTTGTTCTTTGTGTTATAAAAATGGCTTAAATTCGTGATCCTTCTAGGTAGTGTGTGTCAGTCAATATAGCCTTTTTGCAAGCAATCCCCTAGAAAGTGTGTGGGTAAAAGAGCAGCAGTTGTTATTGCTATTGCTAGTTTCTGTAGTTCTAATATGGTTGTTGCATCAGGAAGCTGAATCATTGTTTAGTCCTCTTACTTTTTACAAACTCCCATATAGAGACAAAGTTACCAAGGTTTTCACTTTTCCAGTATCTTTGGAAGTCCCTCTGGTTTACTGAGAGCTCTCCAAACACATAAAAATGAAGTTACAGAGCTTCTGTTTCTAGTTTCTATTTCCAGTTTTCTTTTCACAGTTTAGTGATAGAGACAGCTTGTCTGCTGTCTGAGCTCTTAATACTTAACGAGTGCAAATGACATTTGAATTCCATTTTGTATCTTCTGTGGCTTCTTCTCCCCCAAAGCCATGGATTTTTATATCTTTTTGTCTCACTATTTTGATACCTTCCTTTTAACAGTAACATGGACTATAGTATAATAGCTCAGGATCAACTTCCAAAAGGAAAGAGGGCATTGCTTTTTCCTTTCATGAGCTTTACATGTCACTATTTTATGAAGAGTGAAGATTTGCAAGTCATGATGGAAGGAGTAGATGGAGCTGAAATCATTCTGTAAATATGCTTCAGTACGTGCTTTTTTAGTTTATTTGAAACATTTCAAAACTAACCTCAACCTGGCTGTTGGTGCATATCTTATGTTGAAAACTGATAGAAACTTAATGTATTTGTGAAAATTGTAAACTACAATCTATTTCCTTAATTTTTCCTGTTGTTCTTTTAGGAGATACGGATTTAGCAGACAAGCAGGAAAAACAGAACAGGTAAAAAATACAATAATCTAAAATACTCAAATTGTGGCAAGAATTGCATTGTTGGTTACTGTTAGATCTTAAAATAATACAGCAGAATAAATGGCTATAATTTCTATTATTGCCATCTCTTAAAAACCTCTAAGTGGACCTAAAAATCTGCATGCCATAAAAGATGGAATGGATTTCTGTGTTTTAAAGGATTTCCTTCATCCCTGCTCACAGATCAGATTTTGCAACCTTTTTTTTTTTTTGTTTTTTTTTTCCTTGGCTTAAAAGAAAGAGGGTTTGGGTGTTGTGTTTGTTTCAGTTCCGCTTTTCTGGGAGGTAATGACATATCCTGTCTGTTTAGTAAGCATCTTTTAACTAAGTGTCCCATAATGTGGTCATTAAAGGGTTTTTCTTTTTAAAGACTCATTCAATTTGGTAAGAAACATTATAGACGTTTATTACAAAACAGATTATCTAATGTGGTAGAGAAACATGATACAATGCCATAAATAGATCATTAGGCTTCTTGAAAAGTAGCATCCTTTCTTTTGATGATTAGGGAATCTTAAAATGTCCCTGTCAGAGTATCTGCAATTTTACTGTTTCAGTGTAGCTATTAATTTGGCTACAAGCTTTTATTACAGACTGAGATAGTGAAAATAATGCACTAAGCGTGTCATGGACCCAGTGATACATTGACAATATTAAGGTTGCCCTTCAACATCTCAATATTCCACATACAAATTTCACATTTTAATTTTATAACTGGAGATGTTTCCCAGTCTAGGCATGCCTGTTTTCCCCTCAAAGTAACTGTAAGGCTGCAGCCTTGTTTATTGAGTTCATTTTCTTTCTTCAAAAATATTGTTGACTTTGGGATATTGTATATTAGATGGTCATCATGATTGCTGTGGGAATTGAGTCTCCCATAAGGCAGAAGTGGACAATGAAATAGTCAGGCTAGTGTGCAATGGACTGAGCTAGAAATTGAGTCTGTCTGTCACCAGTTGTCATTAGTTTAGTGAGTTCTTCTCACTGAAATAGTCAGTTTCACACTTTTTTGTGTTGTGTTCTTGTTTTACCAATATTAAGTTATAAAAATTATTTATGGTTAAAAAAAAAAAATTCAGCTTTCTCCTGTGAAGCAGACTTCATAGTTTGGGGTAGCTGGTTGTCTTCCGAGATTGGTAGCTCTCAGAAGGCTGTGGGATCAGGAATCTTTGAACCAGATGTGTCCATAGGAAGCCAGAGACACAGCTGGAATACTCAGGAAGGCATACATTTCAGCTGACATAATTTGGAGTGTGAGGATGTTCCAGTAGCTGAAATGTATTAATAGAAACAGAACAGCTACATTCCAGTTTTCTCCTTGATGTCTTTCTTAACACTTTAGAAAACTGGAACTAGATGTAATAGTGTCTTAATTTTTCTTTAAAAGGCTGAAGATAAAAAAGTGGCGCTACCTGCAGGGCTTGCAGCAGCAGGAAAAGCTGAGCCCTGTGATGAAGATGACCTTCAGGCTGCTGAAGAGGTGTGCCACAGACATAGTAGGCATGAATGTTACTAACTTGGGGGGAGGGCAGCAGTTACACTGCCCAGTTGTTCTCTGGAAGAAGGAAAACTTCCATGATTAATCAAAGTGAGACTTGTTTTGTACAGGAGAATATGGAACCTGAAATGTTTGTTGGTGCTTAATACTCAAAAATTCAATTTTTACTTTAGAACTGGAGCATTTTTAAAAGGTTGGGTTTTGGTTGACAGTGGGAGCTGAATAATCTGAGTGAATGTGTACTGTTATAAGGAATTTTCCTTAAAATTTGGTAACCTTAATCACCTCTTCTTTACCTTTCACACATTTAGTGCCCCATTACATGTATTAAATACATGTTATATGATGCTAATCGCATACATGTGTCCCTGTCCCTGACAGAAAAAGCTAAATAATAGAAGTTAAACCGTTATGTATAAATCTTCATATTTTGCTCTAGCTTCGCATTAAAACTCTGATGACTGGAATGGCTGCAATGGCAACAGAAGAGGTAAGCAGCATTTAAAATAGATACAGTTTTGCTTAAATTATGGTTGATATATGGCAGTTATTCCTAAAATCAGACTACTGATTCAGGTCTGGAGTCTTGGAGTGATTGCATTTAAATTTTCACAAGGAGAGTGCAATAAAAGATGGTTCAATTAGGAAGACAGAAATTTTTACGAGGATGATGAGAATGCCTTGAAATGGTAACAACAGTATAAATAAATGCCTCTTTTGAATAGTTTATACAAGGAGAATTTCAGGGGAAAGACGTCACTGTGCAGCTGCCCAAGATACGTTATGATCTTACTTTATTCATCTTGTGAAGTTATCCAGAGGAGGAATCCTTTTACTGGGGGAGTGAAGGAAAATTGTATACCTTTCAAGGTGCTTTTCAAAGCACTGATAAATATTTATAGACAACAATGTTAGTCTTAAGACATGAAAAATACTGGGTATGTAATACTGGATATGTATCTTTTTTTCTTTATTGGTTGTGTTTAATGATATAGTGGAATTTGTGGTCTTATACTTTGATTTCTGAGTGGGAGGACTGGGAAGAAATTCCATTGTTACACATTGTTTCTGTCTATGCTGAGGTTACAAAAGAAAAGGTAGTAACTAGTCCAGTCTCAAAGTTGATTGACATGCTTTCTACTGAAATCCATTATAGAATTCAGTTGTTTGAAAATTGTTTTTATACAGGCATGCTGTTTGAAAGGTGTATTCTTGCATGTGCCTGCATTCCTAGAGTTGTTTTACTGCAAATGCCAAATTTAGTCTAGAGAATAGAATTAAAATTAAGTTTCTGAAATCTGAATTCAAATTTGCTCAGAGATCTTAAGTGAGACATTTCCATTAGCAAAGTTGATTTTAGGGAGTGGAATGTTTCCTGGACTTTTCTTCTAATTAGAAGTTTTTACCCAGTGTAAAAGTTTTTCAAATTTCTGTTGAAATCAGAGCTTATGGAAATTGTCATGCAAAAAGTACAGACAGTTCCAAAACCCCAACCATTTTCTTGACACAATTGCAGGGCAAACTGACAGCAAGCACAGTTGGCCAGATTGTTGGACTTCAGTCAGACGAGATCAAGCAAATAGTGTCTGAATATGCTGAAAAGGTAAGTGTGTCACCTGATTGTGTTGTACACATCATGTTTGATAGCTTGTTAATTTAGGCCTTAAGCTTCCAACTTAATTGCCGTGATTCTCTTGAAACACGCTTTCGTATATGCTGTGGATAGTAGCACAGCCAGAACTCAAGAAAGTATTTTAAAGGGATTTAAACATGCACAAGCTTTTGGTATGATAGTACTTACTCCTGAATTACATTCATGAGTAATTAGAGTTTAAGGACCTGCTTAAATGTTTTCTTGAAGGAAGAAGGGCCTGAGTTGATACCTATTCAAGTTAGAGGCTTAAACTGTTAATACATTTTAAAATGTTCAGCATTAACCACAGAAATACATTTCTGAGGGCCTGCTCAGAGAATAATGTAGGCCTCCTTCACTCAGATTTTCAGGTACTGTCTCACACTGGGCTTCAATTCTCAGTCATGCCCTGGATCTCTAGTTTTTATCTAGTCTCATCAAACCCCAACCTTTGTTGCTTTGAGGAGTCAAGGCAATTAAATGTGCACTTTTGGTCCATTTATTGTGTTCAACTGTGAGTGTTTTTACAGTAACGTGAAAAGAAAATCTGGCTCTTCAAGCAATTAATCCATACAATACATCACTGCCAGACATGAGTTATAGGTCGCTCTTATTTGTCCAATAATCTTCTCATATTTCTTCCTTTTTGTTGACACATATGAGGTATGGAGCTTTCGCATTTGGGAGATAAACCCTATAGCTCGCCAGAGTCTATAGCAAATTCTTGGCCTTTCTTTATTATAAAGGATTGGAAGAACAGAAGCCCAAGGATCATATTTCAATGTTACATTTCTTCTGTTCTGAGAGAAGGCAGCAGGACCTTGACTATTACAGTAGAACAATGATTAATACTCTGGAAAGTAAGAACTGATTCAAGTCAAACCAAAAATAGATCACTTTTCAAATCTATTGGATGTGCTAAAAAAAAAATAAATTTCTGTGCGTGTACTCATGCACCAGGAAAAGAATAAGGATGTTATCAAACAGTTTATTGAAGCTTCAGCAATGTTTGATATAATTCTAATAATTTTAACCCCTTGTAACTATACATAGCCTGAGGAACACAGCAATGCTTATTTGTCTACCACAGTCTTACTAGAATCCAAAGGCCCAGTGAAGGTAGCTGACAAACAAAATTCTAAATCTGATGTTGCCATGTGCCAGGACCTTTCTTACAAGAGGTATTTTTGCAGAAGATCAGTGCATACAGTTTTCTGCATTTGCCTCTCCATTCTGCTGCAGTGTTAACTTGTTGAGTAAACTAGAGGGAGGATTTTAGTGTTGTTCCTCACTTTCTAAATATATTGGCAGAAAATTATTAACATGGCTGTCTCTTCATCACCAGCTTTTATGCCAAAGCTGTACTTGCTATATGGGTTTTCACTGTTTTTGCAAACGTCAGTCTCAGACTGCTTTAGCTCATGTTTCTTTCTCTTTGCATTTCCATTGTTCTCAATTTGCATGTTATGCACATAAGATAGGCTGAATGTATGGTAAGAAAGATGGGATTCTGGAATGCATGACATGATGAGGGAATGTGATTTGACTAAATAATGAGAGGAGTAAGTAAGTCTTAAGTGTATGTTTGTTGAATAGTTCAGTGTTACAGGTGTTGCTTAGAGGCATTTTTATCTTTCCTAATAACAGGAGAGCAAGTATGTGAATTGTTGGGTTAAGATGTCAGAATTGGTCTTTTCATGCTGTGGATGTAAAAGTACAACAAATCATTAAGCTGCTCTTCAAATTGAAAAACATAGCAAATGGTGAAGAGGAAAACAGGTTTTGCCTCTTATTTTTCTTTAAAATTAAGCTGTTTACCCGTCTGCCTAGAGTGGAACCAGGAGCAAATATGAGTGAAGAGTATGTCATACTTCTTGTAGCATTTTAGCTGATTATACATTGTAGTGATTGTCAACATTTGGTGATTATTCAAAAACCACTTAGTATTGAAGTCTTTGACAGACTGTAAATAGCACCTGAAGTACTTAAAAATTAACTGGTTTTCTAATGAACTATTCAAAAGTGGATTAACTAAAAAAAAGATGTCTGAGTGCATGAGCAAATTACCAAACCAGATGGATGTGAGGACTTTCAAAAGGCACAGATTAATTTCTAGGCAAATAATCCCTTAGACATCAAGTTATCACTGGTTTTTAAATCTTTTGTCTACTGCAAATATACAATTTCTATTATAAATGTTATTTCTGGTAAAGGGTATTTCTGTCAGCTTTGCTTTCACTATTCAGAGAGAACAGGAGACTGGATCCAGATTGCTGTCTTCATTATGTGTTTATGAGGCACTTTCTTGGCATTGCAGGCCGGACTGAGTAGTTCTCAAAGACTGGTGTCAATAGTACATGTGCACACTCAAAAAACATTTGCCAGTCAGTGGATTTTATCTGCCACACTGAGTATGTTGTTGTCATTCAGCGTCAAGATGCATCCAAGCCTCTATTTCAGAATCTAAATACACTATTGTACAAGGCTTTTGGAAGTTCTGAATTTGCTTACTGGGGTGTAGAGCACCTCCAATTCAACAAGCTCAGTAAATATCACAACTTTAGGTGGTTTTTAGCATGTTCGTATTTTTTCCATTTAAGAACTTTACCAGGTTTAACTGTAATGCTGATGCAAAAAAATTGTCTGTTTTCTAATATGCTGTAGTATTTTCCACCTCTCCCAGGACACCTGACTTTGGTTTTAGTTTGCTGTACTTGTAAAGTTTGGAATATAATTCAGTTGTTCAGCTACTTGCTTATCTTGATATGAGATAAATTCATAAGTCATTCTTTCTGTTGGATAGTGGGACACAGTTTTAGTTAAGGAATATCCTAGGTGTATCCCCCTTTGGTATTTCGTGAGCTTCTGAAGAAGCAGAAAGCAATGCTGTGAAGTCCAAAAGGCTGTTACTGTTTGTTTCAGCAATCTGAGCTTTCAGCTGAGGAGCGACCAGAAAGGCTTGGAGCTGCCCAACAGCACAGAAGGAAAGTGGCATCTCTGAATAAGCAGATTGTGCAAAAAACCAAACTCCTGGAAGAGGTAAGTATTGTGTGTGTAATAAAGAAGAAAACTTTGATAAATGTGGTTGACCACAAAGTTGTTGCCATCCAGAAAAGATTTGCAAGCTATCTTCTGTACCAGCAATTTGTCATGCTGAACATTCATTTCAGCATCTCTGAATGTCTTGCTTGCACATTTATTACTAAGACAATGTGGCTGGTTTTATATTAAAAAGTTGTGTAGCCCTGTCTGTGAGGAGGGGGGCTGGCTAATCAAAACATGCTTTTTCTTTTTTTCATGCCTCTCAGAGAAAAACAGAGAATCACCATTTGATTTTTTGGCTATGGTTTGAATGGGCTGCTTTCACAGTTACAAGAAGCAATTTAGGAAGTTTCTCTAATATATGTTATAAATTACTTGTATCACTTCCTGTCCTTTATATGAGCCAGCTTGTCTCACCAAGACGGGGTTTCTGCTTGTTTCTTTGGAGATGTTTTTGCAAGTTACTACTTGGTTCACGTTTTCACATTTTTTTTTAGGAAGGCAAAGGCTCTTGAGTTTGTGAGTGATGTTTTGTTCATATCTAAAACTAAGGGCAAGAACCACGATTCCTCTATTTCTACCTACTTATGCTATTGCTATTTAAACACAGAAAAGTGTAAGTGTAAAAGCTCTGCCATTACTGAAATGCTGCTTTTAATTATGCATACTGCTGTAATCAGCACCATCTTTAGCTTGCAGAATGTGATGAAAACATACTGCATCAGAGTCACTAATTGGAAGAGCTTGCCAAAAAAAAAAATAGTACTTGAGGAAAAAGTGTTGCTGATGACTCCTGTGTGCGAGATGCTCTGTCAAGTAAAGGACTGCTCCAGCAGCCTTCATCTGTTGTTTGTTTTGTTTTGCTCTGCTCTTGTCAGTGACATCTTAACCTTATGTCTTAACTGGTTTTACCTGTTAAATGTTGGGGTTGCAGGGGCTCCAAAAGACAGGTGTCTGCATGGGTCATTGTATGAGACAGTGTTATGTGCTGTCTTACAAACAACAGAGGTAAAAGAAGGGTAGGTTGGAAATCCTTACTTTCTATGAGATAGCTGTGGAAGCACTGGATTCTAAACCTTCTTGCTCAGCCACTTACTAGACCTGACTTATTTATTTCTAAAATTAGAGTAAAATAGTCTCTAACAGTGCAATAGTGTCTTTTATTTAAAGGATATTTATCCCTTCAAGGCTTAATCTCCTTCCAGTAAAGTATTTGCTGTGAAACATTTCTTGAAGTCTCTGACTAACGAGTAATGCTAAGTTTAAATGCAACTACAGAAATAAAACTTACACACAAAACATTGGAAAGACTAATTGCCTCTCCTGTTCTTTATTTCTCTCTTCCTTTTCCCAACTTTAATAAAAAGCTTTATGAGGAACCACAGCAGGTTCTTCTTGATTTATTTTGCTGAAAAAAAAAAGGTATTTTGAAGAGTAGAGTATCACAGTGTTTTGACTGGTCAATATTAGAATGCTTTTCCTCTGGAACATGCCAGACTAGTTTTGTTCTTCTTAAACTGATGCATTTCTGTTTGTGTTGCCCTCTGAAATGCCCATCTGTAAGAAACAGCATTTTTTTTCCCATTGTCAATAACACAAATTACTATTTTCACTGGATCTTGAATGCAAACCGTGTCCATCACAATTCCTCTCCATTCTAGAAGGAAATATTAGAAAGTATTATGATATACTATAATTATGATACTGTTATTTTATATACTGAAATCAAATACACTGCTTTTTTTTTTAAACTTCAGTTTGTATTCTTTTAACACTTTGGTAATATGAATTTTCCATGTCTGCTTATGTCAAACATAATTTTGGTTCCCTCTCGGGGTGATGGCTCTTAGTAAAAAAAGACACTACCTAGCATTTAAACACAGGCAAAAGTGTCAGACTTTCAGAATCATAATATTTACAGGCAGTTAAATCTTGTCAGTTCTCATGTTGGACTGATGTTGCATCCTGGAATAGAAACTCAAATTACAGAATGAGATGTTTGGAATTTCAGAAGTTGGGAAGGAGGATGTTCAGAGCATCCTGAGTCACTGAAGTACATTTATGGCAACCCGTCAACTCTTCTTTTAAACCACAAAGGCTGTAAGGCACATACAAGTGAAGGGACATAGAGATGTGTGTGTGTGTGTATTGTAGAATGGAGATAGATGCAGGCACTTGCAGCGTCTGCTCTGAGCAAACCTGTTCCAGGTAAGAAGCTTTGTTGTCATGACTGGCAATGGTGTAGCTGGAACTGTCCTAGTATAAAAGAGAGCAGGTTGGCTCAGGTTTAACTGTGTTCTAGTACAGATTTGCAGATTTTGGTTGTGTCCAACAGCTCACAACCGTCTGTAGTCTTATTCCAGTCAATATGTAGTGATAGTGGAGGCATGCTCCATTTGAGTGTGTGTACGTTCTAGAACACTGCATTGCCCTTGCATTCGCTTTGGACAGTTAGGTCAGGCTTAATTTTGGGGAGCACAGCCTGGGTACAGTCGCGTAGGAGAAGTGGCATTAGGAGATTGCAACAGCTAGCTCAGGTTTCACAAAGTGAAACTGTGCATTAGCACTGCTCTCCAGCTGTGCTGCTCCCTTCATCTTTCTTGCCTGGTTGAGCAGTAAGAGAGGCTGGTAAGTGAGCCCAGCAGTCGTGGGTGGCTTTTGCAGCTCTCCTGTGTTGTGCAGTTATGATCTGGAAAGCAGAAAGGATCCATCAAAGTCTGTATGCGGCCTCAGTGACTGATATGTTCAAAAGCACTTTCTCTGTAGCAGATGACTGATATTCTAGAGAGTTTTACCATAGTCTGGCTCATGGATCAACTCAATATATATTGTGGGAATTACGTTTTCATGCCTGGTGCAAGTAATTCCCTTTGCCAGATTCCCTGGCATATGAATGAATGAATTTATTCGCTTGTTTTCCATGTACTGCTGAGAAGCAGAAAACAGTTTGGAGTGGGGAGGAAACCTTATTGTAAACCACACGAAATTAGTGGAGTTCTTACTTCATTACAGATCTCTTTGAACTGCCAGACAAACTTCACAATTCACAGGAGAACTTAAGTATTTCCTAAGCCCGTTTTCATGTCATTTTAACAATTGAGGAGCCTTTAATTCTGTGTGGCTTATTTTCAGTATGTAACAGTCTCTGCTGTTTTTATATAGGGGAAAAAATGTACTGACAGCTGTTAGCCAAATATAATCCTTTTATCACTTTAGTAAAGTAAAAATTTCCCGGCTGAATTTCTTTTACTACTTGCCAACAGCAGTTTGAAATCAGTGACAGTCAAGACCACACCTTTTTAAAAATGTTTATGGAGTTCTGGCTTCAATACTGCAGCAAGTTTTGGCAAGATTTCTTGTAACAGATAGTTCTTTAATCTTTATGTCAGTTTTCATGAGATGGGGACTGCAGGCTTAAATTTTTTTCACCTAGTTAGAATGCAGTCTGTTGGTGAATTATTGGTGAAAAGTTATCAAAAACAATGAAAGATTTTTTTTTTTTTTTAATAAATCTGACTTTGGAAAGGAATGAGTGGAGTATTAAGTCACAGCTCTGTGTTGTAAACAGCAAACTAAACCAGCATGAAAGGAAGTGGAACAGAACTACATGTGCATTTTTTGTTTGTTTGCTTCTGCTCCACTTTTGTAACCCATGTCCCATTTTTGTTGTGACTGTTTGCAATGTTATCTTAAATCATAAGCACTTTAAAGAAGGATATTCTTCTAAAGTTAGCCTCTGTAAATTATTATAAGTTAAATATCTGGTGGCATTTTGCTAACTGCCTTCTTATTAAACATTTCAGAGTTACACAAAAGAAAACTATAAACCAGGTTGCTTATTTAGTATGGACATGTCTGTGCTTTGGTGCCATGGTGCTTCCTGTGCAAGTCTGGAATTACCTTGACTTATTTGGAGAAATACAATATGGGACTCTCTTGTTAGCTTGGTGTGAAAATAGGCCAGCATAACCAGGCTAAATAATTTTGAGCAATTTGGCAGAGATTCTGTCCAAGAAGTTACCATTCTGTTCGCATTCATTTTGTAAAAGCTGTTGTTTATTCTGGAATTTAATACATCTAGAAGGTCAGGTGGTAGATGTTGCTGTCATTAATCAAATATTCAATGAGAATTCTTGCAATCAAATGCTCTTGAAGTAGCTGACAAGAAAAGGCAGTGTTTGTGATGGTTGGCCTGTTGTTTAATAGACAACCATTATGAACAGCTCAAAGATTGCTGTTCTGCATTACAGGTGTAATTAGTGTGAATATAGAACGAAACTCTTTTCTTTCTCTTCCATAACAGCTGCAAGCTAAATGTACTGATCTGCAGGCAAAATGTACTGAAGCAAAAAAGACGTTAGCTGAGGTAATATTTGTTTGTTTTCCTGTGTGCTGATGGTCACCTGAAACATTTTTGAGAAGTTCTGTGTGTGGAGGGATGTATTAAATAGTGAAGGAGTTTGCCAGCTTAATTGACTGATCCTATGGTGTGGGAAAGCTAAGTAGCATGATTCATGTGTGAAAATGTATTTTAATTTATTATTAATTCCAACCCTTAGGTTAAGAGTTACAGTGAAAAGCTGGACAAGGAATTGGCAGCCTTAGAAACAATAGAATCCCAGGCAGATTCTAGGTAAGTTCCTTCCTTTATCACCTTTGAAATTCTGAAAAATAATTATTTAAAAATGAATCATTTAGTGTTTCTTGCTTTGTCAACCTAAACAAATAACTGAAGTTTAAAAATGAAATAATTCTCCAGCTTGCTTTCCAAAGACAAAAAACATTACCATAGTATTCAGTCAGAATGAGAAGTGTCAGTCTGTAGTTCAAAATAATTGTAGGTGTTTAAAGCAGAAGAACCCTAGACATGTTTGACAAGTAGATGAGGCCTTCTTGAATTATTTTGTTCATATTTGAAGCTTTCATCTCACATAAACTAAAGAGGAGTCCCTCAAAACTTTCACAGTAATGAGGTTTAAAACCTAGCACAGCCATCAAAATACTCAGTGTAATACTGCATCTTTATTTTGGCCTTGGTATATCAGTGATGAAATTTGGGGTTTTAATTTATCCAGGTTTTATTAGAAATTTATTTAGAACTAAGCTTGTTCTAATATATGTTAATTCTCCACCTTTTTAATTAGAAACTAAAAATCTAACATGGTTTACTGGATCTTCAAATTTAGTGTATTACAGAGTCTGCGAGCACTGGTGGCCATGAATGAAAACCTAAAAAGCCAGGAGCAAGAATTCAAAGCACATTGTAGGGTAAGTTCCAGTGTCTCACGTAAGGAGTCATTTAAAACTTGGTGAATTAGCATTATACTGTCCCTGTCTGTCATCTGTCCCTCACCCCATGTTCTGGTAGTTCCAAGTTTGTGTTGAATATTGCCACTGCTTGTTTTGCAGCAGAATTATGGGCAGTTTTGCAGTTGTGCAGTGTATCATATCTGCAGCAAGGCTTATGACCAAGAGGGTTGGAACTGGATTAACCAGAAGGGCTTGCCCTCTGCCCCGAGGCAGGGAGGGGTAAGGAAGGGCTGCCAGGGCCTCCAAGTTCGTGTGGCCATCCTGAATACAGGGCAGTTCATAGACACCAGATCTGCCTTGTGCTGGTCACAGCTGTGGCTCTTGTGACTCCTGCTCATCACCATTCTGCTGAGACCAAGCTGGGGTGGGCTGACAGGGACTCTAAAATGTAAGTTTGAGGTTGGACTGTACTAGACGCCCCCTGTGCTAGTCACAGCCTGAAATGGGTCATCTCTTCCTGGATAATGCAGCCAACATGACCTGAGGAGAGGCACAGAGCCAAAGAGGAGGGTTCATCAAGGTCCCTACCTGTGGAGCAACCTACCAAAAGAGACAAGACTGAGATGAAGCTATTTGAGCTTTCAGAGCATGTTTCAGTTTTACTGCTTAATTGCTGGTTCACTCTACTGTTTACTGCTGTGTTTATGGACTGCCCTGAAATATGATCAGAGAGAAGTGTTTTCATTTCCTTCTATTCAAGCAATAGTGGATGGAATGTAATAGAATGAAAAGAAGTAAATTGTGCCTAAGGCCTACACTGAAATAGGAAGCTCATTTTCCCATGCATAGTCCTTTGGAAAGCTCTAAAGGATTGTAATGGAAACTTCCTTGCAAGTGACTGTAGGTTAATTCATTTCTACAATGCCATATATTACAGTCCCATGTCACTGCTGCTATTGTAATACTGCTTTGTTTCTTCAGCTTCATTTTCCATATCACTCATTAGCTGTCTTAGCTGGATCTAGTATATTTGCAAGTAAAATAAATCTGTTTCTGTGTTTGATAAAAGCAGACAGTTTAATGTAATGAGTATTAATGGATGCCTTACCCTTAAGAAGGGAATGCTGTTTAATCTTACAAATTTAAATACAGAGTGTGTCGTCAGCTCTGCAATTTTGTTAGAAGTGTAGATTGCCAAGATCCCTTCCCTCCCCTGTTAAGTGAATAGGTCTCAGTTAAAAGCCACATCAATTTTTGCTTGTTTTAAAGGAAGAAATGGAGAGACTTCAACAAAGTATTGAGAATTTGAAAGCTGAAGCAGCGGAAGATGGGGAGGAACAGGTAATAGCAAATGTCTAAGTTTTTATTTTCAGTTTTTGTTTTGGAGTGTTGGTTTAGATCCTTCTGACTTTTGGGACATTATTGTAAGCATTAAAGTGTCTACTGGAATATGTGAAAAATTCCATATCCCCCTGGTAAAGCCACAGCTCAGGCTAATAGTCCTAGAAATACAGTATTCTGACAACAGCGGTAGCATCCTTCGTTATTCTTGCAGAATCCATGGGGCTCTACTTGGAGATACTTTTGTGCATCTTTGTTCTTCTGTGCATTGCTTCTTTCTTTGTAGTACCAGAGAAGCATCTCTGGGTGTTGTGTTTAGAGCTGTGCATACCTCTGACAAAAACAGCTCCTCCTCAGAAAGCGTGTTTGGCTCGGTTGTTTTTTTCTTAAAAGCGGGTTTATTTGAAGGATGAAAGCACAAGTTTTCAGTGGCTTGGTACATTGCATGCCGTGAGCAGCTGTCAGAAGTTGGGCTTTAACACAAGTGCATCCAGACTGATGGCAATGAATAATGAATGAACAGAGAAGGAAAAGCTTGAATGACTTGTATTTTCAGTGGGTAAACATTTGATGCATTCATGCCTCTGAGATGAGGTAGATTAGAAATTCCGTGATGCTGCTGTCCTCCTGAACACAGCATGAAAAAAATTAAAAAGTAAATCTGCATCTTAAATTTTTTCAACAAGAAAAAATTACCTTCAAGTCCATATTCCAGGAAATCTCGAATATATGTCAGAGGATTTATGTTCTGTCCTGATGCCTTGTTTATTTTTAAACCCACTGCTGTATAAACACTCAGACAAGGGGTATGGACAATCTTACGATTTGTATCTTTATTTAAAGTGTGACTCCTGTACAGCAGTGCAAAAACTATTGATAAATGTTAAACTACAATATCAGAAGTTCAAAGCGAGCTAAATACACATGCTTACAGTGGATATGTCAGGTTTTTAATACAGATTATGAATTATTGTTAAAAAATCTAACTAAAATAACAGATGTTGATGTGGGAGCCATTAAGTGGAAGATAGACAAACCAGAAAACAAACCCAGTGAGCCCATTTTTGCACTGCAGCTCTCACGTGCTGCTGTAATTACACAATTGTTTTGGGTTCTCAAATTCTAGGAGCCGAATAAGATTATAGAAGAGCAGTACCAAGCTGAGAAAGATAAACTACAAAAGATCCGGCTGTTACTGGTGAGTAGCTCTTTGTAAATTTACTTGTGCAAAATTGTTGACATTTTTCTTACCTTGTAACTTCTAATACTTCTTCGTTCTAATGTTAACAAGTTTTTCTGCCACAAATCAATTGCAAAAAAACCTGATCCTCAGCCAATGCTTTTCTTTTTTAAAATAAATTATTTAGTAACGAAGTATTGCTGGTGGGGGGGCTTCATCCATTTTAAGAAGAGAACAAGAAGAGGCTTTGTTTTCTCCCCTCCTAACTTTCTATTCAGGCTCGAAGAAACAGAGAAATAGCCATTTTACAACGCAAGATTGATGAAGTACCCAGCCGAGCTGAGCTAACACAGTATCAGAAGAGATTTATTGAACTTTACAGTCAGGGTATGTATATCAAGCAGGAACATCCTGCTGAAGGCTAAAGCCCTGAAAGGAGGGCAATTGCATTTTTGAGCATATGGCATGTAACAACAGCACTTAATAATTTTGTGGTATTTTAAGGGTCTTTTGGTACTTGTGTTCTATACCGTATTTTCGAGATTTTGTAAGCTGGGCTTTAAGAATTTTCCTGAGAGAGAATTTTTCCTTTCTGGAGTAAATTTTGTCTGCAACAGATTCTGTCATTTAAGTTAATGACCAATGTATTTAGAAAGTCCTTAATTTGCCATTTAGAAATGAGGTTGCTGTAAGTTTGAGTCATGTTTAATGAATTTGCCTTGCCATTAGATTCCTTTCATCATTTTCATTTATGTGAAATACCTGGTTCTGAACCAAACTATGTCAAGAACTACAAAGAAAAGGCAGTCCAGTCTCTTGAAGAGATTGTTTTCTTGCGTTTTTAATTAGTAAAATCCTGCAGTGTACTGGTAGGAGCAGAGTGCAAATTGTCTTCAGCTTCCACGATCAGAAGTTATAAAACTGGGAAACGTGCTCAGTTGAATTTTCAGATAGGAGTGTGTTTGCTGTGCATGGAACAGCCAAATGGAATAAAATTTCAAAGTTGTTCCATTGAATTGATAACAGACCAGTATGCTTACTGGTGTATATTTAACTAGCTTGTGTATTAGCATAAATTAAGTCTCTCCCAAGAAGAATTAGCTAATATTTTAAATATATTTTGCAATTATTAAATATGTATGTGAACCAAGCTCTTTAGGGTTGAGCAGTTCCCATCTGGTTATCTGTGATCCAAATCCCTTGCCCTGGTGAGGCATCTCTAGTGACATAGTCATGTGCTGTCTTCCATGTGTGTTATGTAACTCAATACATGGAATAGATACGAGAACAAATCCAGTCCTTCTTCCCCCTCTTTGCTGTGCCATGCCGTGTGTTTAATCAGGTCCAGCTATGAAGAACTTGGTTGTCTTGCATTAATTCAAACAATCTGGTCAGAGCACTTACCTGCTCAGATGATGGAACTTCATTTATCTATGAAGGACCAGGAAGATTAGGATCAAAGAGACTTGTGCAGCTTTAAGTATAGACCTAAGATGCTTTGAATTTTATGGAACTCTGTTTTCTGTCATACAGAATATGTGTAGTAACTCAGGATAACACCCTGCCCAGTCATGGTTACAAAGGTGGGTTGTACAGGCTAAGCTTCTGGAAAAATAAGCTGAAAATCTCTAGCCAGTCTTTCTGTGAATTGTGGTAATTTTAGAGATATTTAGAGGCTTTTCATTTAGCCAGATTCAGGCGACCTTTAGAGGTGACTTTGATCTGAGGGGTGTTGGACAAGAGTCTTCAGTGATGACTTACCACCTTTAGTGATCTTTTGGTACTAGAATGTTTTTCAGTTACAATATTCAGGGCTTTTATTTTTGACCTAACTGAGCCTCTTCCATTGAAAACATTAAGCTGAGCCTTCAAGAGAATCAATGAGCCAGTTGGCTCCTTTGTCCTCTTCTCCATTTTCTTACCTTATGTGGGTTCTGGTGTGTGCCCATAAAGCTCCATAACATGACACAACTTTCTGACCCAGTGGAAATCTTGAAACATTTTCTGAGTTGTGTGGAATCCATAAAAGATCTGTGACTGCTGAAGCTGCTGCAAGAACAGAAAGAGCTGCATGAAGGAAATGGTTTGGGAAAGGCCTCTTCTATTTGGCAGCAGGTCTGCAAAACCCAAACTAAGAGACCACACCTGACATAAGCCTGTTGCCTGTGTTCATGCAGCTTCTCAAGCTGCAGCATGATTTTTACTTTTGGAAATATCTTTGTGGAACACACCAAACAGTCCTTACTAATTTGTCAGCCTGTGCCAGGCTTTCCTGATTTCCTCAGTGTTTTCAGGCTCCTGGTGCTCAGTGTGTTCCTCAAGGCTGCAGCATGAGCAGAACATGTGTCATATTTGTCCTGTGACACTGAGAAAGCTCTTTGGTCCCAGACATCTACTGCAGAAGTATCCACTGCTGGACTTCTGTCACTAAGGCATACAACTTTGAGCTTGGGCTTCAACAGAAGAAAAGAATGGTACAAATCAAAAGCTGGAATTTTTTTTTTAAACTTTGAAAGTTCAGTGACGTTGTGCTGCGGAAGGGAGGTCAAAAAATGGTTCCATTCAGAAGCTTAGTCTTGTATATCAGTTCCATAAAGGTTTTATTTAAAGATGGCACCTATTTAGCCTTTAGAGTATGATGTAATGAGCATGATTTCACCAAGGTTTATCTTTTTTAACCCGTGCATTTTTTCCAGGTTCTAGTTTCTGGACAGTGCTTAATATTAATGATTTTTGCTGACTGTCCTTCTGTGTTGATTTCCTTCCTTGGGAATCACAAATACCTTGGGTTTCCTTAGGCATTGAAGAACTAAAGAATAGAAGAACACTCAGCAGATTTGAGTATCAATTGTCATCTTGTAGGCCCAAAGGGTAGGGAAGTCTGAGCCTTACCTTCCCCACCAAGCTCTGACCAACATTTGCTGTAATCACCTAAACCAGAAACTGTTCAGTTCTACCATCCTGAAGAGATTGTAAGAAGATAAAAAAAGCTTTAAAACAGCAAAAGCGTTGTTGGTCATCTTGCACCTGTGTAGCTGGAAATACATAGTCTAATGCACTTTATTTCCACACAGTACTATCAGATTATCTGTTCTTCCCTGTCCCTGCCCAACCTGTGCCCCTCGAACACCACAGCTGTGCCAGGGCCACTGTGAGCTGCACAGGACCCTGTGTGGTGTAAGGGTAAGGTTTGTGAAGGAAGGATGGACAGGCTGATGGTGCCAACATGTGTTGGCATAAAGGGCTGTCAGTATTTGAGGCTTAATTTAGACACTGAGCTGTGTCGTTCTTACAAAGGATGATAGCTAGAAACTCATGCAGAGGGAACATCCTTCCAAAGTGTATTAAAGAGTGTGTTCCATTATTGATAGTGGAAAGTATGTTCTAGAAAGCCTATGAAGTATTTTTACAGATTCCATTTCACCTCATGTTCTTTTATTATTCTACTCCTTTTTTTTTTTTTGTTTACAGTCTCAGCAACTCACAAGGAAACGAAGCAGTTTTTTACTCTTTATAATACACTGGATGATAAGAAAGTATATTTGGAAAAGGAGGTAAGAAAATTTTATTACTGTTTTCTAAATATTTAGCCTGTAGAGAAGGAGATAAAATGTTTTTACTTGGCTTTCACCGTATTCAGTCTTGTCAGAGCAGAGTTGCCAGTCTTTGTAAATAAAAATGGAACAACTGATTCATAAGAATATTTCTAATCTGGGAGGGGAAGTGATCTGTGTTACAAAAGAATTGCTATTAGTACACCATGTTTAAACCACTTGCGGCGTTCACAAAACATGAGTAACATTTGATTAGCAAATATCTCTGTCATGTTATCACAGGACCTAATTACCCTCTTTTTCTCTTTTTGGTCAGTATCTTTTATTATGAACTGATGCAGTCAGAACTTGGGAGAGCAAATTCCAGCTGCTGTCAGCAACATCAGAGTTAGTTCTCAGGGTCTGAGCTTGCCCATGCTGAAGTCGCTGGTGATTTTACAGGATTAAAGCAGTAGTTTTCATGGAAACAACTTGTTTTTTGTCTCTCCATGCTATACAGAGTTCACCTCTTTCTTGGGCATAACTTAAATGAGTAATTTCAGTTTTCTTTTTTTGCAATGACAAAACATCTGATTTCAATAGAGATGGAGAAACAGAAGGATCAAGAGTTGATAAAAATTTATTTTTGAAATACAAAATGTTTTTATACGTCAGGCTGCTCTGTTTATTCTGATAACATAAGAACAGAGTAGTGAATTTTGCATTACTTGGATATATGGAGTTTAGTTTGACAGACAAGCAGTGGTCAAATTTCTGACTGTGTAAAGACACTTTATCTCTGGTTTCAAAGATCATGAGCAACCATTTCCTTCCCTTAAACAGCTGATTCTAATCCACCTGTTAGGTAGTTTTCATTTTTTTCCATTCAGAAAAGTCATATACCAGACTTAAAGAAAGTACATGAAGTAGCAGCTGTAGAATTTATATTACTTTAGATTCTTCCCTAGGTTACAGATGCATTTGGGGTTTTATTTTGGGGGCAAGCCTGCAAATTTAAAAAGCATACAGAGATTATTTTTTAAATGGGCACATAAAAGCCCACAGAATACAGAGCAGGTTTATTTCACTGATACATAATTTGGCTCTTATCAAAATAAATCAGTGCTTTTTTGGGGGTTTCACAGAATTCTGAATGTTTTCTGATGCCATCTTAACTTAGTTAAATGTATAATATTGTTGAGATTCAGTAGAAGAACCAAGGTTTCAGCAAGTAAATGTTGTCTAGTAATGTACAAAAGATGCTTTTAGCACCTGTGTCTCACAAAGATTTCTGGAATATGCTTGCACTTTGTCTTGTTCCTGTTTTTTCTTTCTTTTCTCTTCCCCAATCCAATCCTTTCATGAAACACACTGAGCTGAGCATCACTGCTTTAAAATAGCAATAGCAGGATTTACTGCGCAGTTGAATTTTGGCAGTGAAAGTTTTAGTTCTGACATTAAAGGTCTCTGTGGTCATGGTTCGTGTTTTAATCATATTTTGTGAAAGATTCATTTTTAAAATGCTTTTTGAACTCTTTTTTTTTTTTATATAATGTCTTTCAGTTTTGGGGTGTACATGCTGATTTCACTCTAATGTAACACATCAGCACTCCTCCTGTGCAGGGGTTGTGCAGTACTGCTGTGCAGTGTTACTTTTCATGACATGAATGTTTTGTGGTATGAACTGTAATTACATTCTCAAACAGACACTTATTGGAAGTGTCTTGAGGCAGGGATTTGGACTTGGCAAGTATTGACGAGTCATGCAATAATTTCTTTCCTGTAAATAACCGGAATTCTTAAGCATCTTGGCTGCTTTGGAGTCTGTTCAGAATTTGTTTGAATTTTCCAAGGGAAGGTCAGGAATACTTGCAGATTCTGCCATGCATGTGCTTATTGCTGTCTCATTCAGGTGGAAGGTTTTAGCTTTGGGAGAGATAAGTTCAGCTTTCCACAGCAATGGGGCAGGTGATTCTGTTTGCTACACCTGGGCTTGTTTAATGCAGAACACTTCAAACACTCATCAAAAGGAGAAACTGCTTGGAAGGCTTAACCACAGGAGACTTGCAAAATTATTCAAAGCCAGGAGAAAGGATCACATTAATTGCTAGTTGTTGAATTTTAATGCTCTCTGCAATATGCAAAAAAAACAAGACAAAAATCAAAGGTGATTACATAGGATAAGTTGTATATAGTTTAATTAGTTGAGGAGTTTATACCAAGCAAAAAGATATTCCTGTGATGCTGCTATAAATTACTGGTTTAGTCTTGAGTCTTGAGTCAGTGCAATGTTATTGTCAACAAATGCCACTCTGTACTTTTTGCAAGTTCATCTTTTAGCATCCTGTAAAATACATATAAGCAAAGCAAATAATGATGCATGGCTGTTCAGAAACCTGTAAAACTCATCTGCACGGTGAAAGCAGAGCAGGAATTCACCTGCTGTTCATGCACTGCTCTGTGAGTCTGCACAGGACTGTGGAGATACTTCATCACAATACACTGTGTGCTTCCAGTCTGAGACAAAAGTGGGTATTTTTCTGTATATTGGTGATGTGCCTGTGCACAGCCAGTGTTGGGCACTGGACCAGTACCTGTAAGGTATTTTTCTGTCCAGTTTCAGCATATGTTGAACATGTGTACAGGCCATTTTACCTTATTGATTTAGTTTGGGAAGTAATCATGCTAGAAAATTCTCAGTGGTATAATTCAGTGTCAGTAAAATTAAAAGCCTCATTTGTGGTCCAAGACTTCTGCTTTCTTTGATTCCACCACTGAAATAGATTTTACTAAATCAGAAGAACCGTGTTTTTTTTCCTGAGAGAAAACTTACAGTGATTTTCATGCAGCTGGCTGCTTTTCAGGGCAGTATCTACATAGTCAATTTTTTGAATTAAATTTCATCCTGTTGTGTGTGAAAACTCATACCAGAAAAGACAATTTATATTTTCTTCTTTTTTTTTTTTTTTCTAATTCACAGGTTAACTTACTAAATTCTATTCATGACAACTTCCATCAGTAAGTAATGGTCCTTTATCTCTTAATAGTTGCAAAGAGTTGCTTGGAAAAATGGGAGTGGGCATCAGTTACGGAGACTAAAAATTTGTTAGAAGTTTTTATAATCATAAACTGGTTTATACAATAGTTTATTAATTTTGATTAAGCCAGGCAGGTGATTCCAAGTCTGTGATTCCCCAAACTTTTATAGCCAACATATATTTTTAATATCTGACTCTTTAGATGTGGAAATTCAGTCATAATTTTCCTGGCATTAATTTAAATCTTTTCCTCCATTTTGTGAAGTTGTGGTTATTACATTATGTACAAAACATATTTCAGACATGTTTATTATAAACTAACTCTGTATTTAAAGCTTTTGATGCATTGTGAAGTCCTTAGGTAAAATCATGGTTCGCTTGGAAGTTCAGGGTCAAGTATCAGTCTGTGATGCAGCCAGTGTTTATTTTTCTCTGCATCTTTTTGACTTCAGACACAAAAAAGCCTGTTAGGAATTTTTGTCACAGCAGTACAGTTCAGGAGAGTCATGGGGGAGGATATGGTTGTTTAATAGTTTTGAACAATTCTTCCTCTCATATCTCTTTATAATTCTTTCGTGAAATTCTAAGCTTTTATTTTTCCCCCCAGAGTAATTATTTATTTACTTGCTTCTATACCTTTGTGACCTCCTGTGTTTGATCAGAATTATTTTTTTTATTTTCTTTTCCTATTGTGTTATACAACACAGTAATTACAGCAAACCCCAGAATTTTGCTATTTCAGATGTTTTTGTTTGCAGCAGGGATTGTAGATCTGGTCTGCTCAGTGATGAGAGCCTTTTGATTCTGTTCAGGCAGTAGAAACCAATACTGTAATTGACAGCTGAGCTTTGAACTGGGGTTTCTTTGGGTGTCTGTGCAGAGGGGGGTTGCATTTTCTTTGGTTTATTTTCTTATTCTATTTATGTTAAAGGCTAAAACGATTTCTAGGCTTTCCCTATTAGGGCCTGAAATTGCTTTCTGAGTATTTCTGATCTCCTAGACCTTTACTCCTTCTTAACATTCACAACAGCAGCTTTTCTTAAAAATTTATTCTTTTATTTAGTTCTAGTAATTTATTTCTGTACAGCACATGAGAGCAAAGAACAGACTTGAACTGACAGGGACAACACTCGTGATGAGCTCTGCAGTTTCTGTTCCCCTCTCTTTGGTAGCTGCAGCTGAAGAGCTGCACTGTTACTGAAATCAGTGATTACAAAGATGATTTTTGACATAGAACACTAAGCAATGAGAATTCTTGGATATGGGTAAATGTAAAAGACCACTATAGCTGAGACTCACTGTCCCACATCTCAGTTGTTCCATTTTTTCTTTCCAGAGCAATGGCATCTTCTGGTTCTCGTGAGCAGTTTTTACGGCAGATGGAGCAGATTGTAGAAGGCATCAAACAGAATCGAATGAAGGTCTGAGACTCCTCTCACTTTCTTTGCTAGAACCTGGGAATTATTTCAGCAAAGCCTCTTGGATAATAACTGTATATGGAGAGATCCAACGCGTGAGGTGCAAGTTAAGCAGGCAACTAACAAGTATTACTTCTTTTCACATTCATAAGAAACTTCTCACTGCTAAATGTCAATGACTAGAGTAGAACAGAGGCATTTCAATACTTCTGCTCTGACAGGAAGCTTATAGCCCATAACTTCATTACTAGCAGTGGAGTCATTTAAATACTTGAGAGAGCTGGATGTTACTGAATTCAGTGAGAGCTCTTCTGCAAGGATTGGGTGCAGTCAGAGCTGCATGTCAGGCAGCTGGAGCTCACTGAAGCTGCTTTCTGCTGCTGAAGAGGATCAGCAGCACCTCAGAGTCCCAACCATCCCTTGTCTCAGTTGCAACCCTCACCTGATGCCTTGTTGAATCCACTCAGGTGAGGTTTTTAATCTGGTTTAGAAATGGCTCAGCTTTTCTGCCGAGTGTGTCGTGTCCACATAGCAAGTGAAAGGGATTTGTGTGTGAGTGGAGCCCCAGGGCACACTCAGAGAAGACAAAACTATTCTGATAACATTTGGGGGCTATTTCGTAAAGGCATGGCCTCAGTGAACTTGGGTTAAGTGGTTTTGGGGCAATGCAAGCATGAGGCCCAGCAACAGCTCCAAGTAAAGCTGTCCACAAGGAGATTGGCATACAGTGGATAAGCTTAAGTACTTCTTGGTAATGGTAGTTACTGACTTGTAGCTATTGTGTTGTTTCATTCTTCTGTTTTCATATGCAAACATTCATATTTCCCATTAGGGAGCTCTGAGATTCTTTTCTCTGTAGAATCAGAAAATCTCAGTAGTGGATTATCTGTTCTTTATTTGAGTTTAGATGAATGTTATGACAGTCTGTGAGTGTGTAGTGAAAGTGCATCTGTCCAGGTTTTTGGGCTGGTTTATCTCATTTGGTAAATAGAAACTTCAAGTGCAAAAATGATAAGCATGTGTGTGTAGAGAAACAAGAACAGGAAGCAGCTCAAGCTGCAGTAAAGTTCTTCTACACTAATAAACTCAACTCTGAGTATATGAACTTGCTATAGATAGCTGTGTTTGAAGAGCTGGCTAGTTAATTTCATGCTTTTATTGCAATTAATTGTTTCTCTTTGCTTGACTTGTTATTTTCAGCAAGTACAATGTTGCATGGGAAGGCAAAGATCTCTCCTGCCCTCCCTGTTGAATATACCAAACAACCAAAATAAGATCAGTGTTCTACCAAAAGCCTTTCAGTTTTTGTTTTGGTTGGGGGGGGTTGTTTGTTTTTAATTAATTTTACTGCCGTAATCACTGTGGTAGGATTCCTTAGTGAGCAACATTCCTGGCTTGCAGATGTGAGCCACAGTTTAATTCCAAATGCCACCTAGAGTGCTACTGGTACTGAGACTTCAGCATTAGGTTTCTAATTTTTTTTAAGCCCTGGCCTAAATGTTTGCTGCATTTGAAGCACAAGTCAGGGCTATCATTTATGAGGCACCTGTCTCCCCCTGTGTTTTAGAGGTAGTTGTTCCTTATGCAGTATATCCATGTGTGTGTGTGTATTCCATACACAGTGTATGATCTCTTATCCTTCCTTCACACCAACAGATGGAAAAGAAGAAGCAAGAAAATAAAATGCGAAGAGACCAGTTGAATGATGAGTACTTAGAGCTTCTAGAGAAACAGAGGCTTTACTTCAAAACAGTGAAAGAATTTAAAGAGGTAAGAATACTTCTGCTGATGTCACTGGTCAGGTGTTCAGTAACCTATTTTGACTTGACTTGTGCACAAGATTTCCTGATATGATGCTTATCACACCATGTTTGTGATGTGCCTTGGTGGTTATCTACACGTGAATCTTGGATCTGAGTTTGATTCTGGCAATTCCTCTTTCACTGCTAAATCGGCAGGGAGGATAACTTGTTACCAACCAAGGTGCATATTTAGGTTTCCACGTGGAATCTCTGGAAGACCTATGAGCAGTTAGGTACTGGAGGGAAGAGGGTTGTGGGAATGTGTGTGAATAAGGGAGGAAATGCAGAGTTTTGGTAGTTATAAACACCTTTGGGAACCAGCCTTGTTGTCTAATGACTGTGAAAGCACTGTTTAACACCTCATTGATTCAGCCTTTCCCAAGCTTTTAATCATGTGCTGCTGTTAATTCTTGTCTCCGTGAGAGTGAACGACAAAGGAGTGCTGCCAGGCAAAGTTGTCATTTGGCTTCAGATATTTGAGGAAAAATATCTTTCTGTAATTTGTTCTGCTTTGTTTTGAGACAATTCCTTCCTGTTTCAAACTATGTACTGTGGGAGAATGACAGAGACTGTTCTGCTACTTGTCTGACATACAGAATTTTACATCCTACTTTCAGAACTAGGTGGAGGTTAATTTCTTTATTAGCCCATATTTAATCTATTGCTGTGTGATGAAACTTCTTCTCAACCTTGCTACCCTTCAAAACAAGTGAAGTCGTGGTCATGGAACTGAACACAGGTGGTTTGTACTTATGTAAATACATTTCTTGACCTAGAGTTGTTCGCTGAACACTGACTTTTTTGCAAACTGTCCTGTGAAGTTCCAGATCACCTACAAGTAAAGTCCACCTCAAATTTATTCTGCATTTGCTTTAGCTACTTGTAACAACTTTAGATGAATGGTCAAGCAGGGTTCCTTTTGGCCTGCGTGTCATAAAGTTTAATGATTATTACCATTGGAATAACATTATGGATGAATCAGAATTATCTTCCACTCATCATTCACTCCAGACTACTTTGCATTTCTTTTAAAAGGAAAGAAAGGATTTGGTTTTGTTGATGTGGAGATACAACAAGCAAAGAGCAACCACCTCCTTCTGTGTTTGCTTTCTGTTCACAGGAATGCCGTAAGAATGAAATACTGCTGTCCAAGCTGAAAGCCAGTTCTTCCTGAAGAACTCCAGCTGGTGAAATTTATTGAAGGCTGTTCAGTCCATTGAATCTCTTTTGTGAGGTGACAGTTAAAACTGCAATGTAGATGTATATATATATATAGATATATATAAAAAAATATATACACACAGCTGTAAAAGTCTGTTTTTTCCAGTATGTGTTCAGTTTACAGTCCCTCATCACTTGGCTGTATTATTCGTTATTGCCTCCACTACACAGTAAAGAGTTAACACAGTACAGCAAAATAGAAATATTGTCTAATTTTATTTATTTGGGTTTGTGTTTGTGGGTTTTTTTCCACAGTAAGGACAGTGGGGATGTTTTTTATTTGGGTTTTAACACTGAATTAGGTCAAGATTCTGGAATAAGTATGTATGTACTGTGTAGTATGTCCAATATCACAAGATGAGTACTACAAAATGCAATACTTTGTTAATTTTGGCTCAAAAAACCCCCACAGAATGAGATTCTTGAAACTTGCTTCACTGACTAATAACTTCACATTACTTTAATTTACAGTCTAGCCATAGGTAGGATTCCAAAGGAAAAATTAATTTCTAATGGTTAAGACATAAGAAAATGGAGACTTACCTTGGATAATTCCTGGTGTAAAATTATAGATCTATATTTTTATAAAGTCTAGCTGTTGTATAAATTTCTTTGAAATTTCATTTTTATATAGAGAGAGTATGCTTGTTAAATTAATAGCTCCAGAAAAAACCACCTTAATCACTAGGACCACCATGTTATCCCTGGCTGGGATGAAAATCAGCCTGTCACCTGTAATATAGGAAGAGAAAGATTGAGACAGTCTGCTCAAATGAACTGATGCTCACCTTTGAAGACAACAACCTACTTACCCTGCTGAAGATTTGCTTTCAAAGCTTAGAAACTTTGTGGGATACTTTCTGAAACATTTTTATATCTGTATATACAGTATTTTATAATTCAAACAGTTGCTTTTTGTACTTAACCCCAGGATTTTGGAGTGACTTCTTAATGTATATCACATCTTCAGGAGAAGACATCCATGTTCCTATTTCCCAGTGACCCTGATGACAGTGCTGTTCAATTACTTTCTATGGCAGCAAATATAAAATAAAGAATGTTTAGAATCCTGTGACATTCTGCTGTCATGTCTTTAAGGTGGAACTTGCCTTAGAAGCTTTACCAGGCTCTCGAATAACAGGTGCCTTAAAAGGGTCTGAATAGACACAGGCTACTGCTCTCGTATCTATTCAAAAAGTCAATCTGCCCAGGGCTAGCAAATAAGGAAGGCAAAATCAGATTGCAAGTCCCTTCAGAGAAGGAAAAAATTACATTCAGCATTTCTTCAAAGAAGGAAACCTGTATTGGGTGCTACTTGCAGACTTTGTAGTCAGCTTTGATAATGGGAGACATTTTTTCTGTCTACAGACTTTGCCCTCTATGAAAACTGCAATGCTCTTTCTAGTTTGCAAATAAAATAATTCATCTTTGGCAACAAGAAAACCTGTTTGAGAATTCAGGCTGTGCTGTGTTTGTATACCATGCAATTCTAAAAAAATAACTTGAGTGGACATTTCAATTTGGGTTTTACCATTTTCATCAAAATTGCTTTAGCCATCCAGAAAAATTTCCTACATAATGAACTTGAATGTAGAATAAATGATGTGATTTTTTTTGTTCAGTATAAGGTTAAATTTTATGCTTACCTGCTACAAACACAGTAACCTGGAACCTTTCATGAGGAATATAAAAATGTTTTTTCTGTTGCTCTGGCTAAGGGTTTGTAATTTTGACTGAGATATAAATCTGAGGTTTACGAAGATGCAGTTATTGCTCACAGAGAATAAATCAGAGTCCAGATTATAACTGACTGTCTACAGTAGGTGGAACCCAGGGCAGATGAGCTCTATCTTTGCTTTCAGACCCATGTGAAAATGAGGAGAAAAAGGCTGGAGTGGTATGAAAAGTTGCATCAGCTGTTCCTTGTTTACTGGCACAAGCTGTATGTGCTGGGTGCCATTTCTTCTGCTACCTGGGGAGGAACTGATAGCAAGATGAATCTCTCTTAATTCTCCATCTCAGTTGTTTTCCAGGGAGGAGTAAGAGTTTCTCAGAATTTTACTTCTGTATTGCTGGATTTCTTTGAAGAGAAAGGTCTTGCCCTGAATTCATTTGGTGTTACCAGGCTTGTAAAGTAACATTTACGGGACTTCCAAAAAACTTCATTTCTTTTTTTATTTGCTAGAGCCTGTTCGTAGCTTTAATTTGCAATTTCAATAAATTTAATCAATTTGATATGCTGATGGATAAACTGCTGTAAAGTCATTCCGCCCTTTGTTTCAGAAGCTGAGACAGTCTCTGAACTTCAAGCATGCACTTACATTTTAGATCATGACAGCTTTCTTTAAATGTAGTTCCTCAAGTGCACTTGTAAAACATCTTTTGAGAGTGGAGTCAGTGACATATACTGTAACAAAAAAATTGTCTGGATTTTTCCAAGTGTATCCCAACAAATGGAGTACTGCACCAAGTCACCTCTCGTGAATAAATGAAAGTCTTTGAAGGCAAGTTAAAATGTAACCAGTATTTTCTATTAAGGGCTCTTCCCTTCTTCCTCTTTATTTCATGCCAAAATCTGCTTATTGAAGTGTGACCTTAGTGTGTAGGTCCCTGAATCAATTGGTATTTGATGGGGAAAAAATGTGTGACACCAAAAGCATTTTGCTGTGTGGCAAACTGGCATGTTGCACTCTTTTCTTTGCAGAGGCACTGTGGTACCCAGCGATACAGGATATAGACTTTGCTGAAAGTTCTTTAGAAACATAAAATTACCTGAATGAGTGTTACTTCTTCTGTGTCCCCCTCCATGCAAAACAGCTGGAGAGCTGTGCTTGGCTGCTGCGCCCACCTCCTTACAGCAGCTTTGCTAAATTAGGCTTGTAAGTAGGACACACAACAGGACCATGCACAAATCTTGCTTGTTTGGGTGGTGGGTGACATTCTCTAAGGATAGTTTGTTATCTAAAAATGATATGAACCCCAGCTGGTTATTCCTGCAGTGTCTGCACAGCCCTGGCTGCAGCTGGTCAGGAGCAGGGGCTGGAGCGTGGGTAAGATCAGCAACTGCTGGGCGCGGTAATGAATGACTCAGGAGCTTCCATGGGGGAGGCTGTAGCATGGATGTGGGTCTCCTGGAGAAAGGGGCACAGAGGGTTATTAGCATTTTCTGTTCACACTCATCTTCCAAAGCCCTTTCATTTCTGCACAGTCTGGACTCCAACAACAAACTTGGGTCTAAATTTCAATACAGCTTCTGCAGGGATCTCTGCTGAGCAATAGGCTCCAGGGAGGTGTTCTAGGAGCAGATTCAGTGTCAGGAAGCTGTTAGTCCACTGTGTACAAGTGGAGATGATTGCTGTACTGCAAATCGGCAGCTTCTATTTGGGGAAATAGTTGACCATATGCCTAAGCTCTGCAAAATTATGCTCCTTTAGAACACCTGTTTTTTTGGTTGTGGGTGGTTTTTTGTTTGTTTGTTTGTTTTTTGTTTTGTTTTTTTTTGTGTTTGTTTGTTTGTTTGGGGGGGTTTTTTTGTGTGTATTTGGATAGTCAATATACTGTGTCATTCATCTGAGTTCATTTATCTTAGTTCATACAGGAGTTGTGTTTTCAGTATTTCCTTTGGTCCAGCATGAAGCCAAGGATAACTGCACAGCAATGTCAGATCTAAACCCTAAGGCTTAACTGCTAGAAAGAAGAATTCTTGCATGCCTGATTTTACTCTTTTTTTTTTTTTTTCCATTAAAGCTGCAAGCTTTAATAATGAGAGTAATTAATCACAGAAATAAAGTACCAAGGGATGTAGAACATTATCCACAGTGCCAAAGTTTTTTTATCAGGGTTGATGACTATGCAACAATTACGTTGCACCAGGTCACTGGTTTGGCACACAAATGGGAGGGTGAAGCTCGGGGCCTGCTGTGCAGGAGGCCAGGGGATGGGAGCACCTTGCCTGGCTTTGAGTGGGAAGCAGCACACAGCAGGTTAGGCTGTAACTCCAGATAACATCTTTCTTTGTCCTACAGTAAGCTCAAATTCCATGTGATTAAAAACCAGGATTTTAAATCCTCAGTATGTGTTGCTGCTCTTCTAAATGCAGTCTGCATTTAGAGCCAGTGTGGGAAGTCGATTTTGTTCAGAGCTTTCTGAAGCCTCTGTAATGAAGTGAAAGCCCCACTTGCTTCTCGCTGCCTCTGGGTGTGCACGAAGCTGGCCGGTTGCTGTGCAAGCCTGTCACTCTGTAAGGCTCGCTGCTGTCACAGATGCCTGGGTGGGCAGAGCACCAGCTAGTTATCTTCAGAACTTCTCACAGCAACATTACAGAGGCTCGGGCTCGCCTCCTAAGGAAGCTAAATTCATGCCTGAGGAGGCGGAGAGCTGCGCTGTGCTGCGTCAGCGCCCTGCTCCCAGCTCTGCTGCACCCTGCTGCAAACTCTGTCTGCAGCAATACCTGTGCAGCTGCACTGACCTGCACTGTGGCCTCACAGCTCCGTCGTGTTCTCCTGGGTTCCAGCCTGCCAAGCCAGGGTAAAACGTACCTCTGCAGCCTGTGCTGCTTCTTGGAAGGTTCCTGTGCCAGAACCAGAGCCGGGTGTTGCTCTGGTCAGCTGGCACCTCCAGCTGGAACAGAATCGCTGCTGCAGCCACAGTTTGTGTTGGGCCCTAACTTCAGTGCAGCAGGGTTGGCATTGGACTTATGTGATAGTAATGGCTTGTCTTACCAGGCAGAGGGCGTACAGCCACTAAAATGTAGTGAAAACATGATTATTAGAAACTTGAGTGCCACATGGAGGAGATTTGTATGCTTTTCAACCCCAGCTAAAGATGACCTCTTCAATTCCTCTTTATATGTCATCTGTTTGGATTTTGAGATTTTTAGAGCAGTGTCTCTCTTACATGAAAAATTTAATTGACTTGAAAAATTTGTCAGTGGTTCCGAATGAGGCCTGTGCATTTTAGTAACTTCCAGTCTCTTATATATGTGTCTTCCTTCTGGTTAATTAAGCCTCCAAACAGTAGTTTAAATGGTAGCTATGCCATATGCATGCAAGCTGAGAGTCACAAGGGAAAGTTTTATAAATTGGCATTTAAGTCTAAGTCACTATCTAACAACTCTGGAATTCTAGGTTATTAAAATTTCTGAATTCCCATTGAAACTGAGAGGAGAAGCATCCTCTGCAGGAATGCAAGACACAGGTGGCTGTGGCTGTGGCTGCAGGCACAGCAGGTCACACTGGACTTGTCACAGCACTGCAGGTGTGAATGCAGCTGTGCCAGACCTCACCACACACTGTGCTCCTGAGACACAGCCAGCCTCCTTTAAGGAGCTGGAGGAAAGTGTGCTTTGATGGCATTACTTTAAATCACTTATTTAGAAAGAAGCTGGAACTTGCCTTGGTCTAAGTTGCCATTTGACATCACCAGGTACATGAATCACTTTAGGATACAATACAGTAGCTTTAGAGTTAACCTTTGAAATTGTAACTCTGCTTTAAATTTAAGGAAATAAAGATTGCATCATTTTGTTTTTCAGAATACACAATCTACTTGATAATACCTTGCTGACATGGCTGGCCAGGACATCAGTCCCTGGCTATGGAAATACACCTGGTTGTCATTGCCTGGGAGAGACTGCCAGGATACCAAAGCTTTGGTAGGGGCTTCATGCTCAGCTGGCATCGGTGGGATACCTGTTGGGTCAGTAACTGTCAGAGATGAGTGGGATGTGCTGCAGCGAGATGAAGATGCCAGTGGTGCAGATTGCTGGAGCTGAAATTCCTGACTTTTAGTCACCCTGTGCAGTTTGTGTTTGCCTGAGGGTATGCTTTGAGTAAAAGGGTTGCTTAAGGAGCAGAAAATACAAAACTGGCAGAGAAGGGCAGTGTAAAAGGTTAAACCTCAGCTTCTGAAGGAGGTGTAATGGTTTGCCCTAATGGTACCAAAGGAAGCTTTAGGAGAAGATGGAAGAGGATGCTGGGACTCTATGTCAGTAAAAAGCTGCCACTCTAAAAATACTCAGAGATGGTGTCAGCTCTCTCCCTCAGGGCAGGGGGGGAAGTGAAACCCACTAGAGGAACAAATATGAAGTGAGATAGACTTGGCAGTATGCAAGGAAATACTTCATTTATTTATGTATATATTGTTGGGACAGGAGTGTTTGCTGGCTCCTGGAAAAACAGTTTGAGGCTTGGTTTTGAGTCACTTTGGGGGTTTGGGAGTCACTTAGATCTGATGGCATCAACACCTTTCTTAGAGTAGGAAGAAGTTGATGCAAGCTGACAAATTGTGGACTTCACTCAGGGAGGGTGATGAGCAGACTTATGATGCAAGGACCCCAGACAGTGCAGATATCACTGCCATTTCCAAGCTACCAACAAACTGTGACTGAACACCATGTTTGGTGTTTGTAACACAGGTGCAAGCTCAGTTTTATGGTAGCGTGAAATAATAATGCATCCAGTCCCCGTTCACTTGCAGCTATTGGGGATCTGTCTTGTGCTCACCTGGGTTTCATAAAACTGAGAGCCTGAGCTGTGCAGAGTAAGGGTACAACACAGGTAAAAACTCCAGGTTAGATCCTCCTCCTAGGAGTGAGCAGGACATTCTCAGGAACTCCAAATAATTTTACATTTGGCTCTAACATTTCACTCCCTGTGGACTCCGGGGGGCACAGCTGACCTGTGTTTCACCAAGCCTGCCCATCAGGCACTGCTTGCTAGAGCACGCTCAGCCCCTCAATCATATCAGGGAGTGTTTCTGAGCTGCTTAATCATCTATTTTAATTTCACATCAACTCAACGACTGATTGAATACGGCATGTTTATTCCCTTCCAAATAAATCTCAGAAATGGAGCCAGAATCCTGCCCCCATCACAAACATTTTGGTATTGCTCAATTAGCAGCTCCCACTGGTGCCTTTGCTAATGATGAGAGAGCTCCAGAATGGCACCTGTAGGTTGGATGAGATCGGTCGTGTTGGGTTTGACAGTCATGGTAGCAGACACACACAACACTTCACTTGCAGACCTCAGCACATGCTGATTCCACGAGCAGATGGGAGGTATTCACTGCTTCCATCTTCTCTGCCAAACCCTGGAGCAGCACATATGTATTTCCAAGGGGGAACTGTAAAGTGTCAGTTGGTTTACATCCAAACATCTTTCATCTTCTTTTTCATTGTTCCTAAATCCCCTCAAGTAGCTCTTGTGCATGAACACTGTTCATATCACAGGCGTGTTTCCCTCAAGAAATCTCTGTATTATGCAATAGAGGAATCATCTTCTCCTCTGTGTCCCCTTTTATCTCTGCTTTACAAAAAGGTTCTTGAAGGCATTGTTGTAATTTTTGTTAAATGCTGTATAAATGAGAGGATTAAAGAAAGAATTTGAGTAGCCAAGCCAAAGAAAGATGCTTTTCCAGACGGGTGGGATGTTGCAGGAACAGAGGGGACTTATTAATTCTGTGATGAAGAAAGGGATCCAGCACAGTACAAAAACTCCAATTAAGATGCCAACCATCAGAGCTGCCTTTTTCTCTTTTTGTTCTCTCCACGTTTCTCCATCTGTCTGGAAACTGATAGCTGCACGACGAGCTGTAAACACCATCTGTGGTTCATGAGAAGTTTCCTTCACCTCAAAACAAAAGCAAACACGGTTTCTTACCAAGACTATTTGTTTGAGTGAAGTATTACTTTTAAGTGACAGCACAACATCTGTGCACCTACCAGAAAAGGCCTCTACTCCATTCCTTCCATGTTAAAAGAAAGAAAATGCCCCAGAGTGCCAAAGTTACCAGACTTCTCATTACATTGGAAAAGCTGCCAAGTGTGACTGACAAACAGAGCTAAATAAAAAGTAACTGATGCCATGTGTGTTGTGGGATTCTCTTACAGTTTATTTTATTGGATGCCTTGGTACCTAGTGGGAAATCATGTTGTTAAGGCAGGTTAACAAAGATATGTGCCTTCTGCCTATCCCTACACAAGACTCATGCTGCTACATGACCTTTAGGGTCCTTTAGACCTGCTCTGGATGAACCGCTTTAGTAGAAGGGTTGGACTACGTAATCTCCAGAGGTCCCTTCCAACCCCAGCAATTCTGTGATTCTGTATTCTGTCAAAAAGTACTCCATTGCCAGAAAAACACCATTTCAATTTGCCTTCAGTTCAAACTGTGGCTTCAGCAGAAGTTACACAAGAGAGGAGTAAATTTCAGCTACTCCAGGCTGCCAACAGCGCTTCGTGTCTCCTTCTCTCCCTCCCAGGGAGGACATTCATCTGTGCAGCAAGTACAGCACAATGCTCCGGGTGACAGCCAGACAGCAAACAGCTTCTGGGCACAAGTCATTAGTGTGCTCAGAGTCTCACCAGAAGAAGATACTCGCCCGTGATTTTAATCTGAAGATCAAAGTATCTGCATTCTTAAAGTTTTTCTAGGCCCTACAGTTATGAGGACAGTACAATAAAATAAATAGTTTTAGGATGCAACCTGAGGCTCTAAAATTTGCCTAAGTGATAATTCACAGGCACTGCAAGACTTTGACACCACTCCAAAGGTGGCTTGTTGTTAAATTAGCTATGTATTCCACATGCATGTGCCAACTTTGTGTGAGCTCTATAACAGATGGAGGGCCTCTGCTTAATACAAGCATGGCAGCTCAGAGAGGGAAGCACTGGCAAAGGCTAAACAATCACTCTTCAAGATGGATATCCCTGTCTGCACCCCCAGACATGAGACATGGCTGCAGAATGTAAGAGCAGCAGATTATGAGCACAGGCAAATAATGGAGGAAAATGAAAATCACATCTGTTCTGACAATTAAAATGGGACACCCCTCATGTAGCAAGGATCACACCATTTGTCTGCAGAAGGACTTGCTCTGCACATCTTTAATCACACTCTGCAAAAGGGGATGAATCTATGACACGAGGACAAATCTGTGACAAGCAACCCTGAAAGATTACGTCTTAGCCCTGAGGAATAGTTACATAAGTGTGCCTCTTGGGAAGAGCCATACAAAGGACTTTGTCACTAGCGTTGGGCACAATTTGGTACTATGCTTAAACTTCAACTCTTGCTCAAAAGACAGAGCTTGCAGTGTGCCATCATCATCAAATCAGAGCCTTTTTGTTACTCCAGGTTTTAAAAGGTTTATGACTTAACTGCAGAATTTACTAGCAGTGACCTTTTCATCATTTAATTGCATATTGTGAGAAAAAAATTATTTCATTCATTTTGACAGAAGATACTGCAGTCCTCAGGTGCTTTCCCTAATAAAGCCTGTGCTTACAGGCTGATCAAGCTCCTATTGAAGTCAAAGGAGCTTTCACAAACTTCACTGGTTCTTAGATCCAGCCTCTGAATACTAAACAGCACGTGAAAATAGATCATGGTCTGTTCTGTAATTTACAGGACAGCAGTTGTCTTCCTGTCTACCTAACTTCTACTTTCTCTGTTGCCACAGCTGTGTTTTCATTTGGTTTTTTTACTAGTTTTGCCTGAAACCTCTGGATAATGTTGTATTAACAGCAGTAATAATAATAACAGTGAAAATAGCAGTCTGGTCCTTTAAGAAAAATAATGGGATCTCTCATGGAACCTTCCATTAAATAAGCCTGTATGTATGTGTGGCAGACCGGAGATACTTTGCTTCCACTCTCCTTAGGAAATCCCTTGAAAAGGAGACACAAAATATTCTTGCAAAGGTAACTGGTATCCCTGCCTTGCCAAGGCTTTCCAGCTGTGCCTTGAGGACACAGGCTGGAGGCTGTGTGGAATCCCAGCTTCCCCTGCCCAGCAGTGTCCCAGTGCCCAGACCTTGCTGCCAGCAGAGCAGTCGCTCTGCCACCCCTGGCTCCCGGGAATTCCCAGCTTGGGAATGTTCCAAGGGCCAGCCCCTGGCACCTGGCAGACCTGAGAGGTGCTGGCAGCTGCTCCCGGCTTGTACCATCACAGCAGAGCCCCAGATTTACAGAGGGTTTCTAGCGAGGCACTCCTGTGCTCAATGCCCTGAAAAGGCACCCACGATCCCTCCCTGCCCCCATCACCATCCACACCTCCTGTGGGACCTCTGACATCCCATCCTTCCTATGGATCCCATCCCTTCCTCAGGGAACTAGCCCAGTAGGTTTTAAAGTTAAGCCATTCACATCAGAAAATTTGTATCCTTGTGGAGTGCAAAGCTGGGGTAGTCCAACCTTTTGTTATCACTTCATTTTTTTTTTTTTAAATTTTATTTTTATTGCTCTCTATATGATTTGCTGCAGACCTGACTCATCCTCCTGGCCTGGCTGGTGCAGGATTATCTTTGCTACACCTATCAGCCCCTGAGGCCACATCCTGACAGATATATGCTATAAGCCAACCCACATGAAGCCCATGGAAAGTAAATCAGCCTGCTGCAGGCAAAACCAGGGGTATGCAGCGCTGGCAGGAGAGCCAAGGCTAAAGGATTCCCTCCCTCATGCAGGCATGGGGTAACCTACCCTAGTTTGGCATTGTCTGAACAAAAACACAGACCAAAAAGGTTACGTAGCTGCCTTCCAGCCTTGCTAGTTGTGATTTGCTTGAACTAAACACAGCTCTGACTACACCACACCTGCAGCTCCCAGTGCCAATCCTGGAGCCTTTGCATGGACTCAAATTGCTAGTGTAAGTCACAATACCTGACCATTATCCCTGTACCACGTGAAACAAAGGACAAGCCCATTCTGGGCCTACTGAGGAGAAGGTTGTGACAGTGGGAAAAGTGGTCACAGACTAAATTAAAGCAGCCCATGGAGGTGCTTGAGGTTGTACCAGGGACATCTCTCATTGGGGTGTTGAATACTGTTGTCACTCAGTGTTTAGCAGCACACTATGCCTTGGGCACAGACGTCCTTCCATATGCCCAGGCACTGCTCCAGGATCTATGGAGCAAGAGCAGTGGGGAAATAGCTGGTACAAAAGGACTGCTACTCTGGGGCCAGAGTTAGGCTCTGCATTCATGGAATCAGCTACTTCCAGGACAACAGGCTCTGAGAAGTGCAGAGGCAACTGCTTTCCAGGGAGAATAACAAAGAGCAAATGAAGGAAATGAGCTCTCAAGCACAAATTCTTCTACAGACACAAAGGAGTTGGGTTTTAGTTTCAGAATTCTGTACATTGATAAGCAGTTACAGTTCAGTGCCACTTCGCTGTTTGTCTGTCCCCAGTGAATCACTACTTACTAAATGGCTACATGTTCCTAGAGCTGGATGTTCCCAATTCCTGTGTTCCTAGCAGTGCCATAAAGAGGATGTCACCAAGGAGCTTCTGACAAACCCCCTTGATTTAAAACGTTCCTTATAGTTTTAATGACTGTTATTACTGGTCCTTTGTGGCAGGTACTCTGTTTATCCTGCACCTCCAGGGTTTGCAATAACAAAACAAGAGTAATGATAATACACTTCAGTCAAATCTGACTTACTACCACAATTTCAGAGTTTGGATCATGCCTCATTTTTCATACTCCATACAAGTACTTCAAGAGGAAAAAGGAAAAGAAAAAAAAAAACCAAACTAAAAATACCCCAACCATCACCTGAACTTTATTTTTAAGTCCTCAGAAATTTAATCCTGATTCTGCAATTGCGACTTGTAAGTAATCCAGACATTCAGATTCTGGCATCCATGGGTTTGTTGGGCAAAGTCTGTGCTACAAGGGACTTCATTGATTTAAAAGGGCATTATCCAGCAGTACCTGCTGTTTTTCAAGCAGTTTCATTTATTTCAATTGGACTGTTTAGAGGGAGAATTATTACCTGCTGTCAACAAGGTGTGACAGAGCACAGCTCTCAGCCAGTCATGGTATGTCACTACATTTTTTACAAGGATCACCCACGTCAACATTGCCTGCAGAATTCACTTTTTAAGGAGTTTCATAACTAGCAAACAGATAATTATAAAAGCACCAGCTTAATTTAGGATCCCAATTCTGCAATTTTTTTTAGTTTCAAGGGAAAGAAAGGAACAAGCTCTCATTAAAAACAGAAGAACCCCAGATGTTTTATGTTCATCTCCCTCATATGATTTTTTCAAACATTTTAAAAAGTGTTTTTCAAAAACACAAGTAAAATTTTAACCAAAAAAATTACTCAAAATAGGTATTTTGTAACTATTCCATTCTGCAGCTCTGTCAGCCAGTTCCTGAGTGCAACAGTGATGTCTCTCCCAGCTGAAATCACTGCTGTTACTGCTCACCTCCAGACTGGGAAGCACCTCCAGACTGGGAAGCACTTCCAGCCTTTGGCATCATCTGCCAAAAGCACCTCTAATGTTCCTCAGATCAACTAGTGCAGGGCACTTGGAGTGAGAACTGACACAGAGGGCAGTTCACATCCAGAGTATTGGTGACAGAGGGAAAATGTTGGCAGGGAGAGCATGGCAGGTGAGCATTCTCAGAGAAGGAGGGGAGGAAAGAAAGCAGAGGGAGGAGAGGCATTAAGGGAGAAAGAAATGATAAATTAAGGTGAGCTGATGGCCAAATCACGGGAAGTGGAACAGAATTTCCCCCATCAGAGAGAAGAACAGAGCTGATGCTGACAGCCTGATCGCCTCTGCATGTGAAGAAGCAACGTTGGATCACCTCACTGGGTCTGCCACATACCCTGGCAATGCTTTCCTTGTGTACAAAGACAGCTTTGCCAAAAGAAAAGAAAAGATTCCCCTCCAGAATTCACCGGGGAACTGCTACTCTTCCTGTGCATGTGATAGATCTGCCTCCTATAAGCTTAAATAAGATCAGGATAAAACTCAATAAGTCTCAGTCTCTTAACTTAGAGAGAAAACTGAGAATAAACGCACCCTGAATATCAGCTCCCTTAATCCATGGGTTCATTTAATGCGCACATGTGCCACTGGGCACCAAGCGCTTCTTTTAGGTGAGGTTTGCATCTGAATCACAAAAATCTTTTTATTTAAGTCAGCAAATAGAGCTGCTGGGTGGAAAGTTGCCACTACATACCAACTGCAGATCCAAGAAACTCTGTTATAAAATAAGCTAATATGTCAATCACGGCCAAGAAGGGAAAGATGAAGAACTACTGGCTTGAGCAATGGTATTGCAATAACAGCTATACTGGCAAACCCTCCAAAGTGGGGATTCAGTTCACACTGGCAGAACTCTTTTGTCAGTATAGCCTGAACCAGCTCCCAGACACTGCATCAGCAAAAAGCACTCACCTGCCAGCCATGCTGGGCCCACACAGAGGGCAGACAGAACTATGATAATCAGAAGCCAAAAATGACATACCAATGCCTCAGCTCATTTTTCTTCCCAGAACTTTAGGTTCCAAACAAGTAATCCTGTATGAGAATGTGTGCATGTAAAAGACAAAGAATAAAAAACCCACTACAAGTGATAATCTGGCTTTTGTGCTTGGAAAGATTATACGTTAACTCCGAGCAATACATTCATCATACTTATAACAATTTGGAAAGAAATTTGATGCAAATTAAGGGGTGAAGATCATAGGGGGGAAAAAAAAAAGAATGCCACTAGAGGAGACATTCTCAGCTTTTCTAACACATTTTATGCTTCTGCATAGAAGATACCTTCATTAATCAATATATATTAAAAATATCTTCAAGACATTACAATCCAAATCTGCAAGTCTAATCACATATAATTGCCACTGCTGTTATCTCTTGCAAGAATCTGGGAACACAACCTACAGACTTTTATTTGTAATGTGTTTCCTACCATGAGTCCAAGTCAAAGTTAAAGGGATTTAGCGGAGGAGTGAGGCTGTGCAGGATTAGCCCAAATTGAACAGAAATGTTCCATGATATCTCTGACATCCACACAGCTCACCTTTTGCTATTGGGAAGGGAGTGGGCTTAGGAAGTGCAACAGGCAATCACAAAAACATACAGAATCTTTTGCACAGGCAGATGTGAGAGTAAGAGTATGTGACAGAATGCAGGGAGAGTTTACAGAGACACTGCCCAGCATCTTGGTGCTGTGGCAGGGGTGACAGCACCATCATGCAGAGAGACTGACTTACAGGACACAAGGAATCAACCTCAACCCTTCTGAAGGGACACAGCTTTCCTGTCAGCAAGGTGTGCCCCCAGAATGAATGAGACCTCCCACATGTGAGATTACACACAATCTTCAGGATAAGAAGGACATGGTTTTTAAGGCAGGAGGTTTTTTTAAACCACAAACAATTAATTGCCCATTGCTTTAACACTATTCAGTGGGCAGTATTCAAGGTAAAACCCAAGCACATCAATAAAGTGCATAATTTGATTATTAAAACGTATTGAGACACAGACTCTGTGTTGATAGATAAAATGTGCATGCGTTTACTCTGTACAGGACTTAGGGATCTGTTTATGTCTGTTTATGGCTTTGTTTACCCCACTGACACTGTAAAAAGAAATAAAGATGAAAAAACCCCAGGGAATGGCAAATTCAGAGTAAAGAGAGGATTCTTCAATGGTTCTCCGGACTGGCAGTGAACGCACCTGTCCCTTACTCTTGTGACACACCAGGAAACAACGAGAATAAAGCTATTTTCCCAGAGTGGCGCTTTTTGACTGGCTAATTACTGCTCACGTCCAGGCTGTGACAGAGTCAAACTCACACGGGAGCCCCAGGGCCCCTCGGCTGTCCGTGCCATCCCCACCCTTACCTGGGCAGCCGCAGGCAGGGGCACCACGGCGTTCCTCCTGCGGCCCCCCATGTGGAACTTGGACGCCTTGTAGATCTTCCAGTAGACGAAGAGCACGACGCAGAGGGGCAGGTAGAAAGCCCCTCCGGTGGAGACGATGGTGTAGGAGGGGTCCTGGCTGACCTGGCAGCGCTGCTGCTCGGGGCTGTAGGTCTCGCCCCAGCCCAAGAGCGGGGCGAGGGAGATGGCAGCGGAGAGCAGCCAGGTGAGCGCGATCATCACGTTGGAGATGCGGCGGCGGGCGAGCAGCGTGTACCGCAGGTGCCGGGTGATGGACCAGTAGCGGTCCAGGGCGATGGCCGTCACGTTCCAGATGCTGGCGGTGCAGCAGAGCACGTCGAAGCTGACCCACGCGAGGCACAGCGCCCGGCCCAGCCGCCACCGCCGCCCCGCCGACAGCTCCTTCACCAGGCTCAGCGGCATCACCAGCGCCGCCACCAGCGCGTCCGACACCGCCGTGGAGGCCACCAGGTTGTGGGGCACCCGGTGGAACGCCTTCACCCGCAGGATGGTCGCCAGCACCAGCAGGTTCCAGAGGAAGGTGGCCACGGTCAGGAGCGCCAGCAGGGTGAGGATGAGGACGGTGAGGATGGAGAAGGGCTCCCGGCCCCTCCAGGCGCTGCCGCCCATCAGCGCGGGGGCGGCCGAGGAGGACGCGTTGCTGTCCATGCCGGCGGCCGAGGTGTTGTCGCCCACGCTGGGCTGGCACTGGCCCCGTGGGCTGCAGGGGCTCAGGGGCTCTGCCATGCCCGGGGTCGGAGCTCAGCCCCTCACTCCGCCCAGTTCCCAGCCCCGCTCCGGGATGCGCCCCGCTCAGCGCCCGCACGCCATGTGCCCTCCCTGCCGCCCCTGCCGGGGGCTCGGAGGGACCGCGGCGAGCGAGGGAAGGAGGGAATAAAGGAGGGAATAAAGGAAGGAATAAAGGAGGGAAGAGCGAAGGAGGCAGCGCCGCGCCCGCCCCGCCCCAGCGGCCGCCTCGGGGGCGGTGGCAAAGCCGGAGTCGCTCCCGCTCCGCCGGCTCTGCCCGCGGTCCCGGGGCTGCCGGACACCCCACTCGCAATCACAGAATCGTCAGGATTGGAAGGGACCTCTGGAGATCACTCAGCCCATCGCCCTGTCAAGGAGCATGGAACACAGGAACGCATCCAGGTGGGTTTGGAATGCCTCCAGAGAGGGAGACTCCACGCCTTCCCCGTGCAGCTGTTCCAGCGCTCTGCCACCCTCAGTGTAAAGGAGTTTCTTCCTCGTGTTGAGTTGAAACTCCTTGTATTTTAGTTTATGGCCACTGCTCCTTGTCCTGTTGCTGGTCACCACAGAAAAGAGTCTGGCACCATTCTCCTGGCATCCACATTTGGGATATTTATATGCATTGATGAGATCCCCTCTCGGTCTTCTCTAGTCTAAACAGGCTCAGCTCCCACAGTCTCTCCCTGTAACAGAGATGCTCCAGACCCATCATCATCTTTGTGCCCTCCTTGAACGCTCTCCAGTAGCATCTTGTGTTTCCTGTATGGAGGAGCCCAGAACTGGGCACAGCACTCCAGCTGTGGCCTCACTAGGGCTGAGTAGACAGCAGAAGTCCGTGTCTCCTCACAGACCTTTGTGGTGCAAATAGCAGCACACCTGCATCACAAACCAGTGGGGCAGAGTCTGGGGTCAGGAGATTGGCTGCTCATGTTGAGGTAGAGAAGGAGCATTTTCTGGGTCAGAATGGTCCTGTCTAAATGCATGCTGCTCAGCTCAATGTTTGCATTCATGTTCACTGAAGAAACAGCACCGTGTTAGAAAACACAAACCTCTCACAGCACCGCGGTGTTACCTGTAACCAGTAGGATCCGACTTGTCTTACTTAGGGGTCCCCAACTTCAGAATCTGAAACAATGATGAAATATTACAGAAATGAAGGACAATGACTGCAGTCAGAATAACCAGGCTGTTTTGCTGGTTAACTTTTGGATGCCACTTCACTCACCAGATGAACAATAAAGCAAATAAATCCTTTTCCAGGCCCTTAAGGCAAACATGATTTCAGCTGTTCTTTTCTTCAGTAATTCTAACAAGTGTTCTAGTGTAAGTCAGCAGCAAAGAGAAAACTATCTGCATTACTTACCAGCTTTTATTATGAGAAGAAAAGGACTTCTGAGTACTGAATGTTTTGCACTGAGCTTCCAGCAGGCAGAATCTGACAGAACTGGTCAAGAAAAGGCTTTTCATAATACTGCTGCAAGTTAAGTCTAAAGCAGCAGCTGAGACAGTTAGACAGTGGTAAAAATGTGTCAGGGTTGGCAGACAGCATGTGACTGCTTCACAACCAGCTTTGCATGCTTTTGCCTTATATTGCTCCTTTCTAATTTGTATCTCACTTTGTTAATTATTGCCACTTTCAAAATGCCAGTGAAAGAATTACTGAACAGCACTCTATTCATTTAAAAGGCAGCCAAACATGAAAGCAGGCAGAGAAACAGCAGATAAAAAAGCCCTTTAAATGCTAAATGTTTCAACAATTGTCAGTCCAATTCTGTGAACTTAAGGACTAAAAGGGTCTTGTCACAATTTGAATTAACTTGGCTATTAAAGAAAGACTGCATACAACAGCCAAAACTTAGACTAACTGCAAAAGTTTTATGTTTAGGGGCCCAGACAGACCAGGATATGTTCTATTGGTTCCTACCCCTGCTGCAAATGAGGTTGTCTTTTCCTTGTGTGTGAGGGTACTTCATTTATGGGCTGCAGACTATTTCTACTCTTAGACTTACAAGCTGATTACTGTTTTCAACCCTTTTGTTGCAGGCCACCGTTAAAGCAGCCCAGATGATCTTAAAATCTTCCTTTCCTAGAAGCCAGATGTCCCATCCCCCTTCTATTTATTATGTGAATGATATGTGCCACATCCTGATAGTTACATTTCGGTTCACACGTTGAATGCATTGAAATCTCCCACTTTTTCCTCCCTCTTGGCTGAAATAACCTAGTCCTATAATGCAGAGGCTTGAATAAAGTCTCCAAGGGGTTTATTTTTTCTTGATAATTACCCCACTGCTGTCTTGTCCTGTGACTGCAAAGGCTTAGCAGTCCTCAAAGATTGCTATGGCAACACTTTACAACGTTTCAGAAGCCAGGGTATACTTTGAAAAAGAGAAGAAGGAATTATAAAAAAATGAGGAGACTTGCATGTATTGACGCATTCTAAATAGCAGAAAACCAAATACAAATTGCATAAAACAATAAAGAGATTAAAAAACCAAACTAAACCAAAACACCAAGAAAGCAACAAAACTAAAACATTTTTCTTCTAGTGAAACTAAAGGAGGACTTAGTTTACTTTTATGTACAATTACAATATTATAAGCTGCTGCCATGTCAAAGTGAACTGAAAAAAAAAATAATCCTTTGTTTCATTCACTGATACTTTTCAATGACTTCAGAAACTGCAGTTTGAATCTTCATAGTTCCTCTTTTTCAGTGAAGTGAAATGGCAGTGTGTAATCAACTGTTTCATTGCTCTTAAAATAAGCAAACAAATATGTGACTAAGGGCTTGGAGCTAGATGGTAGAATTTACAGTGAATACCAAGTAACGTCATCTTTCCATCTGGATATTTGGTACTTTGTGGGCTGAGAAGTCTGAGGGATGCAAAACAAAAAAAGGGTGGAAAATAGTAATCTGCTTGTAACCCTAAGAGTAGAAATACTTTACATCTTCCTGTGCACCTGTTCTCACTTTTCCCTGTGGACCTGTGAATTGCAGAGAAAGACTTGTGACAGAGGTGAGGAATTGCAAACCGTATTTCCTAGTCCTTCTCACTTTGCCAAGCATCACCTGCAGAACTCTCTTGAAATGAATCTCCTCAGACGCAGTCTTGTCACAATCTTTTTCTTTCTGTCAGTCTGAGAGTTCTTAGCTTGGCTTAACCCTCCCTGCATCCCTATAATTCCTGTCCAAGTTGTGCTAAGGAGGTGTCTGTCCTCACGGGGCAGCAGCTGCTCAGGCCGGCCTGTTACAGTGCCCTGTTTCCAAGCACTTCCAAGGACCAGCACGCTGCTTAGGAACAGGTTTGGAGGATGATGATTCATCCAGATAACAGAATTTCGACTCATTATGTGAAGTGATGCTGTATTTTTATAGCAAATACATAAAATTTAATGTTGCATTTTTCAGAAGTTGGGTTTTATGTGTTAGAGATAGAGGCAGATTATTTTTAGACCATTATAAAGGGACTACACTAAACTGACATATTTTCGATTTCTGTTTTAGATTGAAAAGACCTATGAAAGCTTCTAGTAGATTCAGTTCTATCACATTCTCCTCTGTTCTCTGCCAGCTCTTTAATAGAAAACCAATCTCCTTTGTAAATAATTTTTCAGAAAACTCAGTTTGTATAAATGCTGCAATTAATTTCATAAATATCTAGAAAATTTCAGCTCAAGAGAAAACCAAACTTCCAAATCCCTTTGACAGACGGTTTCATACTTTTATGATTGACAATGTGATGGAGAATCTAGATGTCCCATACTGCTGGCTAGTATTGATTTAATTAATAATGAACAAATCCTTGACAGAATAATTTCCATTAAAGTATCAGTTTTATGTGGCCTATGAGGATGTGAAAGACTAAAACAAGGTTTTCAAGCACAAAGGGTAAAGATCTGTATTCTGGCATGAATTAGGTTTGCCCAGGAGTACGTGTGGGATAATGAGCCCTGGTACAGCTAAGGCCATCACATGAGTACAAATGGAATTGTTCACTAGCAGTTTTGCTGACATTATCCTTTCCTCCTGTTAAGAGTGGCCACATTAAAAAAAACTCAAAACCTTCAACTAATAAACTATAAGAGAGTATATCTAATTTGCTAGACCTTGACAATTGTAGCTTCTGCTACTGCTATTCTTGAGGAGGAGATAGAATTTATCTTTTTTTAGTTCGACTATGTATGAAACATGGGCTTTACATGTGCAAATTTTAATATTTTTAGGTGTCAGATTCAAAGTTATTTAGGAATCCACATCTCTTGATATCTAGTTTAATTGGTGTCCAAGAAAGTTGCAGTGTCCAGATGCCTTTTGATTCATATTCTAGCTCACTTCAAACCTGTGCAACTCTTTTCATATAGGTCTTCAGTTTGATGGAAACACCCTTCTTTCCTTGGACAAAGTGCTCACAAACATTCCCCATACAGGGAACCTATTACTATTAATTAACTCCATTGCCTTTATAATGTGGAGTGAATTTAAAGCAAGGCCTTTGTAGGAATTTACCATCAGTACAAGTCTGGGGTGTGTGTGGTTTATTTCTCTGTGCAGGACAGGAGTTTGGAAGTTTTGAAACTATTACACAAGATTGTGCAGAGCCTATGATTCCCGCCCCCCCCTTCCTTAATTCTGACCAACTGGTAAAAAATAGTAGATGGTTATGTTTTTCAGTGTTGCAGCTTACAAAAGTGTTTGGGAAGATGGACTGCTATTGGAGGGTATGCTCAGGTTTTGTTTTTTTCCTTTTTTTTTCTTTTTTTTTTTTTTTTTTTGAAAAGTGAATGCAGTTCTTAAGCTGGATGACACAGATATAGCAAAGTGAATGTGTTTCTAGACAGCACCCTGATTTTCCATTTGTCTTCCCTTCTCTTAATGGCATCTTTTCTCTACCTCTCCTCACAACTCCATATCAAAAGTTTATCGTGGTGGCTAAGAGGAGAAAAAAAAAAGTAATCTCTTCCCCACGTGGCTGTGCAATGAAGAGATTTGACAGAAGCAACATCATGGTATTTATGACTTTGATGGAAGCCAGCAGATTTTTTAGAAGTTAAGAGCATTCCAGTTCAGGAGGCTGGATTCTTATTGTCAGGGCTCAACATCATCTATAAATCTAAAAGCATTGGACAAACAAAAGCATCAGAAAGAGTTGCATGAATTCTCCTGTCAAGACAGGCAGCTAAAATCCTGAGAAAATTAAACTAATAGAGCAAAAGTCCAGAGCAGTGACAGACTTTATTCTGCATGCCCAGCCCCTGGATTCTAGGCTTCTTTCAGAATTATTTTAGTTCAAATAAAACCCAACCCAAACAACCAACCCACCTTTCAAGGTTTAATAACAGGCTCTTTTCTAGTTGTTAGGTTTTTAGATCTCTGTAAAATCCCTTCTGAGTTTGGGGGGTGTGTGGGTGAAGTAACTGGACAACTGTCACCTGAACAGGACAGTGGTAGAGCTAAAACCAAAAGCTGCAGACCTGTGCTGTGTCCTGTCAGCAGCCTGCCTTCCTTCACAGTGGGACCTCTACTAAAATGTTGTTTTTTAAAAATCACATAGTCCTTTTCACCCTCCCTAGGAGAGTCTGCTTCCCTTGAGCCTCAGATCACTGGCTTGAAAGCAAATCATTTGAGTATCTAATGGTTTGGTAGCTTAAATTGAGTCATCAACTCATGCATCAAACAAAAAGGCTAATTACTGTCAAAACATAAACACAGTTTTTATTTACAGCAGACCTCAGTAGATAGTATCTTACCCAGTTCTCAAGCGTTCTTGCTCTACACTGTCAATATATGTGCCCTTTACCTGTGACATTCACCCTGAAAAATTTGATGGCAACACTTTCTGACTGGTCTTGTGCGTGTCTATAACTCGGCAGGGTTATGGCACAGGAAACTCGTATCATGACAAGATTTTTCATGATTATGAGCAGTAGCTCAGCAATGGAATTCTCCTTTATGGGCCTGCTCCAAGAACTGTCAAAAAAATCTTCCAGTTCCAGCAGGACACTTTTGATCACCCCCTTAAGTGGTTTAAAGAGTCCAATTTCTTTGTCAAGGTTCTCAGAGAAAGAAGGCAATTTCTCAAGGCACACAATATTAGTCCCCAGCCGATCAGTCACTGTTATGAGACAAGCCTTGAGAGTCTGATGGCTGAGGTCTATTAACTGCTCACAAGATTGATAACAGGGGAAGTTGCAAAGGAAATGTTGGATTTCCAATTGGTTTGACAATGTTTTACTCTTCTTGCAATATTCCATAGCGGAATACATGCTGCCTGATACACGATATTTCATCAGAAACTACTTGTCATTTAGGAGTTCATAAACAAAGCAAAAGATAATTGCATCTGCACAAGCCAGGAAGCTGAAGCTTTCTCTTTTTAATTCCCGTTTAGTCTCAGCTTGTGAATTTCTCCTTTGTTTAATCAGGAAATCAGAGCAGACTATGTAGTTACCACAGTCTGTGCAGCCATCATACATGTGTAAGTAACAGTGTTAAGTTTTTTATTTTGGGAGGTGAGCTAGTGTTATTCTAGAGCAATAGTATCGTCTTTTCATCTCCTAAGTAAGATTGTTTCAAAAATTTCTTTGTAGTAGGGTCTCTAAGAAAATGCAACCCAAATATCCCAGGGAGGAGTTGTGCAGACTCATGCCAAGCCCCTGTTTTGTGAGTTTTCCATGTATCAGACTTTAGGAATTGACAGTGCCTCTGCTCTTCCAAAGGGAAAATTAGGTGGAGCTCTAGAGGTTTTCAGACTATTGGGAAAGCAGTCAGCCTGCTGTTCCCAAAACGACTGTCAGGAATACAGCTCTCCATAGTGCAGGCTTTGCCTACACAGAGAAGTGGCAGGAATTCTGATGCATTTTCAAGCCCAACCAGTTGTGGCTACACAGCACATGGTCAGAGAGGTGGTCACTGACTGGGCCCAACATCTTGGCTCTTTTCCTGTTCCAAACAAATATTCCACACTACCACAGCCAGACTGCTTTTCCCCACATAACCGTGCTCTGATCTTCACAGTGGTTTACTTCAGCTTTGCTTACATCTCTTTCCAAGTAATTAATTTTGCAGTTAATCTAATGAGTCCCTCAGTGTTTCTTTTGCTATAATGCAAGTTAATTCCCATACTGTGACTGCACAGCTGGTAGGTACAGACAGAAGCCTTAAACTGTATGATGCTGTAGGTCTCAGAGATAACTCCTAAAATGTGCCATTAATAACCACAAATGAGAACTATTTTGATACCTATTATTTATAAGTATATAAGAAACACCAGAGTCAAAGATTTGAACTCAATGAGACAGGCATCACCTTCTTAGCATTATCCTTCAGAGCAGATTTTGCTGTTTCATTGCAAACCCAGAAGCACGAGACATTCAAATCCTAGTAACAAAATTAATCTACTGAAATATTTTGACATATCAAGAGTTCTTAAGATCTGACCAATGTTAATTTAGAATCTTGAAAAGTCCATTAGGGGCCTACAGTCAGTCATTTCATAAAAAATGGAAAAGCAGGCAATGCTCAGTTCTGAATGGTGCAAGAACTAGCAAAAAAAAATCGTGATATTTTTCCCTCCCCCCCCAATTATTTTCTTTAAGGATGAAAAGAAAATTCACAATTTTTTTTTTTTTTTGCAATACTTCATTCCCCACATCATAGTTTTAAATCTGACATGCTACTTCAGAAGACCTAAGAAATAATAATCAATTTATATTGGAATAACTACATATGCTTTTTTATATATAACTTGTCCTGAGTTACATTTTAGATGTTAATTAAAGGCTGGTTTACTGTAATCACATGGGCCCCAGATTTCTGGATTCTGTGACATTTGTCTTTCCCTGTCTTGATGCATGAACATTTTTAAACATTTGCCCACCACCACCGGAGCCTTGTAAGAGCAGTTACCTACTGCTACAATAGCAGAGATGAAAAAAATAAGTAATACTCTACTTTTGCCCAACTTGTGTATTTTTTTTGGTAGTCTCCACATTTCTTTGTTTGCAGTGTGTATTCCACCCTCTTCCATGTCAGTCTTTTATATTTCTCCTTCAAAATATCCTTCTAGTATATTTATACTGTTTTTCACTTACTGAGTCTCTCCATCCCCTCAGTCCTGTGGCAGCACCTTTGACTTTGCCCATCACTGATCTGATACACTACCACTTAAAAGCAATTCACTTTTGTAATTTGCAAGATAAACCTGCAAACCTTCTCACTGCAGTTATGAAGCATCTTAAAAAACATTATCTGGGTCAAGTACTTCAATTTATGTAACCTGCTTATCTTAATTTTCTCTGCATATTCGTAAGAGTGTACACTAAACATCACCAGATGGATAAATTCAGATTTAAAGGGAACATGAAGGAAAATTTCACTAGAATGTTACCATTATATCACAACATTAAAAGAGTATTAGGATGTCTCAGAAGTGGTGTATGAGACTATTTATTATTTTTTATTTTGGACACTGTACTTCCTATACAGATACGATGTCTGAAATTAATCACAAGCTCATACAGCCTTAATTATTCATCCATACACTCTGTTCTAAGGGAATCCTCCTATATTCTTCAGCATATTTGATGGCCAAAGCAGAGTTCTGTAGCACTAAAGTCCCTTGGAATGACTCATGTGAGCAAAACCTTTTAATCTCACATTGTAAGGTCCTTATGTTGTCCACTCCAACAATTTTCAGAGATGTCCATACAATAAAGGGTAAATGTAAAGTAAATTCTTCTATAAAACCTAAAAGTAATTTTTTTCTTTCTTTAATAAAAAACTCTAGTATTGACTTAAGGCAATTAAATGATCGTCTTCCTTACAAAAAATACGGCAAAATGAGCTGGCCATATTTATTATCCTTTAGTCTCCCTTCCAAACAGTCTTCCTGAACTGAGAAATAAAAGATGTTCCCAGACAAAAAAAAAAAACATTTAAAAATATGAATGGTGTAGTTTAAATTGGAAGTAACTGCCAGATGGTTTTGATCAAGGTGGGCTATTCCAATGCCACAAGCCACTTTAATGACTGGATGATTAACGAGAAAACTGCCGGTTGTCTGATTTCTTGCTGATGTGTTTGAAGATTTTTGCTTTGTGGACGCTCTTTGACTTCTGGTAACCAAATCCTCCACCTCCACCTCTTTTCTGTAGTCTTCTCCCATGGTTGCTGTTCACATCTAAAGTTTTATTGGTTAAAGAACTTAAAAAAAAATAATTTGAAATGCTGGTTTTTTTGGGTTTTGAAAGGGTTATTAATATGAGGAAAAAACCACCAGCATTATACAAAAGAGATGAGTTGCATAACTACAGAGGAAACAGAACTAAATGCCTGTGGTTCTAAATACTCCTCCAGTTGTCCAAAGTGCTATTGCTTCAAATTCCATCCACTGGCAGGTCTGACAGTAATCTAGATACAGTCTTCTATTTCATGCTCTTGCCCCTCTGTGTCAGTATAACCTGACTAGGAAACTTAGGCACGTGCATTTTGATGAAAATAATTTCCCATAGAGAGCAGTACTTTGGAACACGGAGGCATTCCAGTATCTGCTGCCCCTCAGCAACTGAAGAACATACAGCATATGGACATGCATCAAAACATAGATGTTTGTAGGCAGTTTCTGCAGTTATAGTATGTGCAATGTAATGTTACCTTTGATAAACTACTGGTGGAGGATGATGCATTTCTACGGTTAGTAGCAAAAAAACCCCCCCAACTACAAACCACCAGAATTTGAAGTAGCACAGGTATTCAGTAAGTTGCATTGAACACTCATAATGCAGAAGTTCAGCTTTGAAACACTGAAGTAAAAGGATACTGAGGTCAACAAATGGAGGAACTTTAAAACCAAATGAAAGGCTGACTTTGGGAAGATCCAAGTTATTGACATTGTAGATCTGCTTCAGAGAATGGGAGTCATAAGCTCTAATGTAAGCTTTGTATGCCTCCTGGGCTGACTTGTGAAGGAAGTAGTTCTTCTCTATCAGTTTTTCCAGCTGTTGAGAGGGAAAAAAAACCCCAAAACCCAAGAGATACAAACAACTATAGCTGTTAAAGTCCACAAATTATATTCAAGCAGATTATTTACTGTGTGAGTGGCAATGACATTCTCTATTCACTTCAGCAGAGTGCACATACAGGTATCAAAATTCTTTTATAAACAAGTAGAGGGACAAAAAAGCCTGAAGCTGAATTACAGTACAAACAAAGGCTCAGCAAGACAAAAATTTATAGACATAATAAACCGAGTTGTCCCAAACAAGATAATCAAGGAGAATACAATTGCAGCTGCACCTTGAAACTGTGCATTGAGAATTAGTGGACAAGGACAATATGCTTTTAAGTCTGAGCTCTGATTCCATGCAATTCTCTACAATCATCTATTATGGTGCAAATGCATTGTAAAATAAGCAGTATTAATTCAAAGACAAAAATGCAGATACACTAGTGTAGACTGAGACGTTTGATTTGTTGTGGGCCAGGTTCCCAGTACTCATTAAATCAGAGTATCTTATTTGATGTTTAACATATGTTAATTCAGCACACTAAAAATAAGTTAGACATCATTATTTCCTGATTATTCTTAATTAGGAACCTCTCTGTAAGGACTGTCCTCATTGCTTCTTGTACTTGCTATTTGAAATTTAAGTTACTGCAAAGAAACTCTACAGACCTCTTATCAAAAGAATGATTCGCAGAACTAACCAACAATAGAAATTCACAACTCCGGAATTATCTACGCTATTCCACTCTACTTTGTGCTCCACAGCCATTTTTGTAGCACTGGAGCACAAATCAGGTTTACCTCATGCTGGGCTTTATTAACACCAGCTGGGTTAAACATATCTATGGACTATATACTAACATTCCTATGTGTTGGTACTGGATCTCTTTCTGCACACTGAAGTCTGAGAAAATCATCTTACAATACATACATTACTCACAATTGATCTAAACATAGGTAACTGCTCAATAAAAGCTACCAAACTCCTATTTGCTAAGCCAGACAAGAACATTTTGTTCAAAAGCTGAAAGCAGGTTTACATCACTGTCATTTTACATCACTTTCATTTTGCATCACTTTCGTTTTGTCATATAATGTGAAAAAACTATTCTTACAAAGCAAATTTGTACTGTATAATGATGACGATTTAGTACTAGATATTAAAATTCATCTTTAATTTCTAAATATTTTCTTGCTTTACTGTCCGAAAGGAACAGTATGGCAGGATGATTTACACAGTACTCATCTACAAGAACTTTTCTACACAAGCACACCTATTTTTGAACTGCAGTCACTACAGGCTGTAACATTCTCCATGTACATTAAAATAAAGATATTCAAAGTAGTTGTAGTACAAAGTCATTTCATACCTGAGACTGGATGTCTGAAATCTTTGACCAAGAAAATTCAAATTCACTTAGCGGTACCTTAAAAACAAAAGCAGAAAAGAAATACCGAAATTATTTACACTGTGTAAATAGTGAATGTGTTTAAGACGCAAGATAAAAAGACCTGCTAGATAACAGAAGACTTCTTCTTAATACCACAGCTATATCTGTAAAGTGCCTTTACATCAATATGACAGTTATCACTTCCTTTAAGCTGGAGTAATAAAGATGCTCAGTGTGACACCTTCTTTTACCACTTTTGCTTTAGAAGTTATACCACTTTAAAAGTGGCAAAACAAGCCCATAAGGAGAGCAACCAAAAAAGTCTGTCCAGCTCTATCATATTAAAATTATTACATTTACAAGAAGGCTACGCTTCTTTTAGAATTTAATAAATTGAAAACGATCTTTGAATAGAAAAAACTAACAGTTTTTAAATTTAAAAACCTGATGCACAGTAAACAAGAAAACCAAAACCAACATTAAAATGCAGACATAAGTTTACCCTGGCTTGTTTTAGGTATCGTAGAAAGCCCAGTTCTTCTGGTCGTAAAATGAGCAGAGCGTGTCCTCTCCCATTTATCCCTCTGGCAGTTCTGCCAACACGATGAATATATTCCTTTTGGGAACAGTAAGCAACTGCAAGTTCAATCAGTCTTACAAACATGCAATAATCAAAATGCTTCACAAAAAATTCCCAAAATTTAACATGAATATAATGTAACGTATCACTCATTATTTTTTAAGACTTATTCTTGGTACTGACATGTGGAAGAGGGAAACCAAGTGCTGAAGATGCAAAGCACAGACTGAGACAGAAACCCTGACTAAAGGAATTTACCTTTCACTGAGGAAAAAAAATCTTAAGTGTGCTGTAGCTGAAAATTAAACCTTGGCTTTGGTGTATTTGCTGTGTACATCTGTCAAAACTTCTGAGTTTTTCTGAATTTCACTTGTGTACAGTAGACACTTATTCAAATAAGAATACTGATCTTTAAACAGAAATCAGATTTCAACTGAAAAAGCTGTCAAGAGTCAGGGATGCACACAAAAACTCACACGCCTCTTGAAAAGTATTTTGTTGTTTAGCTGATTAGATTTTAAATTCATTTCACAGCAAAAAGAATGTTTTAGAAAGATATCAAAGGTCTCAGTTAGGACCAGCATTTCCCAGGAGACGGTGAAAGACACCAGTGGCTGGATATGACCATGGCTGAATCCTGACCTCTATCTGCAACTATGTAGCCAAGATTTCTTCCTGTCAAGGTTCTCTATCTCATTAACTTACCTTTGGATCATCTGGAGGGTCGTACTGGACAATCCAATCAACTTCAGGAATATCCAGTCCTCTGGCAGCAACATCAGTACACAGCAATATTCCAGATTCTGCATTACAGAACTGGAAAAAGGTTGTAGTACGTTTGGTCTGTTTCTGTTTGCCCTAGAAGGAAACAAACACATTGAGGATGAAATATCAACTGAAAAAAATAAATCTGCCAGCTGGTAAACTTAACCCTAATTTCCTGTTTCACATGTATCACTGTCAAAAATATAAAATAATCTGGGACAGCTTTCCAAATTGTGGTATTGTACAGACCAGGCAGGACCATTTCACAGAAAAGCTTAAACAGCACAAGGCTACATCAAGTGGTATCTTCCAGAGGTTACAATGTATCTCGCAAAGCATTAAAAATCAAAAAATGCATAAACATTCTGTTTAGGAGGCCTGCATAAATGTCTGAAGTTCAGAAAAAGGACATTTGCAAGTCTAGCAATATGTTAGATACATTCCAGGTTAAAAAGCAAGCAACCAAAAAAACCAAACCCACCCTTGTAACAGTTCTATCAAAGAATAGGAAAAAAATCCCCCAAAGAACAAAATTAAAAATTACATTTTTGGTCAGTTACAGCTGTTTCATAGACTTGCAGTCAATCCTTTATCCTAAAGTACACATTTTGTGATTTTGACACAAGAATTGATATAGCAAAACCAAACATCACCCTGGCCTTAGAAAAAGCACCAAACACTTCAGCGATCAGACTTTGGATTTCTCTGACCAGAGCTTTGTTCCACAAATTGAGTCTTAGTGCTTGTGAAAGGCAATCTCTTGGAAGAAAACAGAAATCTTTCTACACACAGAGCATAAATTAGCATCAGTGTTCAGCCTGGTTAAAATACCAAGTTTAATTACTGCAGTGTTGTTATTATACAAATTTTGCTTTATCTCCTTTCTCTACAGACTAATCAACACCATAACCAGTTTTGTGAGCAGGGTGTCTGTATTTTAGAAACTGGACTGAAAGAAACAAGGCAAATATAAGGTCAGTAACAACTTCCAGATACTACTAAAAATAAATTAATGAATAAAACACTTACATGGATGGCCATAACTGGCAGATCAATATAGTTGAGTAATTCATAGTGGTACTTCACTGACATACATGAAGAAAAAAAAACCATCAGTTTCTTCTTTCGGTTCTTCTTGAGGAATGTGAAGAGCAAAAGGAATCTTTTTTCAGAGGGACACACTACATAGCCCTGGAAAATTTGTAAACATTGTTAAATAAGAAGTTTTAAGGAGAAACTTCTGTTTCAGCAATACAATCAAATCAGGGAAGTGTTATATTGTGAAACAAGTATGCCAAAAACTTAAACAATGGAACACATCTGAAGCATATACAATCTCTAGTCACTAACATGGTAAATACAGTTGGGAAGACAACTGGGGCTTGTGTATGTAATAGGAATAGACAAGTATAAGCATCTATACTATTATTTTTGAGATTTTATATCACCTGTACTGCAAACACTTGACTAGATGCACAATATACCATAGTTTGCAGTCTGAATAAAACCCTTTAGGTAACTTGACAGCTTCTGCCCACTAGGATGGTAAACAGACTTTAAGACAGTGTTTGTACAACCCTGTTAAAAACAGAGGGCTTGGTGTGTTCACAGATCACACTCCTAACATTTGTATTTTACCTGTTCAAGACCATCTACTGTTGCTGTCTCCTTGTTATCATCAACCCCAACATACAGTGGCTCTTTCTTCAGGGAGATCTTTGCCAGATCTTCAACCTTTCTGGTTTGTGTAGCAGAGAAAAGCATCGTCTGTCTGCGCTCTGGAAAGATATTTATTTTGAAAGACAGCCTCACTTTTTAAAGCAGAATTCAAATAGCGAGTTCAAAAAAATCTCTTAACTGCAAACCACCCCAAGCAAGTCTGCTACTTTTTTCCAATTAAATTCTTATTAAAACATACTGCTACTGACAAACAAAGAGTGGTGTAAATGTATTACGGATTGTACAGGTTGTTTACTTAGGCTGCCAACATCTCCACAATCCCAAAAGCTAAAAACCTTCAATATTCTCCCTCTCTGGGAGAATGTCAGTATCATTTGCAATCCAATTTAGACACAAACCAATAGAGACAAGGCTTGTAATTCTACCTATAAATTGATTTCACTCCCATGAATATTAAAATGCTTTTCTTAAAAATATAAAAAAAATTCTGCCAGACACTGTGTAAGAAAAAAACTTACCAATACCTGTGAACAGTTTCTGTTTGGCTTGCAAAATCAATCTAGAACATTCACATTTGTGTACATCATTTAGTCACGTGGCAGGACGTCTGCACTGAGCCTCAGTGACTTTAGTGGTCTCACAGCAGGTGTAGGAAACCTCCTGCCTGGCTGTCATCTCTCAGCTCAAATACACATCCTAATCCCACATTTTCTTGGTACACAGGTACATGGAAAATGCAGGCTCAGCCTGTTCCATTTCACAACTCCAAGAACAATAGCAATTGTTGTTGACAAACAATCAGTGCCAACATCTTTAATTTTTTTTTTTTTTTTTTTTTGGTATTTTGAAAATATAATTTCATTCTTAACAGGACAAAACCAAATCGAACTCATGCAAAGTAAAAATTTCTTTTTTCTATCAATACCCACTTCACAAAGAACATGTAATTTTCCCATTCTTCCTTCCCTTTCTCGTTTTAGCGCTGTTCATTAACATTCTTCACAGGATATTATTTACTAGATTTATACATCTGCATTTTAAACGTGAAGATCTGAATTTTAGTATTTAAGATGTGGAAACTCAAATATTTATCACTGGTTTTTTATGTACTATTTCCTTGGGGTTTTTTTTCTGCATTTTCAAAGTTTAAAGGGAGAAAGCCTTGTTGACTCTGAGAATGTGTTTAATACATCAATTACAATGAATATCTAAATGAAAAATTAGGAAGAAAAAAATTTAAGGTAAACACTTAAAATTTCTTACGATATTGGATTTGGGAGTATGAAAAATGCTTGAACTAGAAGACAGACCTTTTCCCTTGTATTTAAACCTTATTAGGAAATAATAAATTGCAGGAAATAAACAGTCAGAGGAGGAAGAATGAGAACATGTAGATGTTAAACTAAAATGATCTTATATAAACAGAATTATATCTCTAAAGTGCATATGAAAACTCTGTCCTTCAGATAAATGATGCTAAACAAGGAATACATACTAAACAAACAAGACAAAGTAAGACAACCACTATGCAGTTCCTTTACAGAATTATAAAAATTAATGACTTATCTTATAATATTTGACTCAGAAAGAAGACTACAATGTTAGTCAAGTGATTTCCAGGAAAGATGGATTTTTTTGTTCTTACTTGGTAGAAGTTTTATGATCTGTTTCATTTCTTCTTCAAATCCAACCTCCAAGATTCGATCTGCCTCGTCAATCACCAAACACTGCAAGTTCTTATACATAAAACCTGGAGTGTTCTAGAAGATTAACAAAGTCACAGTCACACAGGGACAGGAGTGTTATTACATTTCAGTAACAGATCAGACATCAGTATTGTATCTACCTGCATATGATCCAGCAGCCTTCCTGGTGTTGCTACAATGATGTTGATTCCATTTCCAAGCTTCTGTGCTTCTGCTGATCTGTTACTGCCCCCCATTATCAGACCATAGGTGTGAACATGATGATTCATAAGTTCTTTAAGAACTCCGTAGGTTTGCATAGCAAGCTCTCGAGTAGGAGAAAGAATAATAACACCTGTTCCTAAAAAATACATCAATCCGACAGCAGTCAGTTACAACCCATCCAGTTCCCTCCTGGCCACGTCCCTAAATGGCTGAGAAAAATTCAACTGTGAAATGAAGAGCCTTACCATTTCTAGGCATGAATTTCAGCTTGTAGATGAGCTCTACTGCAGGAATGAGAAATGCAAGTGTTTTGCCACTGCCTGTTTTTGCAGCTGCTAAAATATCCCTGTACAAAACAGAGTAAGAAAAAGTATTTAGACAGAAAGATAAGTAATTCTATTCTGATTTATGTATTTAGCTTGCTAGCAAAATTTACACAACATTTAGGATCATTAGAGTGATTAAAAAGACGTATTTCTTACCTGCCTTCCAGAAGAGGCTTAATACTTTTATGCTGAATTTCAGTCATGTGTGTAAACCCCATGTCATTTATGCCTTTCAATGTATTTTCACTGACAGCACCAGCCAAGGAAGCAAAAGAATTGTCTTCAAAAGCACCTGGAGTGAGGGAGGAAATGAAAAATATTTAAACTTATTTCTTCAATTCCATCCATCCTCTGAGATTACCCTCTTAAAACTGAACTATATGAAAAAAATCAAAGGACTTTTTCTTACTCCATTTAACCATAAAATCCAAAGATGTTGACAAAATACTCTGTATTAGTGTGGTCCTAAGAAAACTACACAGAGCTAGTAGGAATGAACATAAATGCACTGCTTCTCATGCCAAATTTACTAGCTGTACATCTCCATCTTGCTCTTCAGGGACTTTTCACTCTACAGTTAAATAGATGTGTACATAGGTTTTAAAAACAGACTTTCATTAGTGATTTTAAGACTAAAAAGTGCATATAATGCAAATTCCCAAGAGCAGTAACTGGGTGACAGCTGAATAACTGGCAGTGTCACATAACTTGCATTACAAGGCTCATTTGAAAACTACAACTTGCCCTGGAGAAAGTGTTACACCTTGGGTTTGTGCACATGCATGAAAAGGAGAACACAAGATACCTGTTAAACCTAGTGGCAAACTGGGCACTTCATCCTCCTCCCCATCCTCCTCTTCCACTTCTTTCGTTTCAGAATCTTGCTTATCTTCTACGTCTGCAGATTCATCTTCCTCAGTTTTTGATTTTTTGGTTTCTGTATCTAGAGTGTTATTTTACAGAAGACACGTCAGTTACAGATACAAAGGACACGTTAATCATGCAAAGTTGTTGTTCCACAGGCTGCACCTCCTGTAGTCTCTAAACCATGTCCAAAGATCACACTTTTCCATTGCATGGAAGGGGCTGCAGAAGGGGAGGCAAGGCTTCTACTGATTTTCCAAGGCACAGAGAAAAAAAAATTCCCAAGTTTCTTCCACACAACCCACTTTGCACAGTAAAACAATGAATCTTAATGTATATAATATGACATTTTCTGTGGAAACAAGATAAATTGTTCTTAAACAAGTTAAAAAATTCTTTCCCATGTGTAATGTAGACATAGTTTCCAACAGTTTGTGCTCAGGATATGTGAGACATGTCTCTGTGGCATCCTCAGAGCATGAAAGCACCTCTTTGTTGGCATAACCATGATGAGTGTCACAAAAAAATCAAATACAGAAGGAATAATAGCTTCAAAAATGTCTGTTTATGCATGTACACATATAAAATTATACGAAAACCTAGCAATAGTTGTGGGGTGCTATTTTTTCGCTAGTTTTCCAGTATGCTTCAGTTTTATGATCTACAGATGTTGACAAAGGCTGGACATGTTGCTAGAAAGCCGTACTGGCTGCACAGACAACACAGAGATCTGTCAGAGCTCTACTCTGTAACACAGGGCGTGCACTGGCACAGTAAACACGCAAAATACCGGACTTGAATATTACAAAGTAGAATCCTATTAAATAACAATCAAATTGGCCGCCACCGGTTTAGTACGAATTACGAGCTCAGACGCCACAGCTGGAATAAACCAGGTGATGCTGAAGAGCTCCGGGGCTTTAAAACACACACCCGGCCGGCACATGGCAGGGGGCACAAACCCAAAGGAGGCGCTCTTGGGGTGCCCCGGAATAACCCAGCCCTGGCGGGCAAGCTGTTATTTGCTAAGACAACACACCATCTCCCGCATCGGCCGCCGCTTTCCTCTTTTTCTTCTTCTTCTTCTTCTTCTCCTTCTCCCCGCCGAGCGGCCCGGCCGCCCCCGCGGGCTCCGCGCCCTCCTCCGGGGCCGCCACCTCCTCCTCCTCCTCCTCCGGGGGTGCCTGGGAAGCCGCCTCGGGCACTGCGGGATGCGGGGACAGAGAGTGATTGAGAGAGAGGAGGGAGCGAGGGAGCGGGGAGGGAGCACAAAGTCAGCGACGGCTCCGCCGGGCAGAGGCCCCGCCGCGCCCGTACCTGCGCCCTCGGCCGCCCGCAGCTTCAGGTTGCGCTGCCGCAGCTTCAGGTTGCGCTTGTGGATCTTCCTGCGGAGCAGCCGCATGGGCAGGTTGCTGGCGGCGGCCGGCACCGACATCGCTGTCCCGGCACACGTGGGGACGGTGCGGGACGGGAAGGGATGGGAAGGGACGAGACGGGGTGGGAGCGGGGCCGGCAGAACCGCCGCCCGCGGGGCCCGCTGGGAGCGCGGCAGCGCCGCCTCGGGGCCGGCGGGGGCAGCGCCGCGCCCTCGCACCGCCCGGTGCCGCCCCCGGTGCCATTCCCGGCCCCGCTGCTATTCCCGGAGACATTCCCGGCCCCGCTGCCATTCCCGGTGCCGTTCCCGGGCCCGCGCCCGGTCTCCCCCCGGCCCCAGTCGCGGGTGCCCCTCCGAAACAGCACGTCACAGTTCGCGTGTGCCCCGCGGTGTTGCTTCCCCTCATGGTCATATTTAACTCCCACGGGAGAAGGAAACAGAATGGATTAGGTTGAAAAAGGCCTGAGACTGTCGCGTCCAGCCCGTGCCCGGCCAGCGCCCTGTCACAGCCACGGCACCGAGGGCAGAGTGCTCCCTAAGCACGCCCAAGGGGCGGTGGCTCTGTCGCTTCCCCGGGCAGAGCATTCCGATGTCCAATCACCCGTTCTGTGGGGAAATTCTCCCTAATGTCCAACTTAAACCCCAACTGGCCCAGCTTGAGGCTGTCTCCTTTTGTCCTGCCTTGTTGCCTGGGGGCAGAGCCCGACCCCCTCCAGTCAAGGAGTTGCAGAGAGCGGTAAGGGCACCCCTGAGCCTCCCGCAGCCCAGACAGCCCCGGCTCCCTCGGCCGCCCCTCACAGGAATTGTGCTCCAGACCCTTCCCCACTCCTCTGCCCTTTTCTGGTCTCACTCCAGCCCCTCAGTGTCCTGGGATTGAGAGGCACAGAACTGAACACAGGGCAGGGGGGTGCAGCTTCATCAGTGCTGAGCACGGGGAGAATCCGTGCCCTCGTCCCGCTGGCCACGCTGTTTCTGACACAAGCCAGGGTGCCACTGGCACAATCCTGGCTCACCTTCAGCCACTGTCGACCAGCATCCCCGGGTCCTTCTCTGCTGAACCGCTTTCCGAATCACTCTACTACCTCAGGCTGTAAACCGGAGCTTGCAGGCTTGCAGGATGCCCACCACAGACCCCGGGGGATGAAGGACACAGCTGTGCCTTCGGTGAAAACCTGCATCTGTGGGTAGCCACTGACTGCTGTCTGTTCCTCCTGATGGGTGCAAGGAACGTGGAAATCCCACGGATTTTCACCAGCCTGGCAGTGATAGTGCGTGGCCAAATAATAGAATCACAGAACGGTTTGGGTTGGAAAGGACCTTAAACATCATCCAATTCCAACCCCCTGCCATGGACACCTTCCACTAGACCAGGTTGCTCAGAGCTTCATCCAGCCTGGCCTTGAAACACTTCCAGGGATGGGGCAGCCACAATTTCTCTGGCAACCTGTTCTAGTGTCATCTGGGAATCTGGGAGCCCCTTATTTCCAGGGCACGGTTTCTTGGAGCTCTATTAGGCAGCGCTTTCCAGCTGGAGCTCCCAGCAGCACGACCTTTCTTTCCTTCTAGTGTCCTCCCGCTTTTTGCCTTTGCATCCTCTTCGGAAGAGCCGCATCCCTCCGCTCCGTCCTGACCAGCAGAGGGCACAGACAGCACAGGGATGCTCCGCAGCTTTGCTACCTGACACTGGTAACCTTAGGAACACAAGTCTTTACAAGCTGTATGCAGTTCAGCCTGCCATACCTTTCTGTAACACAGAATAAACTGCAGAACTATTTCTGTATCAATTTCGAAGTGTTTATTGCATATAATTTTCGTTAAAGCTACAGATGTTAGAGATGAAACAAAAGTAATTTTTCACCATCTGTAATTGCTGTCTTGCAGAGGTCAAATGGATCGCCAGGATGAGAATTACATTTGTTTTGCCACAGCTTCAGGCTGTGATCCATGTGATCTTGTCCAGATCTTCACAGACTAGATAAGTGGTCTGGCCACGGGCTTATTAAGTTGAACGGGTAACTGATATCTCTGTCAGCTGCATTTGAAAATAAACTGATCCATCCTCAGCAAGAATGGTACAAACTCCATGGGAACTCAGTTTCACTGGCTTCATTTTGAGCAGGTAGAAGTTCCTTATGCAATTCAGTGTAATTTAGATTCTGGACATATTTTCTTCCTGGCTGCCTCGTATTGTGTTTACAGTATATATTTTTAAGTAGACATGGCTTTGCTCTCCCTAGTCTGTACTGATTTATGTGAATGTGACAAGGTTTACTATTTGGATCCAGATTTAACCCAGGCAGGGCATCTTTCTGGAATATAGTCATTGTGCAGATAAAGTGTATTAAAAATCTGGACAGGAGGGAGCTGACTATAATACACTGAGGGAAGACAAAATTATGTCCTTCAGGCATGGCATGGTCCAAGTGTTCCCATCTTAACCAGTATCGCCAGCCCAGGATCATCACTATTTTAGCTTTTACCCACATCATCACACCCCCAGCTCTGCCAGGAATTAGGACCTGGAAGCCCTGGTCAGGTAAAAGCCTAAATAAAGAACTCACCTTAGTGTCCATGTTGGGTCCTGGCTGATTTGGCAAGTCTTTGTGAAATTGCATTAGTGTGGCACAAGGCCCAGACTGATAAACCGTCCCAAGAAGTTATGTCAGATCCCACTGACCAGAATATATTGGCTGTGTCTGTTGGTTACTATCAGCCTGGTACACAAGGAGGACTTTGTAGATAAAAGTCATTGATTTCAGTTGTATCATTTCAGGTAGATGGTGATAATTTGTACAAAAGGTACCAAAATCCCATCTAGAAAAGACCATGAAACAAAAGCATGTAGGCACTTTTTGATACAAGACTTGGAAAACAGAGTTGAATTGAGTAAGACAGGTTTTATTTTCAGAAATCAGAGTATAAAAAAGTGCTTTTTTTTGTGTCTTAAGTTGGACATGAGAAAAATCACCACTGATGTAATTTTTTAACATCTGTACCATTAAGCTAAAAGTTCTGAACTGGAAAACTAAGAGCTATCTTTTCATCATTAACAGATTATAATTTTCCATGTAAGAGCAAATTTATCTGTCAGAGAGTAATACAAAAGAACTTAGTTTGAAATCAAACATAATTTTTTTTTCAAATGTGTCTACTTTATGTAAGAAAACCAATCTGTATGTGTATGCAAATGATGGATACAAAGAAATGTGCAGAAATAATCAATTTCCCAATTTAATTGTGATATATAAATCTGAAATCTGGACTTTGACAGAGAAAAGTTACTCAAATCTGAGCTGATGTAAATGGTGTAGATAAAGATATATTCAGATATATCACATAGAAAATGGATGACTTGATTTATCGAACATGTCACTGTTAATAGGAGTTAGAAATTGATGGTACAAATCATATCTTCAAAGGGTATCGCTGAATATCACTGAGTCTGTGAGGGAATTTAAACTATGGCTTACAGGGAGAGTAAAGTATCCATGTTTGGAAAAAACAAGCTAGGCTATAATGGTCACAATTTTTTAGGGAGTTTGTTTAATACTGCTTTTAAATAATGTCTTCCTTGAGCCATGAGGAAGTATTGTCTGTTATAAGTGACATCATCAGCATTGTGTGAAAATGACAATACAGCTGCATTCAAATCACATTTATGATTATTTTTAGGAAATTTCTCATTCAGCCCCTATTTTGCAACTGGAACTGAAACCATTGGAATTGTTCAAATGCATTGTCTCCTCTTTCACACACATAGAGAACCAAAGTCTAGGAATTGCCACCTAGTATAAAATACTGTAATTCTTTCTTGCAGTAAGAGAGATTAGGCTTTTGCTTGCCACTGAAATTTATGCTGAAGTCAGTGTTTTGATCCTCATATCAAAAATACACCAACACTAGGGCCTAGTTTGTCTCAAATATTTGTTAAATCTCTCAGAAATGAAGAAGAAAGTTGCAATCATAGACTCACAGAATGGCTGTGCACCTCTGGAGATTTCCTGGTCCAACTGCCCTGCTTGAGCAGGGTCAGCTAGAGCAAGTTACTCAGGACCTTGTCCTCTCATTTTTTGATTGTCTCCAAGGATAGAGACTCCACACAACACTCCATCTTCTTTACTCCGTCCCACCAGGTGTTGATGCACATTGAACCTTCTCTTCCCCGGGCCTAACAGTCCCAGCTGTCTCAGCCTCACCTGGTATTCGAGCTGCTCCAGTCCCTTTATCATGTTCATGGCCATTTGCTGAACTCACTCCAGAATGTCCTGGTACTGGGGAGCCCAGAGCTGGACACAAAGCTCCGGAGGTGTCTCACCAGTGCTGAGTAGAGGGAAAGATCCTCTACCTTTTGTTTGTCATAGTTGTCCCTGTGTGACTTTCTGTTATAACTGTTTAACTCTTTTGCCTTAAGAGAACTTTGCCATTTCCAAGATAGATATATAGTAATTTTATATTTAACACCTGCTCACTGCAAACAAAAGATTTTTCTTTGAAAACAAGGTGCTATACACATTTTTATCCTCACAGAGGCAATGAGAGAGCAAAAGGTACATAATACAAGAGCAGTGCACAGTTTGCAAGGCAGGAGGGTAGCAGGAGGATAACTGTAGTGTAAAAGTATGCAAGGCACGCAGCTGAATAGTTAGATTCTATTTTATTTTATTTTGTTTACAAGCTGTTTCTGGCATTTGTGGTTTAAACTTACAAAATATTTTTGGGGTACTCAGAAGCTGCTTTTCTGAATCAGATGAAATAATAATGAAACATTTTCTCTTCTATTTTAGGAGGCTGTTTACAGTTGTTTGTTTCCACCATTCCCTAGTAAGTGTTGATAAATAGCCTATTTTGCACATGACAGTAAGATATAGCCACTCTTATTAAGACAGCATGTAAATGCACAATATTCTTACTTTACATACAAAGATCCATTTTCTAGTATTTTCCTGTTTTTAAAAAATTTAGTGAAGGTTTTTCAAAATGCTGCAAAGGTGACAAATGGGATCGAGTGATTTATTAACAGATTAATCAAGCTGAAGGTGTAGCAACTAGTGTATAACTTACTGACAGGTTTATCATCTTTAATAATTTTCTCAGACATAAAAGGCATTCCTTTTACAGTGCCCTCATTAATTTAAAGAATCCTAGTAAATATATTACTGTCACCTATTCAGAAGGAGTGTGTCCCTTATCTTGCTTTATCATTTACAGATCTTCATTTAAAATACCTGTGTTCAAATAATATGAAGTCACAGTTAAAGAGAATATGAAATCTGAGGCACTAAATGAAATACAAAGGGTCATCTAAAATTCTTTGCAACTCTTCTGAAGATGAAATTTGAAGGGGAGGGATATTCTGGCTGGATGGCAGCTGGATGGAGGCTGATCAATGGCATTTTATGGATGGAATGAACACAAGATGTCACCCTCGCTGTGAGAGAGCTCCAACACACAAATGCCATTATTTGAAGAGGAAAAAGAATGAAGGATTGAGGCTTTCCTTTTTTTTTTTTTTTCTTTTTTTTTTAAGTTGTCCATCGCATGTGTTCCTCCATTTTCTTACCCTGGAACACTCTGAAAAATTTTCTCCACCTTGCTTAATATTTTTAATTAAATTCTGTCATGCCATTTATCATTAAGTTGTTTTAAAGCAGTTCTGAAATTTGAAATACGATCTTGCTTCCTTGAATAGTAGCGCTGTGTTTCCAATACTGTAAATGAAAAAGGTGATTGAGAAGAGTGATGTATTTTTCTGAGTTTTCTTCAGTCTCATTAATTTTCATACATTTATCTAGAAGTCCAAAAGTTTGTAAAGAATGCAATGGTAACTATTGTGAAAAACTTTAGATAACATGAGGGAGCTGAATTGCTACATTTCATCCTAAAATGTGTAAACCTATTTGTGCTGAAGAGTAATATTTTCTTCATGTAACCGTTTGAAGTTCCCTTTACCTTTACTCTAAGCAATACAGAATTCTCTCTTTGAGGAAGAAGGGGTTGAAAATCTTGATTTAAACAAAGAATTAATTAAACAGTTGTGTTAACATTCTTTTGGTTATGGACGGGGAGTGGATACCTGAAATATTTAACTCCTTGATCTCAAGTAAATTACTCTTAAGACCCTTTCAGATTGCCATTTAAAGGAGATTTAATATTTCTGAGGATGAGAATGGTTGATTCTCAGTCTGGTATGTAATGTTGGATTTTTTGATGGAAATTCAGTGGAAGCTTGGAGAGTAAGCACTCCAGAAGGGAATGCTCAATAGCCTGTGTTATTGGACCCTGAGCTTTTATGGTTCAAGCCTTTTATAAACTGCATCAAGCTGTGATAGTTATAATTATTGCACACGTTGGCTTAACCTATATCGTGTAGTCATAACACATTAGCCTTTCCAACCTTCACTTGCCTGTCCTTTATTAACTGTGACATTTTCCCTTATAGGTTCAGAGCAAGCATGACTTTATGATCAACCGTGAGCTTTTAACTAAACCAGCTCTTTTTTCCCAAGGAAGGCTGTTGTTGAACAAACCAGGAGATGGCAGTCTTTCTTAATGGATCGCGGTTAAAATCTGCCAATTTCTGTTCTTTTGCCCCAGAATAGGCAAACATTTAAAATGAAGCAAGGGAAGGGCCACATTTCTTGTCCTGTTGGCAGGCATTGCATGCTTGACCCCTCTGGTGTCTTGGACAACTCAGCTTCTGTGCAGGTTATCAAGATAGTTTTAACTGGTTGTGGTGCTTTTGGTCTGTTATGTAACATGACAAAAAGCAGTATCACATCTGTTTATGATATCACTGTACTGATGTTTGATTGTCTGTTCTTACTAAAGAATTAATTGCTGCATGGCAGTGTTAGATACCAGTTTCTTTTGAGCTGTTGGTTGCAAGAGTGAGTGAAACCTGCTTACCTTTCTGTATGTTTTTCTGTAGAGCAAGCACCAGAAACTGTGATAGGAGAGCACAAAAGTGGCTTAAATTAAGTCTTTGTCCTTATTGACACAGTGCAACTCAAACAGAGCTTAGGAAAACCAGGATCTGCCTTCAATTATTTACTAGAACCAGTGATAGATTTAATTCTAACAAACTAATTATCTTGTATCTCCACAGTCATCATGGCCTTTGGACTCCCAAGGCTGCTTCTCAGTGTTACCATTCCTTCCCTTAAATTGCAGTCAGGTGCACAGGAATGGCAAGTGTACAGAGACCAAGAATACACATTATTCATAACCATGTCAGGCTTATACATTGTTTGGACTAACACTTTGTCTGCTACTGCGACAAATTCTTGCTTCCTACCTTACAAACATTTCAAATTGTCTTAAACCACCCCTCACTGACTAATAGGAATATGAATACATTCTTTTAGGCATAGGATGAGCAGATATGGAAGCTAGCTAATATTTATTAAGTAAACTGATTGCTGCCTGATTTTATTGCAGAACAAAACAAAGAGGGAAAAATAATAAGTTGTTCCAAAGGTCCAGCTATATTCTCACTCATAATATTTGTCAGTATTTTAAGAGAAAGGTTTTTGGTTTTTCAGGTTAGTGTTAATAGACCTCCATGTCATATTTCTGTGGAAAGGTCCTTAGCCTTTCTTCTGCATCTCACCGTATTCAGTTTGATGCAGGTTTGTCAATGTCTTGGCACTGTTTTCCTGAGCATTCATGCCTGTAGACATCCTGGTTCTCACAGCAGAGCTCTAATTTTAACTTGGCATGCAGAAAGAAGAGCTGTTCCCATCTAGAAGGCAAATGTCTTCAGATCTGCATGCCAGGATTCTGCAGGTGAGAATTGTGTACCTGGTAGGGAGTATCTGGATAAAGGCTTGGAATATGGATACACTGAGAGTGAAAAACTCCTTGATGTAGCAAAACTAGTTGTTATATGAATGATCCTTAATGTATTTACCAAAGTTTGCTATTTCGTTTGCTTCACAAAACCTCAGAAACAGTTTACCTTAGCAGTGTGTGTGACTCCTCAGTTTCTATGCAGCATCATACTACAGGCCTCTAAAAGCTATGTCCAACATTTTTCTTAATCATTTGCCAGAAATGTTTGAAGGCATAATGTCTCATTAATGATTGTTAAATCATTGAGTCGTTCAAAGAGAGATGTTCCCTCTTTACTTACATAGTGATAAAACACAGATCATTTACCAAGAACGCAACAGCACATCAGAGACTGGAATTAACAGAGCCTTATTAGAGGATATGCACTAGTGAAAGAAGAAAGCATTTGGTGATTGAAACAGTGTTCAGCCATGGCATACGGTTCAGTTCCTGCACTCCCCCATTCTCTGACAGCTTAAAACATTCTCATGTAAATTGATAGGTGTAAAGAAACAACATTAATAACATAACCAAATTATTTCAGTGTCAGCTATGGGACTGGAACTCAGAAAATACACATGGTCCTTCTATCTCTGCCACAGACATCCTGCATGATTGAAATAAATCATTCATGCTTGCACTCCTGCCATCTGACCACGGACAGTGACAGAGGTCCTGCATTAAAGCACTCACTTCAAGAAGCAGTTCAAATGTCACAGTGGTGTCTGTCTCTCTTCATGGACTGCTGGCAGTACAGAGTGAACTGGCTCTTAACAGTTCTGTGCAGCTTTGGGAATCATGCTGGATGTTTATCCGGGTTTGTAGGTTATGAGTATTACCTGGTTGAGTTGAAATGCTGTACTTCCCTAGAGGTTTCTTCATACCGTTTGGGATAGAGTTCAGTAACCCTTATCTTGCTGATCCATGATAAGAATCAATCCTTGACCCAGATCCATGGTATGTAGGGAATCAAATCTCTTCAAATCAGAGACAGAGTCTGGCCTAGAGTTGTTTCCACGTCCTGCTAAGCCCTTCCCTCTCAGAGAGCCTGTCCTCCCTCAGCCCTCTCTGCATAAAACACAAGGGAATTCTGGATTTCAACTTGCTTTGCAGCAGTTTTTGTGCCTGTGCCTTCATTGCTTTTCTGGAGGGTTTGGAGTAAAAAAAAAAAAAAAGTTTTTTTTTTAAAGTGAGATGGATGACATAGAAAATATTTTTGTTTTAATCTCAGAATGACATTGCTTCTATATAATTTCCATCCTTGTATTAATAATGTGCTTTATACTTTCCCATCCATGTCCATAAAGAATGAAGATAATCAAAAGCAAAGAGAAGGAGGCAGCAAATCAGCATAGGTAAGCTCTGGACTGAGAGCAAATGTACTCACTGTACAATGTGTAAAAGGACAATTTAGGGCTTCAAATGAAGCCTGAATTACTTCAACCTTGAACGGCATTAATCTGTATTCATTTAATTTCACAAAAGAAAGCAAGAAAACCAAGAGATGCGTAACCAATTTAGATGGCAAAATGAAAAAAAAAATCCTGTAATCCTGACCTGAGATTTGTGCATTTCAAGAAAAATAAAGCAAGGATGAACATGGAGACCTAGAGGATATATTTATATTTTGCAACTGTGCAAGAGGTTTTGATGATGAATGAATCCTGTGTGAATTCTTAGGCTCTAAGCTTTAATACCCCAGCAAACTTAGACATTCAAAAAATGTCTTCTGTCTAGATACCAAATGTGGAGCAAAGATACTGTTGTAAAAATGCTATTCTAAGTGCCATATAACTAAAATTTGATTAAAATTAAGTGATAGTCAACTTCAGCAAAAAGATTTGATTTTGCTACACCTTGGAGTCCTTTGATTGTGCTCATCTGAAAGAGTACATTCCTTCATTCACTCTGACCAAAGCAGTGGGACAATCCTTTGATGGTGCCAAAATGCAATGTCTCACATCCAAGCACGTGCTGTATTTCAGTTGCCACCATCTATGTGTTGTGTATCTTCAAAGATATGCTTGCCATATCTCACATGGGTTTGGACAGTGTAGTGTTTGGGATAAGCTGGATGCCATGTGTCAGCTTCCTTAGTTGAATATTATGAGTTTGTTAAGGATTCTGGCACAATAAAATCAGGAGAAATCATCAGGCAGAGTAAGGAGCTGGCAGGACTGTGTGTTGAGCCATGGAGTTGTGTACAGTGCAGGTGAGGTGGTGGGGTGTAAGTATTGGAAGGGCTGTGTCAGAAGCTCAGTAAGTACAAAGTAGATGGTAGAGGTGCTGTGGTGCTATTTAAAATAACACTTTCTATGTTGGCAACTCAGGTTGAGGACACAGACGATGGCCTGCTCAGAATAGATGTGCCCTTTGAAAACACCATTTTCAGTTGTGTTCTACATTCATGGTCTTGCAGTACTCTGACGTTGACTGGTGTTGTACAGCTATTTCCTGGTTACTATGAGACTTTCTCTGGAGTCTGATTGCTTGGGATAAGAATTTATCTGCAAAAGTAAAGTAATTTGTGCTGTGGCACAGAATTAGTGTTCAGTTTTTTTTCTGACAGGAGATGAAGCATTGGATAAGTCTGGCACTGCAGGTGATACTGAGAGACACTGGGAGATAAAACAAACTAAATTCTCTAGCAGCCTGATTTGTCTTTACTTCTTCCATGGAAGTTAAACCACCACCACCATGCACTTCCACACATTTACACCTTTTACAACTTTATACCTTCTAGGTAATTAGCTATCTTTAAAAAGGATAAGCAAACTAATTGTAAAAAAATTTTTAATTACATAATTTCCAACATCATCTTATCTTTCCATTGAACAGCACAGCTTTAGCAGACACAGACCTGTGAGGCAGCAGCTGTGGATCTGTTAAACTTTTCTTCATTATTACTGTGTGTTTTCATTGGTTTTAAGACAGATTCTTAGAGTTGTGTTCTCAAAACAATCTTGTAGTTTTGCACACATGATTTTAAGTGTGAATAATTTGAAAACTCCCAGTGTCTCTACCTGACTTCTCTGATTTTGCCTTTTTATGTTACACTGAAGGTGCAGAATGAAGAACTGATCCTACTTCAAAATTCTGTGTCTCTCTTGTTATATTGAACTTAATGAGAAAATGTTTATAATTTCAGCATGTAATTTTCTGCTATTCTCAGACAGCTTTAGTGGGATAAGCAGGGTGTGTTTGAGAGATACACTTTGATTAATAAAGAACAGACTAGTGAGGTAATGTGAAGAACTGTATGAAGCTAAGATTTTCCTATACTACTGGAATGGAAATAGGCCCTTGGGTAAAATATTTGAGGAAACAGATCCAGTAGGGTCCAATTTAAAGAAAAAAGTCCACTTACGTGCATAAGTACAGGTGTCTGACTTTTCCTCTCTTAAAGAATTTCCCCCAAAGTTATAAAATAAGAATAATTACTCTAAGCAAAATTTTCTGATCACTTATTCTGCTAGAATTTCCTGGAGTACATTTTCAGATCATGGATTATAGGTGCATTTCTCATTATCACTAATGAGAATTTCAATGCATGATGTAATTTTACTGTGCTATTTTGTCTGACTTGTATTACACCTGTCAGTCTGCTTTCTCCTGCTATTTCATTAATATTTAAATATTAATATTTAAAGGTCAAACTTAGCCTTCAGTGATATTAAAATATATTATTCAGTTTCATCTGACTTGAAGAGAACATCACTGGGACAATGTTCAGTAGATAGGGAGAAAGGCAATCACCATACACTTTGCTGCCTTTTCAATCCTTTTTTTCCCCTCTTCCCTCCAGTAGAAACTGGAAAGTTTCCATCTGAGAGAGGCAGGAGAAAGGTTTGTAAAGGAATGAAGTGTAATTCACAGCACAGTCAATGGGAGTGAGGTGCCACTCTTCTTTGTACATGGAGAGTCTTGCACTGAAGCGGTTGCAGGACTGAAACGCTTCACAGGACAATGAAGCAAAACTCTTTGTCCACTAGAATTTCTCAGACCACATTTCAGCAGTATGGCGTCCTGGAATAAAAAGAAATGTTAAGTGTGTAGTACAGTGGTGTGATAAAGGCAGTGCTCCAAATTAAGCAGCATTTTTTACACAGATATGTAGATAACTGAACTGTGTTCCATATGTGCAATTTTGCATTTTGAGCAAAACTCGATTATTCTGGAAACTGTTTATCTGTGTAAGTATTTGTGGCATCAGAACTGAAGATTATAAGGCCAGGTTAGCAAAAAACTGTGAATACAGGGTGCAAATTCCCTAAAACATTGCTATTGGACTCGAGGCCTTGCTAATGCCAGCATTTTTCTGTGACTGAGTCCTTCTGAAAACACCAAAGAAATTATATGTCCTTTATTTACTTGCTGTGTTCCAGAAGGTAGTGGTGCTGCAGGCAAGATGGAAGAGGTCCTGCAAAGCATGGAATGGATCTGCAGAGATAATCTTCACTGCATTGAAGCTGCTTCTCTTGTGAATTGAAGGGAATCTGCCATGCAAACACCTGAGAGGAAGGTAAAACTAGAGCTGTGCATATGATGTGTATATAGATTGTAGCCTGCACTTGCTTGGAGTGCAGGAGTCTTGCAAAATTTGCTCATGTGCAAGCAGAAGGGTCACAGGAAAGACCTAGTAGATGATAAATCTTCTTGACCTCAGCCACAGCTACAAAAGCAAGTTGGATATGTGGCAGCAGACAGCTTAAATATAGCATACCTGTCCTAGCAACACTGGATATTGATGCAGTTGGACTTGTACCAGGGGACACAAGGGATCCAGCTTTTCCCACTGTCTTCTTTCAATACACCTCAAAGGATTATTCAGATTTAAACAAAAATTGTGTCCACACAATGTGGACACAGTTGTGGTTTGGACTAAGCACAAGTTTGACCAGATGTTGATTATATATAGACATACCTCTGATGCTGGGAAGATGTGCAGCTTGACATGTTTTATTGTAAAAAGCTATCAAGGAACAGGAGACTGTTCAGTTCAAGTGCCTAATTTCTACTGTGGATGTGAACAGAAGTGTAATCTCTGACTTGAGATCAGTCTCAAAGTGCATAACAGTCTAAATAATCCTGAGCAGGTATCCTAAATCTGCCCTTGTAGTTGTTCGCCACTGCTGAATGCCAGGCTATATGTCTTGTTTTACCATCTGAGAGTATATTAGTCTTCCACAGGCAATGTAAAGAGACCACAGTCTCTGAGTCTTTGAACTTGCCCACTAATGTGTGGCTGTAAGGTTGTAAATTAAAGTGGACTCTATTTCTTTATCTGCAACTTTTTACCCTGAACATGTTAGAACAGAACTCTCCTTATCTGCACAATGAGTTGGTGATTATAGCTTTTGCTATCAGATACAAAAACAGAAGTTGTAAATGCATATACTTTTAATAGGAGAAATGATCTTCAGCTGTTTATCCAAGCCCTAGTGTCATTCTTATGAAACTAGAGCTATCTGCTTCTGAAGGTCTGGTGTAAATTATAATTAATTTTGTGACTCTCCTCAGTTTAGTATCATTATTCAGTGTGATTTTCTGACCTTAGCTGATGTTAAATAGTCAAATGTCCTTGCTGTATTTCTAAACACCTATTTGGAAACACAGAACAGCAATAAGAAAATACAGTTGCAAGCACATAGAATGAAATGTTAAAAGTGGGATATGATATAAGTAGCTGATCTTCAATTACTCTTTGCATATCATCAAGGAAGAAAAACATTTTTAATTAGCTAAATAAATCTTCCTAAATTCAATAAATAGCTCATCTGGAGGGGTGGGTATGGGAAAAAACAACACACTTCTTTTGTGCTGCCATAGAAACCAGCCTTAACCAGGACACTGTAAATAAAAAGAGCTCCCTCTGGCTTAATATTTATGTTGGATATACATTGCTTTTTTAAATATGAAAAAACCCCCAATTTCTCAAACAGGTAGTTTGTTGATCCCTTTTCATATTTGTCTGTATTTGCAGAAAAAAGGTTAAGAAGTAATATTTGACTAGAAAATGGCAGACACACAGGCCCTAATGGGACTGCTGAGGCAGCATGAGCAGCCCTACAGACTTTTACTGTACAGTCAGAAAGCTCCCATTGCATCCCAGCATCCGGGGGAGAGCAGAGTGCACCTCTTCCCTTGTGTGCCATCACACTTCATGTACCTCGTCATGGATCGTGGGTTCTTCTCATTTCAAGTATTTTTTGTAAGAAATCAAACATTTTGTTAGAGTGGGGCAAATAATACAGTCACTTTTGTGTAGCTCAGTTCTTACGTAAAAAAACCATGACTCATGCTCTCCAAAGAAAGGAGCTCGTTGGTGCTTTGACTGATATGTCCATCTGACACCAATATTTGCCTTGATAAGGGTTAAGATTCATTAAAGTGGCATAAGCTAAAAGCCCCGAAATGATATGACACATGAAATGCTGTCTCTATTGGCATGGAAATTTTGGGACATATCAACAGCTTCTTGTGGGAAAAGAAGCCCCCACACTAGTACATTTTTGGAAATATTATGTTCAAAGTTGAGGAAAACTTTTTTAATTTCATTTTAGTGTTGAATCTGCTTTTAAAAATCAAACCCCTCTTTTTTTCCGTTTTTATTTTAAATGGCTGACATTACCTTGTTTCTCAGTGTGATCCGGCATTAGTCCTCTACTTCTGGAGACAACTTCAAAAGACGCCAGTTTTTAGGAGGCCAAACTCTATGCTGACTACTAATACAGCTATTAACTGAATTAGCAGCGGGTAGCATTTTTCCACATTTTGAGTGTGTTGTCTGTAGATGTGCTTTTGGTGCACTACAGAGTTGCACATTACAGATAGAAACTCCAGTGATCTTTTTGTCCTTGACACCAGGATGACAATTCTGGGGAGATGAGACTGGACTGGGAGCACAACTGTGTAAAATAAAGGTCAATCTGTCTGCTCACATTGCAGCTATACTTTTCCAGGCATTTCTTCAGTTTCTATATTTAACTCTAGAAAGAATATATATAATGCCAAGAGAGGTTAAAAGGCTTTCTGGCACTCATTCCTGCTGCTTCAGGAGGGATATCTGTCTGACTGCTGTGACTCTGAAGAATAATCTGAAATGCTTATTTTAACATCTGAGAGTGATCCAGAAGACAAAGCTGGGTACAGCCCACTGTGGAGAGCTGTGGGGGCATTCCTATATACACTTTTTTGTGGACTGTGTGTAGTTTGCACCATTTTAATGAAGAAGTTTGGCAAAAATCACCCTTAGGAAGGATCCAACACTGTTGTTTGTTTGCTGTCAGTGAGACAGCACTGCCACAAGGATAAACAGGTGAGTGAAAGCAGCCAGATAGCAGCCTAGTTAGTGCTACATATTTTACATATATAATGGGAAGCAGTCAGCCTCCCACAGGCTGGGTAGTGACAGTGGCTGATTGTCAGTAGGTACAAAATACTGTGTCTGTTGCAAAAAATATATAAATACCTGCAGTCATGTCGGGCTGCCACTAGCAATATTCTGTGTGGAAGTCTGCTGTTCATTTCAGTAGGGTCTGGGTCAGCCCTCAAGGCTTTGTGAAGGGCATATGCTGAAGCTGGATATTCATGCAGTGAAAGAAAGTATTCATCATAGTCTTGTCCTCTTTGCCATTGCTGGTTTCATTCTAGCAGAAGCTGCATTTCTTTCTTCTCTGTCTCGTCTCTGTGTTCTCATTTTCACATACATACCTCTGCCTTAAAATGTATTGTAGATCAAAAGGTATCTGTATAAGGATTGCCTCTTCCTTCTCAACAAGGCTGCACCCAGAGAATAATATTCACTGAGTAGCATGACAAGAGACACCTTTGAATGATTTTTCACTGTTAGCAGAGTGCCTGCGAGGTTTGCTCAGCCAATACCACAAAGAAAAACACTTCTTTCCTTGTCTCTCTTCAGCATTAAACCCATTTGCTAAGTCACAGCTGTGCAAACACAGTGACAGTGAGGGTGTTACACCGGTGAAACTGGGCAGCTCATCTGACCTACACAGCCTTTTTCCTGGAGGAGAGTGTCTTACAAGAAATAAAGAGCCAGTATAAGGTTTAGATCTCTCTGCCTTTCTAGATAGCAAGACTGTTCTCTCACAGAAAGGAATGGTTTAGTTAAAAAAAAAAAAAAAAAAGGAATTAAATGAAGTCTCTGGGGACTTTTTCCAGGTGCTAATGGCTGGGGTGTGGTATAGTATGTAGATGTCAGGATTGACGTTTCTGGCAGAGAAGCAAAGTCAGGGGTGACACAAAGGCAGAATGTGGGGGAGAAGAAGAGTTGTTAAATCCATTTTATCTCCTTAGTGAATGCTCCTTTGACCCATGGGCTGGGAGTCTTTCAGGGTTCAGTGATATCCTCTGAATTCAGGAGTAACTTTGGGCAAATGCAACCAGACCCCCACACATGGGGCTGTGGGATTAGCAGGTGTGTTCATAGAATGACTAACAAATTGACTATGGGAATGTAAGCTTGGGACCAGGTAAAAATTAAATATGAAATTTTGTTATTTATATTTATTCCCACTTCAAAGTGATGCTTGTCTAGATTAACAGTCTACTTTTTATTTGGAGCAATGCAGTTCACTGAAACAGCTCCTTAGGTTGCAAAATCAAGTATTTTTGACACTGAAAATTGCCAGATTTATGGTTGTCCATGCAACATTATCTATATGTCCAGAGTCTTAAATTATAACATCCCACTTTAATTCTCTGCGGAGTACTCACCTTATTCAGTGTGCAGAAAGGGAAGGGAATCAGGGCAGCTGAACTGGCCTTGTCTAATTGCCTTGTGCCAGACTTTGTTCCTAATAGCTCCCATTTCACTTGTTTCCTATTATGTTTACCAGACACCTAAGGTTATTCTCGTGACACCAGGCTGCCTGTCCACCTGAAGACTTCAGGTCCTTTATAAGTGATACCTTACCTTTGCAAGCCTTCTGCAAATTAAGTACTTCCTTTTACAAATGCAGCTAGATATAGTAATATGAAGTGATATACTTGGCACCACAGGCACCTAGGCTCAACCCAGAAATATAACCTAGATAGATGGGCTTCTGACCTTCCATTTTAATAACAAATCTCTTGTCTTATGCCTGGTAGTTATTGATTTTCAAAACAAATGTGAGTCAGAAATCTATGGTCCCTTTCAATAGATCTACAGCAAACTGCTGGAATTATATCTTATAAAATTTTAAGGAGGGTCTCTGAAAGAGGTAGAAGTGATCAATTAGAACCAGGTGTAGATCTGTTTATATATTTCTAGGTGTCAAAGTCTTGAGGTGAAATCTGTTGATATATCCAGCAATATTAGTGAGAGAGGAGACTTAAATGAAAGTGATTTTTCTTTTCACAGTAACACCACGTGAAACTACAAGTTGGAACTTTATCTATACCCATATTCATTATAGTTCCCGCTCTCTGCTTCCTTCTGCAGCACATGCACTTGCCATAAATCCTTAAAAAGAAACGGTACGGTTACTGCCATCTACCAAATTTTGTGTGAGTCTGTGGAAATGAAACTAGGATTGTGACTACATTCTCTCCCATCACCCAACATAGCTGGTCAGTGTGGGACTGGGATGGCTAATAATGTGTGATAATGTATGTGAATGCCAGATGACCGTAGTGGGACAGTTCCAGGGGGGGATTGTGTACAGAGACAGTCCAGGCACTGGGCTAAGCAAGGCGGATTTTTGCTTGAAAATGTTAGTGTTTCATTAAAGGCATATATTACCAATTTTTTTGGCCCAGTTGAAAAAAAAAGGCTTGAGGGTGAAAATAAATATATATAATCCTCCAACAAATACATAATACAAATATATTTGGAAGACCCCATAAACTTCCAACAAATGTGGCCTCATTGCCGCACACAGTTATAGGGTTATAGAACATGGAGGGACAATTTTAATAAGAAGCATGCTAAATACTTGTAAAAAATGCTGCACTAGGGCCACAGGTGCCTCCTAGCAGAGACCAGTGACAGGTGTACAGCAACTCTGTGGCCATTAGCACCAAAATTAGATCTGCACCTGGGGTGCCCTTAAAACTTTGGGTACTCTGTTCAAGCAAAGCTGGTGTTGTCTCAGGAGCAGAGAGAGAGAAGAAGAGAATAATAGTAGATGTTGTTCTGTCTGTAATGGAGGCTTGTTTACAGAGTGAATGATTTGTCTGCATAGCTGTATGGGATAAGGCTGCCAAAATTCCTGCTAAAGTGTAACCACCAAAAATAATCATGCTACTGTCTTCACTACATACTATGCCAATTTCTTTACTTAGCATGAAGTCTGGAAGAGGATATCCATTAACATGAAAACCTACCATGTAATTTAAAAAATAATATTTGTCTTAATCCTTTTTTCCTTTTCTCTCCACTCCTCTCCTCTCCCTCCCCCATTCTGTCTCATCCCTGCTGCAGTATGATGTAGTGTTATTGAATGCTGATGAGGCCACCCTAAGTCCAGTCCCAGGGAGGGGACTCATTACTGGCCATCTAAGTTGGCACCATAGCAGCATTTAATACTTCTGACAGAAGAAATATCTATGGAGAAGGCTAGGTATGATACTGAATTTTCTAGAGAAAATGTGGCTTTATTTTATTTTAGTTTGGGTTTTAAATATATTTATTCAAGTATTAATAGATGATATTACCTCCTTACCATGTTTATCTCAAAGAGGCAAAGTCTTCCTATGTTCAATCATCTCAATCTCTTTTCTGAAGATGCATATGCAGAGAGAAGCCAAGACCTTTCAGCATGCAGAGAGAGAGATTTACTCTTAATATTTCCTACTATTTCTGTCCACCTGAGTGCCTTAGTTGAAATGCTTCTTGATCCGAAGAAGTTTATAGATGAGAGAAACAGGTTCAGAAAGGAAACTAAGGCAGAGAGGTAACAGAATAGAGAGCATGGTATTTTGTAACTCAGTGTTTGTGCTATTTTAGACATATATACACTAAATTTAAGTGAGTTTCATCAGTACAGACTTACTGTTGAGATTATACTAAAGCTAAGAGAAAAAACAGAGAGGCGGTGATTGCTATAAAGTGGCAATTGACTACAAATGGGTGCCTGTGATTGAAACCCCCCTTCTTCAATTAAAAAGATGGATGGATTGGAGGGAAGAAAAAGGTGATCTTTGGCTCTGCAAAACAAGTCCCAGGACTTAGGAGTTGTAAGTATAATCAATAACATGTAAGTGCTGGTATCTTTGAATTATGGAACCTTTAAAATATATAAAGTATGAGTTACAATTTCTTTGTGCATTACCAGAGAGGCTGGACTCTTTCATAGACACATTGCTTTGGAAAGAGCAATGACTTGTATTCCTTCAGGTATTTCTGTCAAATAGTCCCTAGACAGAAGGAGCAGTCACACTAATGCACTGCAATATAAAGTATACTTTAAAACCGTTTCCCTGACTGCAGCCATCAAACACACCATCAAATATGTCCTGACTAGTAGCATGCGTACATTTCTTAAATAAAACACAATGGTGTTGAATTATCTCACTGAAAAATATGTAGACAATTAAACAAAATGGGAAATTCACATAATCCCAGAATGGTTGATGTTGGAAGGCAACTCAGGAAATAATCCAATCCTACTGCCCTTCTGAGAGCAGAGTCAGCTAAAGCAGATTGCTCAGGATCCTGCTCAGTCAGGTCTGGAATAGCTCCAAGGATGGATTTCTATGACCTCTCTGGGTCACCCTTCCAGAGCATGAGAACCCTCTTAGTGAAAAACCCTTTGTTTGTGGCCATTGCCTCTTGTCTGGCCACTGGGAACTGCTGAGAAGAGTCTGAGTCCATTTTCTTTAGTTCTCCCATCAGGCATTTTTGCTCGCTGATGAGACCACTTTTAGCCTTGCCTTCCCCAGCCTGAACAGCCCCTGCTCTCTCAGCTGCTATTTGTGCACTGAAAGCCTTTATTAATCTTTGTGATGATCTGCTGGACTACCATATGTGCCTGTCTGTCTTGTCCTGGAGAACCCAGAGTGGGACACAGAGGTGTCCTGTCCCATCAGTGCTGAGTAAAGAGCAAACATCACTATTTGTCACAAGTACACTCTGCCCAAAGTATCAAGTAATGCAGTCCAGCCTGTCAAGATAACCCAAAATGTATTCTGGCCTGAAAGTGCAAGAGTATAGCTTACGTCTTTCCATGTTTTTCCTTACTTGGTGACTGTGGTGTGTGTTCCTCTGCAGCTGTAAGCATCTCTGAGCTTAGTAGCACATTTCGTTATCAGAAAACTAGTTTCAGAGTCAAACCTGAATAATTTATTACAAAAAGTTCACATTAGAGCAGATACACATCTGCTGCCTACTGGTGGTGTGCTGTGCTGGTCTGTTTGAGCGAGTTGAATTACGCTGAATCAATTCTTATCACACTGAGATGAGCGTACCCACTATGTACCTAAGTTTTGTGATAACTTGTGCAGAGTTCCCCCAAATTAGAGAACAGGCAGATGGTTGCTTGAACAACTTGAATTTCTACCTGAATGCTCTGCTGAGAGGTAAGCACTGTAAATGAGATCATCTGTATCTGTTTATATTTTCCTGGTTTTTCCCTTTTAAAGGAAAGCTGAAACAGTGTGCATGATGCTGCAGTTGCTCTTGAATAAAAGCTTCATGTAGTTCTGGCTGAGGCTTGTGGAAAACAGCATTTACCTTGATCTTTATGCATTACTCACTCATCAACACTGTGGATTTTTTGCTTCATGACAGGTTTCTCACTAGTCAGGTAAGAAATCTATGGCAAATGATTTGCAGGGCTTTCCTTCTAGGTCAGCAGTTTGCAAACACTCTTTCAAAACTCAATTAAAATGTTCCATTTTCTCATTGGCATGAGGATAGTAAATTGAAGAATTTCAAGGCTTAATACATCTCTGAGAAATACTTCAGCTTGCACAGCTGTGAGCAGAGGTGCTTTATCAGAGATTAGTTTGTTCAGATTTCCTCCATGACTGAAAATTGTTAACAAGAATTCAATTACTGTTGTAGAGAAGCAACCTAGAAAATAAAGGATATTGCTGGCTATTTGCTGAAGGAATCAGTTAAAGTAATAGTATCAGTTAGAGGCAGTTGCCACTGCCTTAGAAGTTTCCACTCACTTAATCACAATCTTTTCCCATGTAGCATCAGGTGAAAATAGAATTGCAATATGTCCTGCACTTCAAGTTGTTTATGTCTTGTACTACGTCTTATATGTACTGTCTACCGCAGAGATTCAAAATGAGAGGGTGATGTTGTCTGTGCCTCTCAACAAAGCTTCTGGATGATCCAAAATGGAAGTGCCTCTCAGCAAAGCTTCCTGATGGTCCATTGCTGTCTGGATGCACACAAGCCAGTTTCTGGTCTCTCTTCTGCCAGTCTCTTTGGAGGTGAAGTGTTCCCCTCTCCTCCCTGTCCCACAGTGGTTGCAGGGCATGTTTCATCTTGCAATAACTGTGACCCTAGCAGTCCCTACAGCTGAACTGCATGTTTTCATCCACTCATACCATTTCTGTCAGTAGCCATGGCCTCATCCAATAGTATTTTATTGCTCTGTAAAGCTGAACATGTGGATGTAGAAGTGTAGTCAAAGGTTGTGCTCCATCACGCTGCCCTTCAGCACAAAACTGTGCTTTTGTTGAAGAAAAGTTAAGTTTCTATTGAGTACCAAAAAACCCTCAAACAAACAAGCAAACAACCAACCTCCCCCCCAAAAAAAACAACCCTCCCAAAAAACCCTTACAACTTTCCTGTGCCCCTCATTGCAAAGGATGGGTCTGCATCCTGCGTTCCCCAGCTTGTCTCACCCAGATATCACCACTTTTCATATGGCCTTCCTCAGTTTTGACACATCTCACCTCTCAGGCTGATTATGCTCAGCCTTCCACTGGTATCCCCTGGATTGTTTTCTCCATCAGAGGAATTGTCAAGCTCATCACTTCTTGCTGCTCTTTCTGAACTGTGTAATTATCTCTGCCCTAAGGGCTTTTGAGCCTGAGGAGCCCTGCTTTGACAAAAGGGGGTTTGCTCAATAGGCTAAGTTTTCTGAGTCTTTCATAGTACCTATCCGGCCTAGCTTATCTGTGCAATGAGCTACCTCATCTATAATTAATACATGTCAGGGATGAATCTGTGCTATGAAATTTTCTTATGAGGATAAGTTTTTCCGGGAAAATATTTATCAAGTTCTGCTCACCTTGACCATAACAATGAATTCCTTTGTTCAATTATTCAGAGTCCTGTGATGGACTCAAAAGTTCAAGTAGCATTTTAAACACAGATTGGGTGGGATGTGCCATGACAAATGGAAGCATTTGTTCATGGATCTATTCTGAAGTCCTTATTTTGATTTCTTGAAGAAAGTAAGTCAATGCTGCCTCAGAATTTTGGGAAAATTTTGTGCAGGGATATTAATAACTTTACTTCTCCCAGTGTGCGTAGTCTCTGCAGCTTTCATTAACTTCAGAGAGACTTGCAGTCACCTGTGCTTCCTACCATAATTTTCCAAGCTATATCGACTTATCAGTGACAGAGATGGGAGAATGAGTCATATTTTTCATTCATGACTACTGATTCTGAATATGTCAAGGTTTTAATTACCAGATATCTCACAAGAGTCCTTTTCTTTTGCCTATCTTTACCCAGTCTCCCACTTAAACAACATGGCCAAAGACCTTATTTTGAAAAGTCAGGCTTTTTTATTTCCAGGTTTCAGATTAAAACTGAGATGTGACATTCTGAGAAGTGCTTGTCACTCACAAACATCCTTGCAATGACCTCTTTGGTATGATTTTATCTTCAGGATCCCTCACAGTCCACTCTGCCACTTCTGTGAAGCTGATTCTAGTGTTTTCATCCCATCCTGTTAAACTGAGGAGAATATTTCTATTGATTCTGGAGGCAGCGGGATTAAGCTCTAGTGAGTGCTTTGCTCCATTGTGCCAGGGAGTGCCTTATAACCAATTTACAGCATATGCAACTTTAGTTTACTGAGTGCAATTCCAATATCTGTCTGTTTACATCAAGGGTGACATTCTGACACAGATAGTTATTTTAGGTTGTTATAAGTGATGCAGTCTTTCTGGAACTTAAAATGAATTTTTTTTTTTTTAATTTCCACTGCAACTGCCTTAGGAAAAACCAATCTGTTTAAGACCACCTCTGTGACTTACCTGATCCGCATACAGCTGGCAAAGACACTTGCTTTTGTCACAGAGATGGAGTCATTATGTCATATGGCTTATCATCTTCTTCAGTAGCTTGTGCTTGGAGAGCTTTTGGTGACAGTTTTCAATATTTTGCCCATTGAAACAGTGTGATATTTAAAGAGCTACTGTCAAACTAATGGGACTAAGAACAGGGCTTGCTGTTGTATATTTTCTATTAAACTGAAACTGCTCACTGTGCTGTTTCTCAATTCTGAGTTTCTACTGGCCTGACAATCAAAGGGTAAGGAATTGGTAATGCTGATTATTTTTTAAGGCTGTGCTAAAGGACTTTACCTCAGTTTGACTATACTTAGCAGTATATATAAAAATTAAACTATGATAATTCCTTGAGGCAAAGGTGAAACCAGGCTAAAACCCCCCTAGGCACAAAATATTTTGCAAACATTTGGAAAAAAAAGAGATCCACAGGTGTGAAGCAGCTGTTATTCTCCATTTTGGGCATGGATTGTCTATCACTGATACAGAGAACTGGGAAGGTGCTGTCTCTTGCTTGTTCCTTATGGTGTCTGGACTCCTTATTCCCGTAGGTGTGAGACACTGGGGAGTTTATAGTCCAGGCTATGGAGATGAGTTTTGGTGGTCAGCAGTGGTGTCAGAAAACCTGAGATCAATCATGCCAGGGTGACATGTGGAGCTTGCCATTGAGCTTATTCTCTTGAGCCCAAGAGGTGATGGTGCTGTAGTGCTGCTCCCTGACATGCTGTAACTCTGCTGTGGGTTTATCATGAATGTCCTGCTGCAGGACAAGGCAGGCACAACATTGGAATTGGAGGCCTGAGCCCAGCAAGGAGGATTGGGTACCATTTCCTTGTAGTCACCAGGACAGTTCATCTGCTTTTTGGAAAAATGGGGTTATGTAAGATATGTAGCCTTAAAAATGTAAGTGCACAAGTCCCTCAGTTGGAATATCCTGAGTCCAAGCAAGAGCTGCCAATTTTCCCTGGTTTGGCATGGGGCTGTTGCATTGTTGTTTTCCTCAAACATGTGCCTTTGAAGGCTCCCTCTTCCCAGGTACGTTCCTGTGCACATAATCTGTGGAAACAGCAGCTCACAGGACTCCTTGCTCCTGGGTGTGACCTAGGCTGCCAGCTCGGCTGTCAAACTGCTGTCACTCTAAAAGAGGAGGCTGTCTGCGCTGCTGCTGCCCTGGGGTTTGGACAACATTCCACGTGCAGGGATGTGCTGGTGCTGATGTTGCAAAGACCCGATGGGGGCTGTGCCTGCAGACTCACTGCACGCCTAAGTATATTCCTGCCTGCAGACGTTGAACACAGAGCCTCTAAATATCCAATGTATCATGAAAAGATGCATCCCTTTATTGAAGGCTGTTCTTCTTATTAAAATATAAAACTTATAATATAAAATGGCAAAGATTGGTACTTTGCTGCACTGTAAACTCGGTTTGGATAAGAGAGATTTATCGCAGTTTTGAAATGTTTAGTTCTATGTTTTCCTTCTCTACATTACATCAGGAGAAGAAAATGGGAAAATGATCAGAAAAGTTGCCTGAATACATTTTAATAATAATTTTAACATAAAAAGAGAAAAGTCATAATTGTGTTCAAGTAGTTCATCTCCATTCAGACAATACAGAGGTTATTGCAGAGCTCATGCCTTTGATTTCTTACTTTACTTTGGCTTGTGTACCATCCAATTCTTGTTAAATATTTATGGACAAGATTAAAGACTTTATAAAACTTAGCAGCTGGCAGCTGTCCTCGCCTAAAGGATAATGCAGACTTTTCATTTTAATTGGATAACTATGTGACTGAAATATGCAAACCCCAAGGGAAATACAAGAATTGAAATATGTAAAATATTTTTTTAAAGAAAATGCCCTTTTACATTCTCTACTTTCTTTTTCCCTTAGTAGCTTTTATCTGAAGGTGAAATTGCCATTTCTTTTTCACTTCTTCCTTTTTAAACTTTTATTTAAAGTTGGTTGGCTTTGTTTTTTTCCCCATTGAAGTTCAACTCTTTGGATGGGGTTCCTTCTGTTTATTACAGGCCAGGCATGAATTAATATGCCTGCATTCTTCCTTCTGCATTTTTTTCAAATTTTCCTACACTATTTCAGGTTTTTTGTGTTCTTATTTAGTGCTATTATTTTGTTAGTGGGAATCTTCATATTCCACCCCTTAATTATCTATTGACACAATCTTACAGGCTGAGGTCTTCCACACTAGCTGTGTAGAGACAGCCATTCTTCTCCTTCTGTGTGTCAATACTTTACATACACCTTGTGGTCCAACTAAAACAAAACGCAGCTGTATCTGAGCAAAACCAGAGGATGATATTTCAACTGTTTTTCCTGCTGGTCTCATTTCTTCTGTCTTCCTAAAACTGTTTTCTCCACTATCTTAAGCAGCCCTGTGACTACTGAAATCAATAAGGCTGTGGCTGTCTTTGCATGAATGTCTGCATGGAGTGTGGCAGTAAAGCAACAATAGTTTATTTCTTTACCCATTCAGCATCTCATAGTGCAGGGACCCAAAATAGAGTTCTTGACCCCTCAGTTTCTCCCTGCATGGACACTCCCATGTTCTTCTTAAACCTAGTTTATGATTTCCTTTAATACCATTCATTTAGAAGTTTTCAGATGTGTGTGTATTAGCTGTGCTATGCAATCTAGTTTGCTGTCATATGAATTAAGGTAATCAAAGTATTTTAATGAATTTTAGAGTCACATGTACTTACCTGTATTCAATGGTTTTGTCCTGAGTAATGTTTGCCTAATTGGGCATGTACTGGTTTGCTCAGTTTGTCCAGTTTTGAGGAATCCACCACTACCCTGTGGAGATTATTCCAATGGATTATGGTTCTCATTGTGAAAAAATTCCTTCTGGTGTGTAACTGGAATCTCCCCAGAGTAACTTGTACCCACAACCCCTTGTCTTTCCCATATGTCTCTTTTTTAGAAGGAAGTCTCCGTCCTCTTTGTAGTCACATTTTAAATACTGGAACATGGGGATAAGATCTCCCCTTAGCCTCATTTCTCAAGGCTGAACAAACCCTGTTCTCTCAGCCTTTCCTCACACAACAGGCTTCCTGGTCCTTTGATCATCTTTGTGGCCCTTCTCTGGACCCTCTCCAGCCCGTTCACACTTTTCTTCCAGTCTTCTGGAATGTCCCCCCGATCTCCACAACTTCTTAAAGATTATGGAGGCACAATGACATCAGCCAGCTCTCTCAAAACCCTCAGGTGGATCTGAGCAAATACTCTAGGCAGTGGTTTAGAGCAGGGCAAAATGAAGTAGGTTGTTTCTTAACACTCGAGGAAATGAAATTTTATAAAGGTAGTTTGTCTCTGGTAAAAAGTGCAGAGTTTGTGGAGTGGCACCTGTGTGGTGATTCTGAGGACTGTAGTTTGGATTTGCATTGCTCAAATGGGAATTAGCCAGGACTTTGGAACCAAAGCCTTTCTTCAGATATGTCTTAAAATGACTCACCAAAGATCACAGCTGAAGTCCTGATCAGAGAATAAAACCCAGAATTTTCTTTGTAAATTATAAATTGACATGTCCATATGGGCCCTGTTTTTTAGTCCCAGTATTGCTTCTCCTTTCCCTGCTGGCACTTCAAAGCATTGACATTTTAGATTTGACACATGTGTTGTTTAAATGACCTGCAAAAAGCAGGAAGATTTGGAGCTGCAGAGGAGCAGCTGGACCTTTGTGCATTTTTTATGTGCTTTCTCACCTTTCAGCAACAAGAAAAGGACAAGAGTTTTTTAATTTTATTTAAGGATGTAATTATTTCTCAGGCTTGCTTCCTAAAACTGCGTGGTTGCCTTGCATTTTTTAAGAAATGAGTACTGATAAGAATATTACAGTGAAGGAATATCTAATGAAAATGACCTTTTTTATTTGTTTCTTTATCTCATTGTAACAGATAACAAGAATCAACAGAAGATATCATGCTAATTATGATTTATTTTAATAAATTATGTAAGAAATGTATCTATAGTAAAAGATACTAAAAAACCTATCTCCTCTAATTCATTTTGTACTGAGACAGTAAGTTCCTTTGAATACAGAAGGAACTCTTCTCTTATTAGAAGATGCAAGCAAGTTTGGCTGATCTTTCTGAAATTGTAAAAAACCTCAGAAACACTCTTTTCCAGGGCTCTGCTATTAGGGTATCTTGTTTCTGTTCTGAAGTGTTGGGCTGGAATCTGTAATGCCAAAATTCTTAGCTGGATATAAGCTGTAAAAACAGCTCAGCCACTGTTGATGTGTAACAGATAACAGTGGTCAGAGAGCACCAGAGAACACGTATCTGCCATACATGCCTTGAGGAGGAATACTGGCATCAGGGGTTAGGGGAATGCTGGGATTATGGCTTTTCCTTCTATGGCAGAACTTTTAACTAAGTCCACTCACTGTCATTCTGTCTGGAGCGTGGGCCAGTGATTTCCACTTTCACCCATCTTTGTTTTAACCCACTGTGATTAATTTTCACTCTGCTTGGAAGTACTTGGAAATCCAGGCACAGAACCTTCTAACTTAACTCCTCTGAGGGTTTCACATCAACCATTTCAAATAGGCACTCTTGACATATACATTAAATGGGCCTTATTTGCACAGATTAGATACAGTAATTAGCTGTCCTATGTGTTGTGCACTTTATATAATCTCTGTGATGACATTTCTAATATCTCCCTTTTTTAAAAAAAGGCATGTCACGTTATCATCATTTTCCCACTTTGTGACCCAAGCACTCCTGAGAAGCATACTAACCATGGTTTTCTTCTTTTCTGATGGAATTTCTGTGATTAAATAAATATATTGAAAGAAAAAGAAGGTAGGTTATACCCACAATTTCTTAATTTCATAATCATGTTAGTGCTATAAATAATGCCATTCAGCAAGAGGTACTACCATTTGTCATATTTTTACTCTTCTGATACACTTTTTGTGATAGGTCCCTAGAGAGGATAAATGAATTACTCCTATTAAAGGGAATTTTCCATTAACTCTTCTGGTTGGCATTCTGGATATACAATAGTTGACAGGTTTAGTTCTAGCTCTTTTTTGTTGTATATCGCTTCTGAAACCTCTTACATGCTGGACATCTCATCTGGATGTGACAAAGTGATGAGAAAAGCCTATTAGAAGTGAATCCAAGTACTATCTTGAAGCTCTTATGATATACCATTCTGGTTTTGTTCTCCCTGTCAGCGTTCTTGGGCTGTGTCTGTGTGTGAGAAAGCAAGAGACAAAGGCAGAAATCCTTCTTACTGCATTTTGGGACACTCCTTCACTGGAGTGCACAGACTAGAGAAGTGTGCTTCTCAAGAATACTTAAGCCACTTGGTTTTTGATTATTATGTCTGTTATTCCATGCCTCTCTTTCTTCCCCCCTCCCCCCCCCCCCCCCACTCTGCTTTTGCCAGAGTTTTAAACAGAAAAAAAAAATATATATATTGAAAAACACTATTAAACTGGTTTAAAACATTTGGGTTTTTCTTACCCTCCTCAGCTGTGATTTGTCTGCACAATTCAATCTGTTTCAATAGTGTGACATAAAGAGCAGGAAACCTGCAAGACAAAGAGAACTAGGGAAAAACAGAATGGTTACTTGACAATGTTATAAAAAACATTGTCTCAGTATAAACCTTACATGAATTAAGAGGGAGATTTAGTACTTACTTTGTTGCTGCAAGCAGAATCTCTATCTTAGACTCGTGTTACACAAAGGGCTGTAACACACTAGTGAGCTGAAATTAGACTTGCAGTTAAGGATTCCATAGAAGACTCTATTTAGCTTGAGAAGGCTTTGAGAAAGATGTATTTGTAAAGATCTCTGAGGTAACTCACAATGGCCACACAGAAAGGATCACCATTTGTGGGTGGTTTGCAGGAAGAAGATGTTAAGGGATGCTGATTAACTGCAGTTCCTCTGGACTCAGCCTCTCTGAAAATCAACTCTCCAAATCCCTGGTTCAATCCCCAGGGAACATCAGTTTTATCCTGAGGGATGTCTTCATTCCCATCCTGTTCTCATGACTCATTAACTCAGCAGCTTGTAGGACTTGGTGCCAGCTTGTCAAAAGCTAATAATAGTTCATCTTCTGCACTGCCATTGCCTCTCAGCTGGCATCTGTATCAGCACACCCATGTATTGGCTGAACCCCGTCTTTGCAAATTGGGCCTTTAGTTTCAGATTTACTGAACAATAATCAAAACAGGGATGAAATCCCTGACACATAGCTTCCCTCTCTACTTTCACAAGCTCTTGGGCAGGCTGAGTACAAATAGCTTTTCAGAGGTCAACTGTCAATGGATTGTCATCTCTGAGGACACCTCTTCACAGTTAAGCAGTACTGGGAAGTGCTGTGAGAAAATCGGATTCAGAGATGTTGAAACATTTTGAGTTGTGCAGTAGAATGAGAAAGGCTGGCATTGGCAGGGGGTGGGTTACACACAACAGCATTCCCTCACCAAAGGGAATCAAGAAGGAAAGATGTGACCAAAGAGGGAAGTAATGAAGAATAAGGGAGACTTCTCAGAAAAGAAAAGAGAAAAGAGAGAAAAATGCCAGTAAAAAAAAAAGTTGGAGGGATGAGGCTTCCAGAGTTGGCAGAAACATAACAAAGCCTCATAAGCAAAAGCAGAATAGAGACACAATAAGGGATCAGTGAGATTGAAAAGCCCCCACATCTTGGTGAAGGCTTTTTATCTGCCAAACAGCCTTCAGCCTGCAAGAAAGCTCCCTAGTGCTTAAAGTAGTTTACATGACCCACAGCAAGATTTAAATGAAATTGATAATAAGTGGGTCAAAGGGAAGAAAAGAAATAGGATTTTCTTTTGTCATTAAAATCCTTACAAATGTACTTTAGTTTTTTTGCAACTTTCAGCTTTTGCTTTTTTCATTTTTGTATTTAGGATTTAAGTATCAAGCATATTTAGCATTTTTTTTCTGATCACTCAGGTAGAAAAGCAGAACCTACTTTTTGACTTCCAAGACTTCACCACTGAATCTCCTTTAGGGCTTAAGGAGGCTTGAAAAAGTGATTACTTTTCTGTTCTTACCCTTCTTCCTTGGCCTACCCTGAAATTTCAGTAGACTTTTGTCACTAAACATTTAGACTGAAAATGAAAAAAGCAATTAGAAGAAATGCACATTCCCTTGGGTCTCCACAACCTTATTTATCTACAGCCTTTGGCCCTAACATTAGAAACCCAATATCTGCTTTCTGACACAGTTTCCAAGGTTGCCTTATGCATAATAGCACTGGGATGGGGAAACTTCTGAAATGAGCAAGGAACTATGACTAAAGACCCTCCTAAGGCATTGCCTTGAAAAGCAAGCTCAGGATGAAGTATGTAGCTGCTCACAGTTGGAATAGCAACACTTAAACTGTATAGCATAAATTTAATCAACCCTTACTTTTTTTTTGGTCAAAATACATGGCTGTAGGACAGCTGGGTTTTTGTTACTCAATGCTTCCCAAGAAATGTTTTATGAGTATTTTATATTTTTTAAGTGCACAGTAGAAAGTGTTCTAGGTGCTTTGCAGATTCAGAGGAAGATACGGTGTTACTATCAAAGGCAATACCAGCAGAAATAAACCCAGGCAAACAGGAGACCATATCCATTTTGGGCTTTGCTCTTCTGGACAGTAGTTTTACAGCAGAGAATTGTTTGTCCCAAAAGCTGAAATAAAACAAAAGAATAAGCAGCAGGCTGGTGATAAGACATTCCTTCCATAGATAAAGGCAGAAGTAGAAAAACAGAATTTGGAGTTATATGTGTCTTTATCATCCCCAAAGGATCTGTGGGGAAGAATGTGGGATTTAGAGAACAATGTTTTTATCTGTTCTCTCTCATTTGTGGTGGAGAACATGCTGGGAGCAATATGCCCAGTTCATGACTATTACATACTGTATTTCTCAGGTGTGCAATCCAGTGGGATTGCAGAGAATTGAGAGCATGCTTCACCTTTTTCTCACTGTCTTTCCCCGTTAGGATTAGAGAGGGCAATGAGATTTGCTTTCCCCTCCCTATGTCTCTTGGGAAAGGCAAGGTCACAGAACAGCACAGCTGTGGGGGCCTTATTCCCTATTTCACCCTTTTGCATCCACCTGGGGTTAGACTGTTATCTGGCATAAACCAAGCAAGCCTCCAGCAGTTCAGATGCAAGTTAGCTTCTTCTTGAATGTAAACTCACTAAATACTCCACTGGCCAGTTCTCAAGATAGCTTCTGCAAAGAAAGCAGCTTTCCGTAGATGTGTCTTTGCCAGGTGCTGGTTTCCTAGTAGAATTCATCTCTTTTTTAATACGTGCTGGTGACAGACTGAAATTGTTCACTATAGATTAAGTAATTCATTGGCAGCTTTGAAGTCCACAAGGTAAAATTCATATCTCTTCATCATCCGTTGCAGATGAAGAAATTAGATTTTCTTTCATAATGATTCTTTGCTTTCTAATTGCTCTCTCTTGCAATCCAGACTCCCAGACAGACCAGTCCTATATGGATGTGGAAGAGTACCCTGTCCCAGAACAGGAACAAAATTAATTGTAAAGCATAGAGAACACCTTAACATCTTATTCTGTGGATTGGAATGCTAAAAGAATTCTGAAAGGATGTAGCATCATGGTAGAATGTTTATAAGAGAGTCTAGGTGAATGTATATTTTGTGGCAGCTTCTCTGTTTACTCTCACCACATGCTTTGTCTTGAACACAAATCTCACTGTTGTCCTAACCAGGGCTCCCAGGTGCTCTTGAACAGCCTTGCTGCTGGACAGCATTGCTCTTGGCAGCTGCACTGGCTGGATTAAAATTAGTTTGGGTAGGTCTGTGTATGATATGTTATAAGGTGCTGCAACACTTTACAGTTTGCAAATCTCCCAAGAAAGCTCTGTTTGTGGGATTTTATGGGATTACTCAGCAGACCGTCTTCCTCTGGAAACACTGTGGCTCGGACAGCAGGCCATCCCAGCTCCTCTTCCTCCCCAGCTGGATTGCCTGCCTGCAGGGTTTGGTCCCAGTCTGAAAGAGTTAGCAGGGATGTTGCACTCCTGACAGTTATCCTCTCCTCAGGTAGTTAGGGAAGAGGCAGGGATGTGGTTATACATTCTGTTTGCTGGCTAGGGCACTGGCAGCTTGGCAGGAGAGGAGCTCGGTATCAGGAGCAGCTGATCCTGAGAGCTGTAAAATACCTGTCAGGAGGAAGAGGTAGGAGAGAGATTATGACTGTGATGAAGTGTGGATTATAACACTACCTGTTATTTGTGGCTGTGCTTAATGACAGGATGCAGCTCTGTGAAGGCTAAAGAGTAAATATACAGCCAAAAATGTGTGCTGGGGTGTATATCCTTGCATGCTCTCTTCAAAATCTTTGGCATGGGGGTGTCAGAAGACCTTGTTTTAACCCAGCAGCGAGGAAAGATTGAAGCTGAGTGATTCCCTTCCTCCTTGGGCATCATATTTTTTGTTTTGTTGCAACAAACAAACCAACAAAGTTAAGCAGTCTGGAGCTAATGAGAGGCTACTGGAAAGCAGCATGTGAATAATGTAAATGTCTTACTATGATAAGATGATGTATTTTCATTAGGTTGGAACAGCATTGACAGGGCAGCTGAAGGGCCCTTTGGCAATATGAAGGCTAATTACTTGCCATGAAGAAACGAAAACTTGTCAAGCGGGAGCTCTGTCATTGCTCAGTTCAATAAATCAAGGCAATAAATCATACCCCACAGAGTCCCTGTGCCATTGTAGGCTATCTTTAATGTGTGTGGGAGTGGAGAAACCAAACACTGAAACACAGTGTCATCTCACATAGAGGCGGTTTCTATGTAGTTCATGAAAAATTATTTCCACACTTGGCTTTTATTGGTTTTTTTTGAGTAATGCATATACACACTGATTGAGGTGGAGAATGGTGAAGAGGGTGGATCTGTAGATGAATACAAAGGGAAAATGGAGACACAGTGAAGGAGGTTTAAAATTTTCTTTCTTAGGTGCTCGGGATAAGAACTTTTAACGTGCTATGTGGATCAGATTCCTCACTGCATGGCCGTCAGGTCAGCTGATCAAGTGTTTTCAGAGGTGCAAACAGCTCTTCAGGGCAAACTGGTTCTCAAGGAGTGTTAGTGCCTCTGTTTTCTGATTGCCTTCTGCATCAGGGGACCATGGAATATTACTCTCAGCTGGGCACTGCTGTTCCAGCTCTGCTGCCAGACCTCTTGACCTTGGCTAACACATTGCTGCTCTTGTGTGTAGCCTTCAGAAATACGAAGGAAATAACACTTGCCCTATTTCTAAACTTATCTGAAAGTTAGATATTAAGATACCCAGTAGAAGTTAGTAGGTAAACCTTCTTTATTGTTGTTTTTGTTGTAAAAGAGGTTATTAAATCAGGATACCTAAATTAGCTCCAATACTGTCACAGAGCTGGATTTAATTCAGACTGGAGGAGGATATTGTTACTGCTTTGTGCTTGTTCCACAATCTGATTTGCAATTGTAAATATTCGCTGAGGAGATCTGAAGAAGTCCTTTCTGATCTCTCTGAGGTGGTCAGCTTCTGCTGCATCTGCCTGTTTGTTTGTAATCAAAACAATTTATGGGTTCAAAGAGAAGTGTTACTCTTGCTTGGTTTTGGCTTTTATTTTTATATTTGTTCTAAACAAACACCATATTGTTTTTCCCTGTCACTGATCACATCAATTCCATTTCCTCACAAATTACGTGTGTAATTAGTATGTGGCAGTCCTTTACTTCTGTGGTAACATTTATTTATTTATTTAAAAGACTTGTTAAGGCAGGAGGTGAGAGATCTGGGATTAAAGTACATAAAAGCTGTAACTGTCAAAATCAGCTTAGATTCAAGAAAAGTTTCTTTCTCCTTCTCCCATGATTTTTAAATACAATAAATACTATTTCTTTTCCTACTGCAACTGAGGTGACTGTTAAGATTCCCATTGGTTTTTAAGGGGGATATGGTAGCTGTCAATTCAGAATTATTTGTTATTGTGTTGTGAAATACCCACAGCAGCCCAATCCCTTGTGCTCCCATCTTCCTTCTTGAGGAGACAGTGCACAGGGAATAAGCTGGAGAAGAGGAATGCCTGTGACAGCACTTGGCATGCTACTGGACAGTAGGATACTATGGTAAGGGGATGGTGCAGAATAAACATCCAAGGGAGTCCATACATAAGTAAATATCATCTTGTTAATGGCTTGAAGTTAACACCAGAAAATCTAGATCCTGCGCATCACCTGGAATTTTTGAAATAAGACTTCTGATCCCTTTTTATTTTCGGGACAAAAGGCTGGAGTGCTGTAACTAAATGCAAAGTTAGACAAAGCTGTGCTTTTTGTTGAAATTTTTCATGAAGAAAGAAATTCTTCACTGAGGTAATTTTTGCCAACACTAGCAAAGCATGGCATCTGAAGATGAATCCAACTGGTTGTCTTTCAGGGTTTGCAGAAACTAGGTTTTTGCTGATGAGAAGAAAGAATAAAGGTGTTTTTGTAATCAGCACTATAGAATTGGGACAAGAAGTATTTGGTCTAATATATCCCTGTTGCAGAACCACGGAGAACAACAGATGTATTCATGGAGATGTATTTTGTCCATTCTGATAAAACAGTAGTTGTACAACAGAAAAAAATAATATCCTCTTGTAATTCCCTCATCTCACTGGGTAGCTCATTAAAATCTCATTAATGGAATGGTTCAATTTTTGTCAAGTTCCTTGAGGCAATTTTTTTTATGAATATACAGTTTTTTTGCTTGAAACTGAAAGGTGAATTACCCTTGGGTAATGCGTGTATGTGAAAATACCCTAAGATCTTTTCACAGGGAAAAGGCTGTATTAGTGGTCAGGTTTCATCCTTCTATGTTCCTTTTTTAAAATTAGATTGCACACAAGGACTTTTAAAAACATTAGTGTATAACACATTACAAAGAGTCTATCAGCAGTTCTGTGACAAACTTCTCTTTTTTAGGTTGGGTTGTATAAAATCTCATTTTAGGCTGACAGTCAGCAGTAAAATAAGCTGGAAACCATACTGCATAGGAGCTGTGGCATATTTCATATTTCAAAATCACTTCTCAGAAATTGAAGTCCTGTATTTATGTCATCACTAAGGCCTTTTGTAACCAAAAAAACCTGAAGGGCTGATGCTAGAAAGGATGACTTACAGGATCAAATTTTATTTAAGCTCCTGACTAAACTCAAAACAGTGGGAGGGATCCATGTAAATGCCAGTAGAGATCTGAGCTGCAGTTATGGCAAAGTTACTGCTGATATGCTTATCCTGGTGCCTGCAGGAGATTCAGGAATGCTGAGTCAAACACATGAAAGGGGGATCACAAAGCAAGCTGCTTAGAGAGCTGGCTGACCCTAGATGGACGCTGAGGAGAGGGATGTCTTTTAGTCTTGGACTCAGATCCAAAAAAGGACTTGGGGGAGGATTTCATGAGACTTCTAAGCCACCCTCTTGGTTCAAAATGCATCTTCTTCTGAATAGCTTTCACATTTAATGAATTACACTGGCTTTCCATGGGATAAGAGAAGTGTTAGAGCCAGGGTATGTGAGAAGCATGTAGCTAAAATATGGGATGAGATGGATTGCAGCCTTTTGAGACAGGAATGTCACAGTTCAGATTGATTCATAGGAACCAGCACAGCTGTAGTGCTGCAGTGTTTTGTACCACCCAGTACTTGAGACTTTCTCTTAGTATGTGACCTCACTTTCCAGTCAAGGAAGAAGAGGAGAGGGCAGGAGCCCTACAACCTCATGTACCTATCAGGAAACCTCACTTAGCAGATCTCCCTTTGCACGCAAAGAAATGCTTAATGCCTGTGTCTCCCTTTCCCAGGAAAACACTGTAACTGCTGGATTCTGGAGGTACCCTTCCTCTTAGCCTTTCCTGCTGAAGCCATGTTGATGTTCTGTGAAGAATTTGGCAGCACTGAGGTGGTGAGGAAGAACAACCCTGGGTGAGTCAGTGATGAGCGCTCTAACCCTGAGGGGGAAGAAAGGGACTTACTGAGTCTGAGACGATGCCCTGATCCAGCCGTGGAAAATCTCATCTTCGACTACTTTTGCCCACTCAGGCTTTCACCTTTCATCTGGGACCACAAACACTGCTTGAGATGACACATCTCGACCTGTGGGAAAAGCTGTTCACTAGGAAACCTTGGAACCTCCCATTAGTTTCCCGTGGGCCACCATGTCGCTATAAATCAGTAACAAAGTAAAACCTGGATCGATTATCTACAGAAGAAAGATCTATTATCTCTGAGATGTTATTAATCCCAGCTCATCCAGTCTCAACGTATTTCAAACTGATTAATATTCCAAGCTGGAGCTGTAGGGATGTTCTGTACCCCTCTCAAGCTTTCCACTTATGAGCATGCTAAATTTGCATCCACAGTGTGCAGCTTAACAGCAGGTGATTTTCCAGTGCTAACAACAATTTTGTACCTACTCTGCATGCACAATGCCAGTCAAAGCCCAGCCAATCAATGCTTACTACTGAGGAGCAGGAAAAAAGAAATCCATGGGTAATGTTTGAAACCTCTTTTAGAAATCAATCCTGTGGGCTTTTTAATAAAATTTAGATAAAAGGCATTATTTTCTTCTACTTAGACTATGTATTAATTGATTTTCTTATGTTGTGTTTTTGGTGATCTCTGATGTGCAAGTATCCATCCACACACACACTATTCCCTCTAGCATGCATCTTGGGAAGTCCACAAGATCAGCAGGGTCCCTGTGTCTCTGATTGCTCTAAGTGGATGAAAATGTAAATACTGGGATGGCAATGAGAGATGAGCCGCTTTTTGCCATTGGAGTCTTTATTGATCCACTTGTAAAGAGAAGGTTTTAGAAGTCATTAACCTTTCCTTTTTTTTTGAGCAAATAGTTTTGATCAGGTACTTGAGGAGGTAAAGCAGAACAATTCTGGAAGGAAAATTAGGATGGGGGCATTTCATTCTTTTGGGCAAGGTAGATTAGGGGAAGAGGTATGTGTTTTTCTGCTTTTTCTCATAGGTGGTTCTAACACTCCTCAATCCTTCATGGCTGAAATCAAGAAAAGTCCCCCCCCCCCCTATTCTTGGAGTGGTATTGAGTGAAGGGCTTACTTAAGGAATATGTATTTATCAATAATTTCCATAACACATAATTTACTATTTGAAATGTGGATTGATAAAAAGGTGATTTCTCTTTAGAGGAGAAATAGATAAAAAGGCACAAATCTTTATCTTCTGCTCCTTACAAATCAGCTTACACACGTATCTTGGGACTCCTCTAATTCTGCTATGCCATATTAAAGGTTACTTTTATGCATTCAAGTAAAACGTCCCAAGGAGCTCTACAGAAATATAAAGTAACAGTGGTCCTTGGGGATCTTGCTGTTTAAAGCTGGCTGTGAGTCTTAACTTCCTTTCCATAATTCTTAATATGTTTCTTTAGTGTCTGGTCCAGAGCGGCAATCCAGAATAACGAGAAAAAAGGCTTATAATTGACACCATACAAACTTCATTTTGTGAAATGAAACATGTTCCCTGTGATCTGCAAGCGATTATAACCAAAAGCCATGTGATTCTTCTCATTTTAGGTGAAACCTCCATCTCCAAAAAGCAGCCGTGAAGCTGAAGAATTTGATCTCATGACTAAACAATTGCAAATATGGTTTTTGATAGGCTTGAGAATTTTAAATTTTACTTAATATCACTGTCTTGGAACAGAAATCTTGCAATTTTCAAGATCACAGTTTTGTGACAGAGAAACCAGATGTGTTAAATGCCAAGTGCTGCCCTGACCCTGAGTTCTTTGATTCACAGTGGGACCCACAAGGCTTCTGGTTCCTTGGGAGAAACATTTTAAATGCTTCCAAGCTGAATCTACTCCAAAGTTGAAAAGTCTGACCCAGGTTCCCAGAAGAAGAGTTTTATAAAATGTGCAAAAATTGAGCCTTCACCATGAAATATATTTTTTAAAAAAACCTAATCGTCCTTTTCCAACAGAAATCCATGTCATCATAAGGTTTTGACTGCTCATAGTCATAACACTGTGAGAGGTGACAGACAGTAAGTGGGAAATTATTTCTTTTACAAGGAAAGAAATAGCATATGAGCTGAGCAGAAACCACTCCAGCTGTGTGACTGAATGCTCAGAATCTCTGAAAATAAAGCCGTTTGGTTTTAGGTTCTTCAACATCTTTATAGCTGCAGTATTATAAAAATGACTGGTAATTTCTAAAACATTGTGATCTTTCTTTTTTTGTGGTCAATTGTATTTCTTTTTCGTTCTTTTTTTTTTTTTTTTTTTAATTATTTTTATTTTTTTTTTTAATTATTTTTCCTTTTTTCTTTAATATTCTGGATTATTTATCTCTTACTCATGTCCAAATCCCTCATTATTTTATTCACTGGCTTACTTCCAGAACAACATGGACTCACAAAATTCTGTGCTGCATGATGATTCACCATAACTATCAAATTCTTGGGCCTCGAAAAATAGCAGCTCAGTGACAGAACTGCAATGTAGTAAATTGCTCTTTGGTTTTATTCTTCTACCATGGCTACCATGTTTTGAATACAGTATAAGTATTTTCAATATAAATAATGTTACAACTTTTTAAAATGTACTGTGATTTTTATCTTACAGAGAAAGGTCTCATTTTCTGCCTCTTCCTTAAGTTCCTTACTCCAGATAAAGGTAAATGACTCTTAAGAATCTCTCACTTGACCATGGAAATTTTCTGTCATCTTAGGTACAATCAGGTGCTGCCTTCTGAAAGTTCCTTTGCAAAGCATGTGGCATTCTGCATGGGGGGATTAAACTGCAAAAAAACTGCTCTGAATTCTAGGCAATACTGAAATGCTATAAAACAGTCTGGGAAAGTCACTGTACCTTAGAAAGCCTTGGGTCCTTCTCCTAATTAAGCTGCATTCCCTCCACAGCCTCGTACCAAGGTGTTTAATGACCCCTTAATTCTCCTGTACTGAGCAGTGTCAGCTGTGCTACCACAGGACCTCTTAACTCAAGATGAGTGTCTGAAGGGTTAAGGGGAATTACACATAGGGAAGACAATGCATTAGAGACACCAGAAACGAGAGTTCTGTTCCATTTCAGATTGTCTCTCAAATAAATGGGAAACCTTGCCATTGTTACTGTGTAGTAATAGAAGCAATACTGTATCACTGCCTGCTCAGGATTCTGCCACAAGTAGCTGGTGAAGCACAAAGCTAAGTAATTATGCTAATTGAAAGTGGAAAAAGGCAGTTACCTCCTCTGGACCTGAGAGACCAAAGTTTAATGCACAGAGGAGAAGGGTGACAATTTTAGTCTGCTTCAAGATGCATTAAGCAAAGATATTTAAATTTGTGGTCTTGGAAGACCAAAATAAGCAGGAATTTCAGGAATTAGTGATGGGAGAGGATGGAAAATACCATATAGAAGAAGCAGATGAAATAATTTATTTTCTCATACATATGCAGACTGATAGATACACTGGCATTAAAATTAGTAATGCTGAGGATGTGTCTGACTTCTTCACTAGTGTTCTTTCCACATAATTGACAGCTCAAGGGGGGGTACTGATACACAGTGATGATAATGACATTAACTTGTTCTTGAAAGAAATTGAAAATGGCACTGCTAATAATGCCTGAACTGTGACAGCCTCTCTGCAAATTGCAGGAATAGTTCAGTGGCATTGGAAGAAGATATAAATGGAAAAAAATCTCACATATCTTAATATCAAAGGTATATAATATGACTATTTTACTGATTGCCAAATTTTAAAACCTTGGAGCTGGAAGAAAAATTGCCCCTTGGAGAGGGCTATAACAGAACACGTGCACAACTTAATCACCGAATCCTAATGTGCTGTGCTGGCCCTGTAAACAGAGGGGAATGTCACTGAATTTGTACAAAAGCAATATAAACCAGTGAAAAATTATCAGTGCTAAAGAGAGCAGTACTCTGGTTATGAATGTAGAAGAATTGGAAAATATTGGTTTATAGACAGGGCAATCAGTATATTTAATAAGTCACTTCTGTAGTTAGTCAAAGTAATTAACACAAGGGCATATAGGGCAACTTGAGCCAGCAGACTCTGGCACTGGAATAACTGACTGTAAGAGAGCCATTAGCTCATGATTAAGTAGTTTTTCTCCAGAAGTCAGCATCTGTAATCATAAGTACTTATTTATAACTATTTCTGACTGGTACTAGAGTTACATAGGGCATTACATAGGCTGGGGAAATGGAATATACTCTATTTCATATGGGAAAATTTTCTGCTTTGCTTATTTCAAGCCATCACTTCATGTTCCTGATGAAATGGCCCCTGAAGAGAAGCATATCCATGGATCCTTGACTGTAAGAGCCCACGAGATAGAGCAGCGTGAAGTAGCTGGAGCACAGGATTGAGAGCAGAAACTTTCTACAAAGATACAAACTGGAATCAAGCATGGTGGAATCCCTCCATCAAAGAGATCTGTGGACATGGAGCTACAGAGGTGTCAGGAAAAAGGGGGGTGTTGCTAGTAAAAAAAAGGAAAGATTGACCTCTGGTGATCAGAGTAGGAGGCTGGCCAACTTCACAGGCAGAATTTTCACTTCTAGAGTTTTAGTTTTGGGGTTGATATCAAGAGGACAAGACAGAAGGTTTGCAGGTTGGTGTCTGGAAAAAGGCTATTCATATTCTGAGAAAAAGAAATTACTGTGATGAACATGTTTTCCCATTATTCAGAGATACAGTCGGTATATGAGTGGGATATAGCAAGAATGGTGTCTCCAGACATGATGATATCAAAGCCCTTTAAAAAGGGTTAGAGAAGTCTGAATGCAGCCTTTGAATGTAGGGAAACTGCACTGAACTTCACTGAACTGGAGCTGAGTAAGTAAGATCATACACAGTATATTTTGCCAAATGAGTTTGTGAAGAACACAACTAGGGTATATCAGCAGAATCCCTCTTTGTTCAACTTCAGTCTAATCCGTCATCTATTCTGCAAAGATAAAAAAACATTCTCTGATAAAATGAGGTTCACAGTGCCAATTCACTTACTTCTGGAAGGTGGAAAATTTGGGGGTAAAAGAAGATGTTGCTAAAATTAACAATGCTTCCTTGTCCCATTTGCCTTTCATGTCTTCTCAAGGTGTCCACCTGTAACTTGAAGGTTCTGATTTAGGGCCTATAAATCCAACTGCAAGATCAACCTTGGGATAGTAACCCTGAGTTCCAAATGCAAATCATTTTTTTTTAAGTGTGTTTCAATAATTGCTCCATTTCACTGTAAAATGCTGGGGATTTCATTGGTGGATGTGTCTGTATGCTTGAATGTAACACAGACAAATGGCGTTTATTTGTACTACTTCTCATCTATGTGTAACTTCCTATCTCCTCTCAGCTGTGAATCGCTTGGAGAAGTATGTCTCCATGTTCTGTGCTGGTCTAAGCAAATCTTGCAGCCTTCCTCTCTTCATTTCCTTGTGGAGTGTCTCATGGTAGAAAAACATGATGCTGAGGAGCATGTCCATCTGTTTCATGCAATACTTCAAAGACCATTTGGATTTTGGTGAAAATCTGCCGATCAGGACAACAGGATGTATGAAGTGGGAGAGTTGCAATTGTAGAGGCCAGTGTTATTCACAGTTTCCCAGGCTAGTGGGATTACTCTTGCTCTACTTGTTCATACAGAAGGGGGGAAAGAGATTCTTGAGAGCAGAGTTCATCCACAGAAATACACCTGAGAATTTGTCCCACTTCTTGTTCCAGTCCAGTGTAATAACTGCGAATTGTAATCTCCCCTGAATTGTAGTGCTCAGATAACACTGCTCAACCAAACAGGAGTCTGATCAACATGTAGTGACTTGGTCATACACTGGAGACAAATAATGGGAGGACTTCTGTGGTTCTACTTAGAAATTGCCCATCGTAGTTAGAAAGACTTAAAACAGAATGAGAAATAGGAAGGAGGAAAACGGTAGGTGTATTGAGATGAAACTGTGGAACAATGGATGAAGAAAACCAAAAATAAGACTAGAAGGTGGCAAGAAGTATCTTGACGTTACCAAGTATTTGGCAATGGTGCTACATAAGAGACCACATGGGGGCAGGGCTAAATCAAAGATCAGTATCTCTGTGACTATTCCTACTATTTATGTTGAAATGGTCTTTTAATGTGAATGGACCTCACCTGTATGGCTCTACTAGTGCAAATAAGGGGTAAGTAAAGTCTGTTGTAAAGACAGAAAGATCACTGATGAAGTCTAAAGTAAGTATCTAGCCTCTAATAATAAACTTTATTTGATTAGACTCTCTGAAAGTCTTACAGCGTTTTTTAATGTAGCATATGTTCTAGTCACCAGTCTCTGTCTAGAGTAGGAAGCAGAGCTACTGTTTATTTGCTGAGTTTTGTCTGTCCATAAAAAGGGCTGATTGACATCATCAAATTATCTTTCCATAGCCCAGTGGAAGTTCATGGCATACATGTCACAAAAAACTTTGCTTTGGTGCAGTATGAGAGTAGTAAGAAAATATATAAATTGATAGTACATACATTAGGGATCACAGATTTGTGAAGTCCTAGAAACTGAATCCTCAGTGTTGAAGCAAGAGATACTCACTCTTGAGAATTTTGCTGTCTGTGATGGTTAGAGAGAAGTTACAGTCATTCAGGCTTGTGGGAAGTAAGGATTAATTCCCCACATTTATTGTTGGAGGCACAGTGTACGTTATCCCTTAATGAAAAGAACATGTAACATGAAACGGATCATACTGTAGGTTTTCCATAATACTGGATCCAACCCCCTGGGGCTATTTGGATTTTAAGGGATTTAGAATCTGGCTAAGCAGCAATGTTCATGTGGTGAGTCCTTTCCTTGTTTCCTTGAGCTGCTGCTGCATCTGTAGCCTTTTTTTTTTTTTTTTCTTTTTCTTTTTTTTGTTTGTTCTGTGCTTGATGTGCATCAACCTGTAAGAACTAGGGATCCATATATTGTAAGTATGTGGCAATTCTGAAAAGTCCTCACTGAAAAGTCTAGTATGTGGTTTAAATCGCCAACGTGGGGCTAATTCCTTACTGTGTAACTCCTCCTGCAGTGTTGCAGGTGATAACTCACACTTGTAAATACAGCACATGACCAGAGAAGAGTGCTGCTGCCTTAATCAGCTTCATGAATTGTATTGCTTAATTGAAAATGCTAGTCACGTAACTATTAAACTGTTAATAATCAGGAATCAGTAGGTCATTAATTCAAAATTGCTATAATCACAGGATGCACAAATGTAGAATTTCACTGGTGAGGTTGAACAATTAATTTAATTTCCTAAAGATAAATGTGTGCTAAGAAGGTATTGTACAAATAGTAATTAAGTGTGTTTCTCTGCTTTCAGTCATATTTATTTACTTTTCAGAGAAGCAAAATACCTGACAACTTTTTTTTAAAAAAATTATCTTTCTGAATTTCAGAGAAAAAAACTTCATGTGGTTATTTCATCCCAGCATGGATTTTTCCTAAGGCTGTCCCAGCCTGAGCAAGAAAATAGGGAAGCAAAACAATCAACACTTGCAAATAGAGCAAGACTGTCTGCTGGATCCAGTCAGCCAAGAGCATCTAGGTCACAGAAGCTCAGCCCTTGTCATTTTCTTGTACAGGGATTCAATATTCCTTTTAGGTGCAAAAAAAATCTGTCCACAGACAGACTGAATCCAAATCTCTATGGTAGTTAATGCTTGTCTTTACCGTTTCCATGCATGAGAGTGAGCACACAGCCAATTACATAATATGTGGTGCTCTGTGCACATTCCTTGGGAGTGCAAGCAGTAAGTTAGAGATACTACTCTTTGTTTCTGAAACCTTTGTGTAATTTATATACCTTGCTTGGGTACTTGCAGCAGAGCCTTATTTGAAGGGGTAAGCAAAGCTTGGCCTTACCATGCACTGACTGCATCAATGAGGGAACTGCACTGTCACTGCTTTTTACCAGGTGGCTTTGCAATGCTTCAATATTCATTTTCAGAATAGCCAGACCTCTGATTCATGGCTCAGCTTCCCACTACTCCTTTCTTCTACTTAGTTTGTCCAAACTGAGCTGTGACAGTAAAGGAAGGGAGATATTGCAGGAGTTCTGTGTGGGAGTATGCAGAGGTCACACTGGATCGAGGTCACTGATTGGTATGAATGTTTTGTGTCTCCCTAGCAGGATCCCATCACAGCCAGGGAGATGCTGCAGTGCTTAGCAGGCCCTGGAGACTAAGGATGCCACAGTGTGTGGAAGCAGACCCGAGGCACTCAAAGAGGCAATCAAAACCCATCTGCAGTAGATATTTAATTCCCCAGACTTCTGCAGAAAATGCAATACATCTCTAGATAGACAGGTATGTCTTTGAATCTTTAGCTATTGCTTTAACACTACTGTGGTTTGTTTTCAAAGAGTTTATACGCTTCTGTAAGCCAGTTACCCATATACATGGATGTGTTCATTAATATTGCATCACACTGCAATTCCTACTTCTAATTTCATCAGAAAAACAGAATAAAAGTGTGCACATGTAAATTCACTCTTGGTCATTGTTCAGTCTCGAGTCTCAGTGGAGTAAACTTTCCATGCAGCTTGTGAAAAATGTGGCATAGGCATAGGCAGCTGTGAACATCTAATTCCCCCTGCAGGGTGCTGACAAGGTACTCCAAAGTAATGGTTTTCACTAATTAGATACTGCACTGACCATGGAAACCTTCCACTGTCCCATGGCAGAACACTAGGATTCCTATGGCTTTTCCATTTAATTGAAAGCGAATATAAGGGACTGTTAGTATTGTCTTCTGGGATCCAGTAAGGCTCCCACAAATTGCAGAATTTTAGACAATTGGTTAAAACATTGTTACATTGTTAGGTGTCCCTCACTTTCATTTGGAAAAAACCCAAATCCTTAACAAAAATATTCAGTAGGCAGGATTCTCTGGAAGCATGTCCTGCTGCCAGTTCTAAGTTAAATGGAAAATGAGGTTGCCTTGCTGTGGCTCAAAATTAAAATTCAGGAAAAAGAGAAAACCCAACCCACAAAATAAAACAATAAGCAATTTCCTGGAAGTTTTAGAGTTGGGGTGTGTTTTCCGCTTTGTAATACAATTTTGTGTATATTTTTGCATTCATCCAAGAGTGAATGTCTTACTGGACATAGTACATAATTTAGTTTCAAAGTATGTTTTCACCTTCATTAGTTAGTGCTTAATCTTCCTACTACAGAGTTAGCTCTGAGAAAAATACGATTAAACTCTAATATGCAAAAGTAGTCCTGATTAGGCAAGAAAAAGAGAAATCAAGCCTTCTGTTTAAAAATAAACTACATACCTGTGTATTAATTATATTGCACTCTGTAACTTTCCAGTGTGTGTCTTCAAGCAGCGTAAGGACGGAACAGACTGGAACAGATGGAGTAAAGCAGGTCTTAATAGGGCAGGTGCTTTATCTGTCCCTCTGTGTTTGTGCCTGTGTGCAGTGGAGGCACTGAAACGTGTGCTGCCCTGCATCTCTTTGTGGCAGTGCAGGGTGCCTGAAGTGCCAATTTTTGAAGATAAAGTTAAAAAAGGTACATGGAGGGGGGGGTGTACTTCAGATTACAAGCTTGTGGAGCTGAAGATGGTGTTTGTTTTTTGTCTTTACTAGACCAAAAAGAGATTTGCAAGAGAAGTCATTCAGTGACAACAGCAAGAAGGCAAAGGTGAATTCCACAGAGAAGAATCTGAGTAGAGAAGGATGAGAGAGGGCTCCATCAAACAACAAGAGGAGTGAGAGAGGGATAACTGAGGAGAGCAGTTCTTTTGCCAGCAGGTACTAGATGATATTTTTTTTTGTTATGTTTTTGTGAATATTTGAAATTTTATCAGGTGGGAAGGATGAAGCTTTCTTTTTACATCACAGCTTTGGCTTGAATACCTATTTATATTCACAGATGTGGGAGTTGTGTGCGACGCTGGTGTATGACTTTGACTGGGATTTCTTTGAAGACTTTTAGACTTCTCCTTGTTTCATATTTGTCCCTCAAAATTAAAGGAGTTAAATACTTTGAGCATGTTGACCCTGTGAGTTTTTTCTCATCTGGGTCTTTTTGAAACAAATTCTGCAAAATACAAGGACAAATGAAGTAGCTTAAATGAAAGAATATTTTAAAAACCTTCAAGGAAATTACTTCTGCATGGGAGATGTTTTCAGAAGCATTAAGATGAGTTAATTCTGACAAGAATTCTAAGGCTTTAATAAGCTTGTTTATATGCTTGAGGCAGTCAGTAATCAAATGCCCAAGTACCTTATGTACTGACATTTACAAATCACAAACAGATTTATATCTATTTTGATTCCAGAACTTTATCACAGGAAAATCATACTCTGCTGTTTAAACCAGATGAGAGAAGAAGAATTAAAGATTCACGCTTATGAGAATAGAAGCAGATGTCTGGTGTTTGTTATATGGGACAGAAAGTAAGAGGAATGCATTTTTAAAAGCTAAAATAGTCTTCTGAATAAGCTGCTAACTAGATGGTTACCCAAAAGATTTATACTGGGCAAGTCACTTTGTCTCTTTTTCCCTCCTCTCAAAGAATAATTATTTCTTTCTACCATTCTTCATCGGTCTTGCCCATTTAGGCTGTGAGTTATGCTGCATAGGAATTAGAGCTGCTTCAGAACTTTCTCTTTTGAGTTGTTAGGTTTCTTAAAAAGTGTCAACCCTGATTTGCTAAAAGTGAAATATCTGGAAATGCAGGCCCTTCCTGAAACTGTGCAAGTTTGGGTAATCTTGTTCTGGGAAAGCATTCTCAGGACAGAAGGTTTCAGAAGCTGGCTGGTGTCTCCTAAAGCACTCACAATGTTCTAAGGCATTTAGCTGTGAGAAATGGGAGAGTGTCACAGAAGAAAGTTAATCCTGGATTCCCTACAGCCCAGGCAAACGTCATCACACTGGACTCTCAAGGAGTCTGGGATTTCTTTTCTTTCATAGCATGTCTGTGATGCACACAAATAATCAAGAGATCTGTGGTTCCTGTTTAATGCACATGGGAAGCACAGTTGCAGCTCTCAAACTATGGTGCTGACTCCTTTTCTTTGCAATTCCGGTGTCACTTAGTTAAGAATTTATTCTTCTTTGAAATAATAAATATAATATAAAGTAATATAAATCCAAAAATAATGGTTAACATGTTTTTAAGTGGCTTAGCATTGAACAGTGTGTGGAATACATGTGGTACCCTGATGCAGAAGGATAAAAAATTTCATTTTTAACCTGTAAGATTGATAGGTATTAATATTTAAGTGGCAGTATGATTTCTGAGTGTTCAATAGAGTTAATGAAGTGAACATGTGAGTGAACAGTTACAATAATGGGAGTTCTCCACTAACATTCAGGCTCCACATCATTGAGTAATGCCATTCCTTCAAATGCATTTGGCTTTCACTCTATCGATCTCATTCTTTCTTAAAATGTTTTCAGCATTTTGTCATTGCCTAAGTTCAGGTTTTTGTAGAAAATGAATATTGCTGCACTTATGAACACCATTTATTGTGAAATCCATAGCATTTAAAATACTAACATTTTCCTGGTAATGGAAGAAATTATGGTTTTTTTTTTATTTATGCAATGGATTTTGTTCTTTTCTCTTTTGCTTCAGCAGATATTCTCCATTAGTCCTTTCCTTTTTAGGGTTTGATTTTTTTCTTTGTACTTTTTTCCCCCAAAATTGTAGTGTATTCAGAAAGATTCTGCTCTCCTGAGAGTTGTGAAACTCATTTCAAAGGAAACCAAAAAATCTCCCTATACTCCTGAGAGATGGACCAATCAGCAGTCATCAAAAAAGAAACAATAATTATTACTATACAAGATAGTGGATTTCCTCTCTTAAAAAGCTATCTAAGATTTCAATGCAAGAGTAGAAATACTTCACCCTTGCCATTATTTAACCAACAGAGAATTCAACTGCAAGACAGAGAAAGTAAAAGCATAGGCTGTTCCTTTGTTTCACTGAGTGAGTAAGCTCGGCATGCTACACTACAGTCCTGCTGCACTTGGAGTTTTTTTAATCTACAATTCTCCAGAGGGAGTCTCAGAGAAAAAAAATAAAGAAGAAATATGCAGTTTTGAGAAAAAAAGCATCATGTAGGTTCACTTTTTCATTCTTCCTCTTGAAATGTTTCACATTTGTGTCTTGCAAGCTGCATCTTGTAAGAGCACAGCCCACTGTCACTGTGGGTTACATGATAAAGTGGCACTGGAATAATTCTCTGCATCTGATGCACCTTTTATGAGTAGCTGGAAAATAATTCCTGTAACAGGAGGAGTGGGAGAGGATTCCCATGGGGCAGAATGAGGGATCTAATGCCCAGCTAATTTATTTTGTTAACATGATGTCAGTCATACAGTTTGCTTTTTCCTGTACAGAACAGACAACTATATTTGTATAACTTGCTATACTTTGTGAAAAACTTCCACATTTTCCACCTCCTCTCTCATGTTTTATTTTTTTCTTTCAGGAGTAGAAAAATACTGAACACCAAACCATTGTCCAATTGGAAATCGACTTCAGCTCTGAGGTATCCCTTTGATTTTTGTTAACATTAAAAATGTGGGTATTGCAGGGGGACAGGTTTTTGCTGTGCTATCTCTAACTTTATAGATCTCAGGAGGAAACCTAAGAAGCAGCTCCCCACATCCAGTGAACATTTTTCTTTTCCCTTCCCATTCACTTTCATAGACTTCACTTCTGACTTTGTACCTAACTCTGACCCGGTGTTCCTGCATTTGAAGCACAGACAGCAGAGTACAACATGCATAGGTATTGCCTTTGCTGAATAGGCTCCACATGGAAGCAGCCAGCTCATCCCTCCATTTAAGCCAGCTTTCCCATCCTTAATCATGTTATTATCTCCAATGACTAATTGCTTGGAGGTCCTCTATCTCCTTCCATGCTGAGGTTGTGGTGGAATGTGAAAATTTGAGGCAGGGAGTTTAACTGAAAATCAAAGAATTTATGAACACCAAGCCCTGGGCAGAAATGAAAATTCACTGTAACTGTGCCCAACTCTGCAGCCTGACATGGTTGGATTTAGGCACATATGGAAAAAAAGAAGGAAAAAGAAAAATAGAACTTCCTGTGTGCTTAGATAAATGAGAGGGGAAGAAAATGTAGGATTAAAAGAATATACATCTTCCTTATCAAAGCAACTCCTCTGCCTTGGTGTGGAGAAAATTTTCAGATAAGTTAGATACAGAGAGGAATCTGGAAGGAAAATGACTGTGGAGTAGGAAGGACATGTAACTCATGTGTTGGCTGCTTGATATCGAAAATTAGAATTATATCCATTGACTCAGTTTTACTTCCACAGACCTACTTGCATCTGTGTTACCTATAGGTGGGGCACCTCTACTACGTCCATTCCAAACTGAGAAGTGGGTGAATGAGGTGCAGCTTCTTTTGTCTCAGAAGCCTGAGCAGGAGTCCTAAGTTGTTCAGAATTTGTATATGAATTACAGGACATCTGAAGTGATACCAGAGTTGTCTATGTGATTAAAAATGCTAATACTTTTCTGGTTATTTTAATCTCATGTTGATAAAGCAGCACAGCTGCAGACAAAAAGGAGACAAAATATACTTATTAGGAGGAACTCGTCACTGCATGGAAATAGAAGTGTCCAGAGAATTAGAGACTATAAATGCAAATATGGGAAAAGATGAGAGAAACAAAAAGCAAGAAAGGTAAGGATGGAGACAAAAAAGCAATTCTTAAAGGGAAATCCTCTGCTTCTACAATCCCCACAAGGAATTAATCCCCTGGTGAGAAGTCACAGTCTGTGACTACTGCACTGCCTGCCGAGTCACACACCGTGGTGAGGGTCCTCAGACCATGTGGTGTCAAATCCCAGATCTGTCACAGCCTTCTTGAATCGTATCAGACACATCAGCTCACACACCACTACAGACAAATCCTGATCCAGCATGTCGCCCACATTATTTCAAAGCAAGAAAAAGGTTAGCTCTAGCTTCAAATGTCTGCTGAAAGAGAGCCTGAGTGGTGCTGGTGCTCTGAGGCAATAGTCCGTGTCATCTGGGTGGTTGTGGCAGAGGTGGGACCCTGGGTGCTAGAACCAAACCTTTGCTCAGCTCTCCCTGAGGATGGGACTGGTGCCCTGAGCCTGTCTGCAGCCAGCAGAGCAGAGAAAAAACATCTGATTGAGCAAATGACAGCATCATCATCATCATCATCTGTAAAGTGGAAAGGGGGCAGAGTGAAAAGCCCCCACTTGGTCTTTACCTGTATAAACGTGGCCACGTACTAAGTGGCTGGGAGAGGTGTTGTCACAGGTGTGCTCACTTCTGGGTGGGTTGCACACAAACCATTTATCAAGCAAGCAGAAAATGAACTATTTGATCCATTAAAGAAATGGTTCAACTTAAAGCATCCAGGAATTGGCCAAACCATTGCAACATGCATTTTTTTCAGCCAACTATTACATTAGTTATTAAATCCATCAAACAGGAATTTACTGTAGCCTATAATCCATCAATACCAATGCAGGATGTACTCCTACTCAGATAGCTGCTTTCCGCCTCTCACCTTCCATTTTCCCATCGTTTTCTAAACTAAAGCAGGCTATATACAACTCCTGGAGAGAGACAGGCTGTCCAGCTGAGGATTGCTGGTGCCTGAGCAACAGTGGTTTTTGTTTCCTTGCACTGCCATCAGTATAAATTACAGAATTGTTAATGACAATGGCCCTGAAGGATGGTTCTCCTGGTCAGGCAGCAGCTGTTCTAGCAAATCCTGGCACTTAAATGTGCTTGTTGGTGTCTGCAGCGTGTCAGCCTTTGATGTTTGCTGCTGTAAATACAAGGAAGGCAAACAAAACGAAAGATGCCTCTAATTCCAGTGTTGTGGTATGAGCTTGAGTGCCTATTGCATGAGTTGTACAAGATCCAGAGTTTGCTGTTGTCTCCTTTTGTTTAGAGACAGGAACCCGTGCAGGCCAGGCTCAGGCTATGGGACCACTGCAGGCTGCGACCAGTGTGGTTCTGGGAGCTGCTCTCTGCAGGGTGAGGGCTTTCCAGCTGTCCACAGCCCATCCTATGTGCGCAGGACAGCCACTAACTAACCAAGAAGGAAGATGGATGTGGATAAATTTACTGTATCAGAAAATAGAGTCTCAAGAATCCCAGCAGCCTTCCTGGGCAAAGCCGGTGTGACGTAGGTTTTGTGCAATAGTTCCAGCTTGAATTGCTCTGTTCTGGAAGTTTAAATAAGAGCACTGTTCACATGTGAAGATAGGAGCTATCCATTTGTAATTTTGCTCCTAATTTTATATGATGGACATAATTTCTTTGTGCTGTTTGTACAATGTCCAGCATGCCAATGCTCTCCAAGACCCCAGTTCAATACAGCCGTTAATAAGAGCCTGTGTGTGTATCCAAGTTTCTGGACTCTCTGCATCTAATTTGCTGGTTTACATTCCAATAAGACTGGTGAAACTGGTAATATCTTCAGAAAAAAATTGTGGATGAATTGAAATAGCTGCTTCCAGCGGCACATCCTGGCAAAGTGCTTACAATGACACCAGAGCTAATAGCAGAGGGCTTAACTGATTCCTCCCCCTGATGGTACTTTATTTGCACTAAAAGCACAGATCTTGTGATAGCTGCCTAGCACTGGGTCAGCTGTGCTGATGTCAGTGTAAACCCTCAGATTTATGGCTCACATTTACTGAGCAGAGGAGCTAAGATTGTTTAAGACATGGACTTTCCCGAGCTGTTTGCTTTCACAGGTGGAGAGCCAGACTGGGCTCCTGTGCCTGAAGCAGGTGCCGGTACCAGCTGGCAGCATGGCCATCTGCAAGGGTTGCAGCAAGGCTGCAGCTCAGCCCGCCCAGCCCTCCAGCTCCATCCCACTCCCCCGTGTTTACACTTACAGCTGCCCTTCACAGCCCCCCTGGACGTGGCCTGCTGGGTCCTCCTGGCAGGAAAACTACTCTGCCTCTGCACAGCCGCTGGCAGAGAGCCTGAGTGGGATCATCACCCCTTCAAGTGCCCATTAGTCCCACAGTTTCAGATCCTCCCTGAGGGAACAGCCCACCTCACAGCACTCGAGCCCATTCCGATATTAAGAGGAAACCTGTGCCTGTCCCTTGGGAATTGCTGGAACTCCCACTGTTGTAATAGGGATTGTTTGTCAGCACTTGATGGTGCACCACTGTGGTGTCTCTCCAAATGGGAGGGCACAAGATATGCTGGCCACGATTTCTGCCTCACCACCACTGCCTTTGTGAGGCTGTCCAGGGGGAGTATTGTAGGTCTACCTTTCTTAAGAAATGTCAGGCTACAAACATTAATGCTGCTGTTTGGAAGAAAACCCAAATGAACTGTGAACTTTCGAAGGGAGTAGGAGGAAACTCAGGAAAGCTCTTACACGTGAATAGCCATTTCTAGATGGCAGAAGAAAACCCAGGTTGATCCAGTGCCAAAGATAAAGCAAAATTAAAAACTTGTGTTTAATGCTTTCCCCAAGAAAATGTGATCAGAGAGACCTGCAAGGTGGAATGTGCATATTGTTTGTGAAAAGAGAAGACAAGCACTCTAATAGGCTGCAAAGGTCTTTAGTTATGCCATCAAAAATATCTCTGGGCTATAATCAGCATCATATTTTTGAGGTTACGCTTTTTTGAGAAGAACAGAGGAAGCAGTTTATGACACTGGGAAGGAAATAATTGTTTTCACGACATCTGTTTGATATGCATACCAGAAAGGCTCCAGGAAATTATATTTTTATTAGGAATGGCTTCCCATCTAGTCCCCTTTTGGCTGGGAAGCCCTGACTGTGAAGCACAACTGGGATAAAAGGCAACCATATCTCTTCTTCCAGTGTCAGATGTAACCTCATACTGAACAGCAGCTCTGAAGTTGGGCAATGAAAGTATATTCATTTTCAAATCTGAAAACTCCCATCTCCCAAATGTTTTCTTTTAAGCCTACAATGTTTCCCAACAGCTATAATGCTGGCATACCAATTCACATACATGCTTAGGACATGCAGCTGATGTAGAAAGCAGAAGAGGGAATGAAACACAGGGAACAAAGCCAGGCTAAGCACATCCCTTCTGCTTTCTCTCTGGCAGTGCAGAAAGGGTTCTATTCACAAGGACACAAGCGGGTCCTGCAACAGCAGTAAAAGAGCTCTCAAAGGAATTTATGAAAGTAACTGTTTTATAGTAAATATTTCTTTTCTTTAGCTCTGACTACAAAACAAATGATAACATGAAATCAAACATGACACCCTACCTGCAGGACTTGACTCTGACAGATGGAGCTGTGTTTAAATAGCACAGTGTTGCCAGTTCCAATAAAGCAAAATACGCAAAAGTTAAAAGCTAATGGGAGAACTAAAAATGTTCAGTTCTTGGAAACAGACCAGAAAAAGTTGGGAGCAAAGAGCATGGCGGAGAGAGCTCTTACATGGAGATCAAAGGAAAAAACTTGTCACTAAAGTAGGAACCCAGAAGGCCTGAGAAATATATTTCTGAAGTGCTGGAACTTCATGTTACAAAGAGAGCTCAAATGTTTCAAAACAAGCATGGTCAAGGTGCAGATGTATTTAGATTGCTTTGTGGGTAAAAACAGGCACTTTCAAGATTCTTATTAACTCTGAACAGAAGTTTTACTGAGGATATCATCTCTTCTTGGTGCACTTTGAGATAAACATGTGGTGTCAATCAACAGAGCTCCACTGAAGTCCATATGATTTTGCAATTACCTTTAGCAGGGATATCAAAACCTGTAGTTAGAATGATAAGCCTGGGAGTAGCTTTGAAAGGCTTGTGTTAGTGTTGAATTTAAATCATTAAGAACTTCCAAAAGTTAAGACATAAGCCTGTTTTGGAAACATGAATTGTTCAGACTTCACAGCTTGTGCCTTTGTTGCAGTGTTTACTGCTCTGCTTAAGGTCTCCGTTTCCAGCTCTTGGCAAATACATGAGAATTTCAGCTTCTGTAAAGCTCTTGGGTTTGTGAAGAAGAAACTTGCAAGAAGGTATTGACTGAACCTTGAAGATGAAAAAAAAAAGGAACCAGAAGGCAAAGAGTAAAAAACTGCAATTTTTTATTGAACTCTCATCGTTCTGAAGCTTCCAGCTTAGGATTTCTGGATTCTTTGGGCTGGAAATACAGGTACATTGCTCTGGAGTACTGCTTGTTCAACAAGAATAGCCAAAGCTGCTTCCCTAGGCATATTAGAGCTCCAAAGCATACACTACTTACAGATTAGTAATCGTATATTTTTTTCCCCTGGATGTGTAAAGTTAAGTGATATCAACTCCAAGCACTCAGGAAACAGAGCAATGGACTTCTCCCCTTCACCTGCTGTAAAAATCCAATTTAAACTGCTTTTAAGCACTTTGATAAATCTTCCTATCCCCATGTGTGGTAGGAATGAGGATTCACATTATTTATGCTATGCTGTTAAGAGCAGCACTGTGGGTCAGAAAAGGAATAAAGTTGATTGTTCTACCATTCTGGTTCAGATTGGGCAGCAGGTTTGGGGTGTTCAGACAACCAGTGTGAAAAACAGCCCCCCTTGCTCACCATGTCCATTGCACTGCACACATAGTGCTCTTCTCTCAATCATGGGAATACCTGTGGTATCTTGCAATGAGTGACTGATACTCATGTTATTGTTATCATGTAAAGGGCTTAGGCAGTTGTTATTTCTTTTTCTGCATGCAAAGTTTCAATCAAAGTGAATGTGATATGAGTGCCATTTAATCTACTATCCACCATTCATCATCAAACATATAAACCAGAATTTTTGATTATTTAGTATTTACAGGTTGAGTAGATTTTCGTTTTCATTGACCAGGACTTGCTACCCAATTCACTTTTCTTTGAGATGCCTATCACATGCTGAGTCTTTCTGGTAAGCAAACGAATCACATTCCTTTTGCTTACATCTACTTTTTGTACTTACTAAGTTCAGATAATATTTTTGGTACTTTTTTTTTTTTTTTTGACTATCCTTTATTTAGCAGACTTATCAGTGAAATATTTGAATCTGTAAGATTTGCCCTGTTGTAGTTTACAATAACTTCGTGGGATCCAAAGTATTTACTGAATTCAACTGAAAGTGTGGATTATGTCATTTGCTTATGACACCAACGTTTCCTGGAGGGAATCATAATGCATCAGATAATTAGTCTCAAGTCCTGTAAAGACATATAGTACTCCTATAGATTAAATGCATACGAGGAGTCTCTTGTGTCCAGCCCCAGAAACAGCTGGGATCCCTTGAGGTAAATTGCTGGGTGCCTTGGAAAATTGGTATCACCTGCAACTTGTGAAGGGCAGGATGGAACAGGTGGCCAAGGCTCATTACAGAAAGTGAGATTTGGAGGGACTGGTGCAAATTAAGGGACTGTCTTAGATGAACAGTATTTGAGGTGGGAGTGGACTTGAAGGGCTCTCTGACCTGGCTGGTTTTTAATGATCAAGCCTGAGAAGGAGAGGTGAAGGATGCTGCTTGTTGAGCTGCCTGCTGCAAGGTGAAGGACTCGTCTTCTGCTGGATGTTACCAGCTCATGCAGAGGTACCTTGTCCATTTGTAAAATGTCTGTCTTGGTCTACATTTCTATTTCTGGACCTTAACAGTGAACTAAAGTAGGTAGTATGTATGTCAGTGATTTAATCTTAACAGCATGCAGCGCCTGTTGGAGAGCTAAAGGCCTTTAAGTAGGGACTAATGAGACTCAAAGCTCACTGGAACTAAGTGCTTTACCAGAAGTGCCAGAATAGTTGACTACTGCATAATAAATTGGGAGGGGGGGGGTGGGAAATGAGCTAAAGCCCTAGGGGTTGAGGAGCTTCTAGGCTATACCATGGGGGTCTGGATTCAGTCAAGATGGTTGTGAAAATCCTTTGAGCTTTGGACCTGATCTAAACAAGTGGAGTTGGGGAATTTCTTTGTGAATTGTTGTGCCTTTTGAATTAATGCTTCTGAGATACAGCCTCAACATGGGCTTTCCTCTCTCTCTTCTTTTGTATCTGATTATCCTTGTCCTGACTAGCAGTCCAAGTTGTAGTTTGTATGTCAAGTGACTAATGGAGAGCAAGGAAATAGGTGGAAAAGTACCACTTAAAATTTATGCTGGCTTGCGTGTAGCAGTAGTACAGTAACATGATTCATCGTATTGAGCCTTATATCTTCCTTCTGTGAATGTTTGTTTTTGCCTTGCCTTTATCTGCATTTTTTTGGTTGTTTTTATTTTGTTTATTTTTGTAAGTGAAAGCAGTGGAGGAGCTGATGTTTCTCTAGGTACAATGGTACTATTTAGAACTGTTAGCTAAGCTTAAAAAGAATAAAAAAGGTACTTTGTGTAATAGCGACAGCGACATGTTAGAGAGACAAGGGGAAACAACACAGTTTCACTGTAACCATTTAGCAGAAACTGATGTAAAATGCAATATATAATCTTCTAGCCACATCTTGATTTTTCTTTCAGAATTATTACATTGATTCATTTGTTCTTTTCCTCTCACCTCTAAAAATTGCTCAATAGCAATACTAATAAAAATCTTTTCTTGGATGAAACAAAAGATATTACACCCTTTAAATTACCTACTGCTTTATGTTCTCCCACAGGATTTCTTGCTTCTCTTGGTAGAAACTATAAAATAATTGAGGCCAGACTTCAGCCTTTTTGTTTTTTCAAACAAGTTATTTCACCTTTGCCTTAACTAAAGACTTTTATTAGTAGTAGATCTTCTAAGATTTTATTGTAATAGAAATTGGTAATGTTGAAAGCTGGGGTTTTTTGCCATCTTTTGCTTAAGTAATATTTTTCACTACAAGGACAGGTTAGTTGTAGCAAAAAATGTAACTTTTTCCATTATGGCACACGAGAAGCAACTTCTGATTTGCATATATCTCACTGTAAGTCTTCATTGTATTACTGTTTCCTCTAAGGTTGTTTGATTTGTACCATCATCCAGGCCTGAATAAAGTAGATAAAATTAATAAAACACAACCCAGGATTTAACATCTGGAATGTCTAAGAGGACAAATAGTACCCTAATGCAATGGCAAAACATTTAGGGCTGGATTCTCTGTGTGCCTGCACAGGTATCCTCAGTACCTCTGCACTGTGAGTTTTTAGGGTCTCAGCCCCAGGAATACCTTGTAGCAGGTGTTTTGTGCTTCATCTCTTAAAGAAATGCAAATAAAAGGGGACAAACTTGCAGAGTGTTGTCCTGCTGGTAGTAAACTTGTGCACATAAAGCTGTGCGGAGCTGAGCCATTGTGCCTGTGGGGGTGTTAGGGTCAGCTAACAGTGAGGAAATCCTCTGAGCACAATTTATTTGGGTGTTCAAATGATGTTTAAATCAAATCTGAGTTATTACTGATAGCTGTAGGCACAGGAGTTGCATTGTACCAAATAGTGAGGTGTTAGTGAAGAAATAACAAGTAATTTGGATTTCTGGCAAATTCAGCACTGACTTGACTAAGCAACAATTACAGCAGTGCAGCAAAACTTGTTAGGTACAATTAACTGCATTTCTCACACCTGTTCTCCAGAAAGCTGGTTCAGCGTGGAACTTGATTTACTCATTCCATTCAAGATGAGTGATCCTTAGAAACACCATTTTTCTCCAGTAACTGAAATGTTCTTCAGCTGTGTGGTTTGGGGTAAGTGCACAAACTGTGAGGGCCACAGTCCTGTGACAATCAACCCAAAGCACTACAGGCAACATGTGCCGCTGGGCATTGCACAGTTTGAGGTTTGTCTGGATCTCTCTGCATATGCTTAAGAGTTGTAAAGAACTATGGCACATATAATTAATAAAAATATTTTAAGTGAGTTTTTATTATGTGACCCTCTTGTAGTAATTGCAGGAACTCTGGCATTGAGCAGAGCCTGTTCCATACAGCCTTTCCTTAAATGCTGCTCCCCTTCACAAATGAACAGTGCTCTCATCTTGCCTTGGTTTTTTTTTTAGTGTGTCAGGACAGTAATTGAACACAGGAGGACTAATTATTGTCAGCTGTTGTTTGTGTGGAGCACTCATTCTTGTAACTGAACCTACAGGACAAAGTATGAATACTGTGCAAGGTATGAGCTACTTGCTCCTAGTAGAGACATAAATATAAAGGGCAGATGATTTCAATGTGGAAAAATTATCTTGAAATATTATTCTATAGACAGATTTTATTTTTTAAGAAATCAGAATTTAGGTAACACTGAGCAAAGTAACTTGGGCAGAACAAGGGTCTACTGTTTCTTCCCTAATATTTCAGCCCAGGAATGCTGTTACTGCACTGTGCTCTTTAGTGAATTCATATCTCCTTCATCTGGAAATATTACTTTCTGATTTCTTCTGCTGCTGTCTTTCCTCTCAGTGTGTTTGGTTAAAGGCTGCATATGACATACAGTAACATACACAGGACATGTAGACTCTATCAGTGTGTAAAAAGCTGCTGTTAGATCACGATTGTTTGTTAGAAGATGCTCTGTTGACCCCTCTTATTGCTGCTTTTTCCGAGGGTCTGCTTTGCTGCTTTACTTCAGATTTATTGAAGTACCATAAAATTATTTTTAAACTGTGGGGCACAGTTGGCAGAATTGCATCCCTGTGCTGTGTTTTTCCCCTTGGCCCTCCTCTCTGTGGGGCCTGTGGACATTTGCTCTGGCACAGAGAGAGGATGGCTCATGGTGGGGTGGGTCTCCCTTAGGTGTCAGTTCTGGATTTAAGGGCTCAGTCCTGCAGACTTGAGTCTCTTATTAAAGAAAAAAAGTACCCTTGTATTTTAGTATCTCAAACTTAGTGTTTAAAAAAAGTATGATTCAAAGGTTTCAGTTTTGCAAGGAGCTTATTTAAAACCTGTCTGAACAGTCCCAGATGAGCACCTGATTGTGAACAACTACATTGAAAGTTGAATTTTGGAGCTGTGTGACTTTTTTTCCCCCCCTGCTTTCCTTTGAGCTGTCATGGCCCTAATCACCATCTGTGTGCAGGTTTGCTGGGCACAGATTGATCCTTGCTCTCGCTGCTAGGACAGCTTGGGATTAGCACCTGCAGGGAATATTGATGTCTAGGACTTGCCTATTGCTCAGCTGTGGTCTTGGTAGAATTTCAGCTTCTGATTACTATGCTTCATGTTTTTTATTCTTTGGGGAGATATGGCAATTGAAGGAAAGAAAACAGAGCTTTTTCAGGGGATTTTATGAACTAGATGGTCTTCACTCATTGTCAAAGTGTTGGACATGTGGCTAAAATGAGCTATCTGTGCACAGTTCCCCAGCTCTGCTAGAGGGGATCCCTGCTGCTCCTTGCAGAAACCCCTCTGGCCTGTACTGCTGCTTCCCCTTAGCTTGCAGATATCTGCTAGCAAATTGTAGTCCAATAAGCGCTTTCTTTCAGGCTTTTTTTCAACCTAAAACTTACTCTTTTTTAAAAAAATCCACTTTAACTCCTTGGTTGCATCCTTCCTTTCTCCATTGCCCCAGTGCATGTTCTTGCAAGGAAGCAGAGCAGATGTGATTTCTTTCACTTTATTTCCTTTTGTTCTAATTTGCCCACTTTGAAAGCAAGTTTGCTATGATAATTGCCATCAGCTATTTGTGGTCTGGAAGACATAGCATGTATTGCACTGTGCAGCTGATTATTGAATATTTCACTGCACAATCAATGTGAAAAATCTGTCCATTTAAAGCTTATAAGGTCTGTTTGATATTCTGATATTTCCTAAACAGTCAAGGTTTGCATTTGTAAATAACATTTATGGAATAAATTCAGATAGGGAAATTTGGTATGACTTTTATTTTTTTCCTTCAGTTATGCAGGTTAAGTAAATACACTTGATGTTTTATTTAGACTTCATAAACCTGAACCATGAGTTACTGCAGGGGGATGTCCTGAGCAGTCTGAATGAAGTAAGGGAAATCTATGCTATCAAGATACTACGTGAGAAGTTCCTGGTAGTTACAATAAGTTTTTAAAACTAAGATGAATCTCTTAAACTGGAATTGGTTTGGGCCACAGTCTCTTGATTTCTTCACATCAGAATACAGCACACATTCTCAACAAAATCCATTAGCCATTGGTTGACCTTTACCAGCCAAGAATCCATGCACTTATGATGGCACCTATGGGCACTCTCTGTCAAGGAGAACTTTGTAGGTCATTAAAGCAAGTGGTCAGGGGAAAAACAAAAATCTTAGCTCAGACAGAACAGTGTTATTTAAAGTTAAGGTTTTCTGTCTAGGAGAAGTTTTCAGTCACACAAGAGTAGTGTTGATAAAGCAGAGTTTATGGTTGCCTCACTTTTAGTTAAATGTATAATGGTTCTTCAACAGGCAGGTTTTGTTACCTAATTTAATTCTTTACCCCATTGGTGAAATTAAGCAAACTTACGGGAGTTTAAGGTCCTCAGGTGGATGACTTAAGTCGTGGTGAATGCCCTCCCTCTGATGCTGGCTCAGTAGCACTGGTGAAACTGTTCATGCCTGGAGAAATTTTTCAGTACGATGCACGTGAGTGCTGAAACAGGTTAACCTCTTTGTATAACCTGGGATGAATAGCCTCTTCTGTTGCAGCTTTTTTAGGCTAAATTCTTTACACAAAGGCTAGGAATATATTTAAAACCTTAAAATCACTGTTGTCCTTTTCCTTATCTGTGTTTCACCCAGCCTGGGTACGATACAAAGAACTCTCTTCTGCCTGGGCTTAGAGCAGTAGTTTTGCACAGCTCTGGCATTTAGCAGGTGGTGCTGTGTGCTTTTGTATCCACTGAGCCTTCTATGGACTTCATGGCTTGAAGCAGACATACATTATCGCTGCTCCTGATAGACGCATTTCTCTTCTGAAGGTGTTTTGAGAACGTGCAAAGCTCTACCTAATAAAAGTTCTCCCTGGTGCGTGAATAGGCTGATTATACTGTGTGCCAATAAAAGAAATTGGTCAATTTTACAAAATGTCTTCACTTCATCGGCCGTATCCAGTATTGAGAAACATGCAATGCTTCTTGCTGGGAAATTATGAATCCAATTTGAAAGCAGTCAGAAGGCAAAATCTTATGCTGCCCGGAGGCTGATGGATAAGTTACTGCTCTCTGCTGAAGCAGGTGTGTTTAGGTGTTTTTGAGCTGGCAGCTTTTCTTTTGTTCCCTCAAAAAGGGAAGGTTAATGCTAAATTTATTTGGGTGGAGATCTTGAGAGAAAGCATGTTCTAAACAGGAGAGAATACCATCTCTGGCACAGAAACTAGGGCAACCCTAGTTTCTACCAAATTAGCAGATTTGGGGGAAAAGCCAAGTCAGTGCCTCAATTGCTGTCAAAAATACCAGCCCTGTGCAGTTCAAGAGTGTGATTATTTGCAATGAACTAAATTGGCTGATTATTGAAAAAACACAATTTTTCCTTCATAGGAATTATCTTGAGCTGTTTAAGCAGTCCTATGAAATATTGGGAAATGAACACAGTAACTATTTCCTGCTTAAGCCACATAAGAAAAGTGTGTTAGGGTCACCATTTGTTTTGGGTAAAGAGTCCTTTCACCTATTCTAGGAAGAAACTGATTGTTATGCTCATATCAAGTGAAAGGTGGCTCTTGTATCCCTCGGCTACAGTGAGACCTAACCCAATCCCCAATGTAACACATACAATGGAGAAAACACAACTCGCCTCACCTGAGAAGCAAACTCATAAAGGTCTTGCCCTCAGGTTTTTGGGAGTTTCCATTTGTCAGATTTTGCAGAATTTAGTTAAGAAGTTGTTCTCAAAGATATTGAAAAGTTAGAAAACAATGTGCTGTCAAACATGGATTGTAGCAAATTGATATTTTTAAATGAATGATACATTGCAGCGATTAGTGGTGGCACAGGAATGTTCTGGGGAAATAATGAGCTGTCTAAGTGGTCAGGAGAAAATTTACCTCCAGTCTGTCACCTCAGATGTACAGGAGAGAAAAGTGAAATAATTTATGACAGGGCTATGTACCACTTAACACTGTAATATATTAGACTTGTGATGTTGTGACACTAATCACCAAAATATTCTAGGGTTGTGTCATAAATTAGATTGTGCTCCATCTGATTGGGCTTTATTCACACCAAAAGGCAATTAGATTTTGTGCAAACTTAATCTTACCCGTGTAATGATGCATGTAAAATATGCCTTCTAATTTGTCCTTTACTAATACTGTATATAGGGGTTTTCTGCAAATGAGACACAACTAATTATTTTGATTCTTAGGTACTGGGGGTACCCTTCAAGATATAACTTTTGCTTAAATTATCTGTATGTATGTGTAAGGGATGTATTTTGATCTTTTCCAGGGCTGCATCTGTACTACTTAAAGAAAATTTCTGAGCAGTCAATATAACTGCTTATATGAACTTGGCAAGTGAGGATGCAGCAGAAATTCTTGCACAAAACTGTGATAAAACACCAAAGGCAACTCTAACTCTCTTTTTGTGTAGGGACAAGGTGCAATGGCTTTAAACTATAAGAGAAGATGCTTAGATTATGTTTCAGAGAGAAATTCTTGCTGTGAGGGTGCAGAGGCCCTGCCACAGGTTGCCGAAAGAAGCTGTGGATGTCCCATCCCTGGAAGTATCCAAGGCCATGTTGGATGGGGCTTGGAGTAACCTGCTCTAGTGGAAGATCTTCCTGCCCACGGCAGGGAGGTTGGAATTAAATGATATTTAAGGTGCCTTCCAACCAAAATCACCCCGTGATTTCATGATCCTGTTTTTCAATGTTCCTTTTTTGTTTTGTAATGAAATAAACTTGGCACCAAAACAAATCAATTTGAGTTAATGAAACTTCCTGCCAGATCAAAACTAAAAGGAACGATTGTATAGCAAAAAGGTCTCTAGACAAGAAATGAGTGACCTTGGAGAAGAGAGCAGCAAGAACAGGCTCAAAATCAGCAGCATAAAATACAAAGCCACGTGTACTGGAGGAATGGTGAAATATTTTCTGGTCTAAACTGAGAGCTCTAACAGAAACACACTGGACACCAATGTGGTGGTGATAAATGCAGCTGGAGGATGAATTAGGACATGTATTTCTGTGATGGTTGGGATGTTCTGGTGCCTGGGATCTGGTGAGGCCTCTGCAAGGACAGATGTGGCTCGGGGTCTCCAGTGTTTCACATCTAGCCAGGTAAGGCTTGCAGGCTGAGAGATCATACCTGGACCAGGCTGATTTTTTTGGTCCCTGACTGTACGTTTTCACGGCTGCTTGTAGAAGATGATTAAAAAATCATAAATGACCATAAACATTTAAATTAAGGGATAATGTTGGCACTGAACAAAGTTATAAACAGGCTGGAAATGTGTGTGGGCAGGTTTTAGGGTGAGATTTGGAAAAACTGTGAATTGAAATACCCTCAAATAGGAGTATGGGGAGAGAAAACTGGAGGCTCTAAAGGAGTAATATGGTGATGGTTGTAATAATAAGAACAAGGTGAGGTCATGCAGATAGCTTGTGCTTAACTAGGTTTGTTAATGGGCAGGTTTGTGTGAAAAGATGCTAAACTGCGTGTTGTTTCCAAGAGTCTGTAGTGAGGAAACTGTGGAAAAAAGGCTGAAGTAAAAAGTAACATAGTTTACATGTCAGATGAGATCTGGGTTGATGATTATTTCAAGGTTTGAATCTATGTGGTGGGTCTTGGTTCTGTACTCCTACTGCTAGTAATTTAATCTTATTTTATGGGTTGGAAAGTGTAACCATCCAGTTTGAAAAGTTTTTTCTTCTAAATGGGAAGTAAATTCTCTACTTAAGTTCTCTGTAGAAAGCTTATTTTCAAATTAACATTTCTTAATCAACGAACAGTTCTTCCCCCTCCCCTCCCCCTCCCCCCCCCCCGTGGAAAGGGGATAATACAAATTATTTCCAAAACTTTTAGGAGGGAGGGCAATTTGGGTATTTTTTTTTTGTGTTGCGGGGGGGGGG
>JAWWEU010000163.1:8277489-8307404 GCA_035583155.1 Acropternis orthonyx | reverse complement strand
CATGAATTTAAAATGGAGTCTTAGCATTTTATTTATTTTTTCTGTGAAGACAGACAATATTTTCCTATGTCTGCTAAGCAAACACCTATTTTTCATTAGTGATTTCCAAATAAATACAGTTCAGATGCTGATTTTAATTTCTAAGTAGGACATTTGACTTAAGGCTACGGTTTTTAGAGGATATACATGTCATATCCCCTACTGAAATTGAGCTTGTTCTTAGTAATTAGTAAATTAGTTGCACTGTCAGAACCTGCACACTTATTCTGTGCAGACATGGTAGTAGTGATTAGTCGCTTCATATGTCAGGTGTAACAGTGAACAGGAAAGAGGAATATTTGGATACATGCTGAAAATAGCTCTGCTTTGCTCATTAAATGGTTCGCAGGACTGATGCATGAAAACAATTACTTGTTCTTCAGCACTCAGAGATGCTGCATTGCAGACATTCACAGCAGCTTTATTTTTAGAACAGGTTTGGAACATCCAGTATGATCTAGTTGTTGTCCACCTACAATAGCTGAGAGCCAAGTGATATTATGTGCAACATTATATCTTGAAAAACATACTTTACTGACAGGTATTTGTCATTTCTATGCAATTTTCTATCCAGAGCATTAGAGCTGAGTTTCCTCTATAACGTACAGATCAGTGTCACAGGCAGGACTGGGACCAAGACTATGAAGAAAATGAGTGGTTTGGGGCTGTTTGAGACAACAGAAATGAGCTGAGAATTTAAGATGCAGTTTTAGTTTTGTGGCCCTAGCCCTGCCTCAAAAACTGCCTTTGTCTAGACTACAAGCATTCTTTAGGCTGTGGATTTGCAACGAAATCAGTATTGGTCTGCAAGTTCAGAAAAGAACAATCATATTGGGTAGAACTGGGCAGAGCTCCTGCCCTTTTGTAGTCATAAAGCTTCATCCCTTCACTTACCTACCTTTCTCCTCAGGAGTCAAAACTAAGAGAATTCTGGATTAGTTTATGCTTTTTCACCTGTCAGGTTACTAAGTATGGTCAAAACATCAGCAAAAAAATAAGTCAAATGGTGACTTTGAGATGTATCAGAGTGAACACAAGCTAAAACTGGAAAAAGCTGCTTCTAACAGGGGGCTTTTGGAATAGAATAAAACTGATGGTATCTTCTAATTTCTCTGCTTCTTGCTGTGTGACAGCCCCTTGTGTCTTACAGCATTATAGATCTGATTGAGGTGCACGGTGAGAAAAGGCCTGTGAGTGTCTCCCAAAGACCTCTTTGTCTCATTTTTCCTCCAGACAGTGTCAGGCAAGGAAGAGGAGGGGTATGAAAAGTAGAGGCTCAAAAAACCATAGCAGATTAGTGTTGTGATACAAAACAAAGTGCTTAGCTGCATAGTATGAGTGTAATAATGATAACTGAAAACTGGCCTAGAAATTAAGGTCAGGAACAACTTGACTTCTTGAGTCCCCCTGCATTTTAGTGTCCATCTAATGAGTTAATAGAAGGATTTGAGTTGAACCTGTTTCCATATCTGCCCTCTGAGCTGATCTCTTTCTCCAATAGATCTTCTTAGAACTCTTAAATTAGGCATGTTTGGGTGTCTTGGTGTACATCCCAGCTGAGCCAAAGGGGCACCTTCACTGACACCAGCAAAACTGAGCCAGGTTTTAAATTCAGTTCAATAAACACTAAAATTGGGTCCTATTCTACTTTGGTGAAATCAGTGGCAGAAGTCAATTGGCAATGATCTTGTCAGGACTCCTGCCACTTTATGCCCCTCTGGCATCGTAAAGGAGCAATGAATTACACTGTGACTCATTTTAAAACCCCTCTGTGCTGTCAGGGTGATATTGTGAGTTTAGAGTAAATGAAATTTCAGGCTAACTGGCTTTAGTGTAAATGAGCATCGTGTGGGCAATGAACTTGTTTGGACTGAGACGACGATGAGATGTGTGCAAATCAGTTGCCCAACTGCTATTAGTTGCCCTGTGGCTGAAAGGGATCCTCTGCAAGGATGCAGGAAGATAATGGCTGCTGGCTTGCAGAGCTCGGTGTGGAAGAGGCAGGGATGAACCTTCCTGAAGACTCTAAGCCAGCAGGCAAGTGACTGAAATATGATGGGAAAGTATCCTTTTCTTTCTGGCCATGTTTTGTCATATTGCCTGTGGATGAAATTGGAAAGAAGTACCATTCATTGGTACCCTCTTTTCCAGGTGATCTATGAATGGTTTGCTGAAGTGTGGCTGATGGCAATTTGGACTGATGTAATCTGAGGTTCTTTGCAAGCTTGTAAAGTGACTTTCCCTCCTCTTCCTGAAGTAAGAGCAGCAAAGTCCCCTCAGAAGTTTCTCATTACAGAGGATTTATTAAAGATTTTGCATTTCCATCTGCAATCTGAACCTCTCTCATGGTTTGCTGCCTCACGTGGTATGTGAGGTACTTCAGAAGTAAAGCACTCAATCAAGTAAACCATTTTATAGCTGTATTGTAGAGTTAAATGGGAGAGGCTTGCTGAGACATAACATGTGTTTTGTAAAAATAGCCAGGAATTTATTTCCTTTCAGTGGTTACAATTAAGGTTTTCTTTCAGAAGAAAAGTGAAGGAAAGGCTGTTCAGTTACACAGAGTGCTGCAGAAATGCCATTGAATGAATCATTTAATCCTTTTAAGTACAATCATCTTCCAATTTTACCCATTTTGGACATTTCCCACCTTATGTGACACATCCAAGAATAAAGGGAAAGGTTGGTTATAGCTTCTTTTGTACTCCCTGTCAATCTGTTCTTGAGAAAGACTTGAACATAGAAGTAAGCCCTCTATTCCTATATGGCTGAAATACATGGATGTGAGTGTGTGTAGTAATTTATTAAATATGTGCAATATGTTTGTGTTAATTCTGGCTTGAGATGCATGTTTTTGTTGTGGGATTACACTATAGATTCTCTGTGCCTTGCATTTAGAAGCTGGTCAGGTGTGGCCAGCATAACATTGCCTGTTTAAATAGTGAGAAAGGAGGAAAAGAACCAGCACCATGCAGGGCAAACATGGGGGCCTGGAGGAAAAGAATACTTTGATTTTTTTCATGACTTCTCTGGGTTTTTCCAAGACAGAGAGTTTCCATTGAATGTATAGTCTCTTCTCCCTTCTCAAGCTTCACAGCTGCTCCTCTGGGAAATGAGAATTATTCTCTAAGTAGGTATGATCTGGGTTGGCATGGTCTTGGTAATTGTAATACAGGATACAATTAATTATTAAGGCTGGTTGAAAATGCCTAGTATGTGTAAGGATCACTTTTTTTGAGACTTTTGCTCTTGATTTGCAGTGTTTTTAACCTGCTCTACTATGGGTTACATATTTTAAAATGTTACTTCTTATTGAAATTGGCTTTTATTTTTAATACAGCTCTGACAAGAGTATTTTGATGTAATTAATGTCTTAGAGGGGGCAGTTTAGGAGATATTATTGGCAAATTAATAATTAATTGGCAGTTATGCTTTGGTAGCAAGAAATTAATTACATGAAAGTTTGAAAGGCTCTAACTCCATAAAAAAGAATACTAGAGGGCATATAGAATTGCTTTCTAGTAGAAGAATTTTAGACCTTGATTCCCATGAACAGGTGGTGTCTGACAGATTACAGCTTAACCAGGAGAGAAAAGTGTACTCCTTCCAAGTTTTCCAAGCTGCAAACTAACCTGGGTGGTGTAACTGCTGTCCTAAAGGAAGCAATAAATCCATTTTACTCAAACTGCTAACCAGGAGCATGCAAGAAGCCCTGTCTGAAGATTGTGTACATTTATGAGATTTATATCCAAGGCTGGTTTACCACTTTTACTAAATACTGCCTGCTGTAGCTGTGGATGTTTTTTAAGGTGAGAAATACATAAACACAAACATCATAACATGGATTGCTTACGGAAAGAAAATAGGTTGCTTTTTTTCCTATAAATATTTAGTTATATGCTTTGTTTACCATTCCTGTAACTGTCTAAAGTTATAAACATTTGCCTTTTGAAGTACAGTAAATATTGAGCCCCCTAGCTAATTTTTATCTAATTTGCCTATGTTACTGTATAGTTCATATCTGTTTAGTGAAATCACCTTAATAGCTGTGCTGGGACTTTCACTCATCTGAAAGTGCTTATGTCCCCTTATATTGACACTTTGAACTTTCAAGAAACAATATAAGTTAAATCTTATTATAGGTAAACTAAATTGGGCTTTTGATAGCAAAGTATTAAAATGTGTTCATTTTGTGCTTCAATACGTGTGGCCCCATGCTAAATATTAGTGTGCACTTGCATGACTTTGTGGAGGGAGGAGTATTTTATTTACTGCATAAATTGAAGGTAAATGAAAAATTGTATTCTATGTAGGTACTCTTGTAAAAGCAAGACCAACCTTTATAAGCAATGTGTGTATGGTTTTGTCACTGGGGCTGTGTCTGGGTACCCTTTGGTGTCCTTTTAAAAATACAGTCAATACAACAGACTCATTCTGGGATTTAATGATGGGCATAACACTTACAGTCCATTGCTCCAGGTATCTCCACTGGTGTCAGAAAAAGACAAGTTAAACTGATGGTGTTGGTGGGGAAATAGAGTCTTCTATTGCTTTTCTCTTCGGCTTACCACTGAGAATTTCAGGTTTTGTACAGTTGTCCATCTGCTCAAAGGGGCAGGTCCAGCTGGTATGGACAAACATCTTTTTGTCCCAGATGCCCTCATGTTTTGCAGTTTTACCTGGCATAATACTTTTTCATTCATCCTCCTTGTAACTTGACTTCTGGGAAATTTGCTTAGTATTGATTAAACTTCATTTCTGTTAAAAGAAAACCTGAGAGCACTGCCTCTATAGCTGTGCTCTAATAATGCAATATCCTCAATACCTGATTAATACAGCTGGGAAATATACTTTTGTTCCCCAGTCAAAGCAATAAATGGGAAGGGGATCAAGACAGGCTGTAATGAGAGAGAAACTTTTCAGGCTATTTGGTATGTTGAACTTGGACTGATCAAAACAACTGCAGAGTAAAACATTCTCTTTTATTTAACTTTTTCCAATAGAATTCTTAGTGGAAAAATACCAGGTAGTGTACGTGAAATCCTAGTTGAACCTTGTGATATTTCTTCAAGCAAGGTGACTTGTTTTTAAGTACCAAAACACTAACAAAAATAAATTAAAACTTTTTAAAAGACAACAGTCACCAAACAAAACTCCAAAATCACTGGGTTTAACTATTAATGTTTGCTGAATACCACTGCTGGTGGAGGACTCCATCTCTAGTCACATTTGCTGGCTTTAAGGGTGGAATGGGTTCACCCACAGGACACTGTCAGGGTGGAAGTCATCCTCATGTGTCAGACAGGACAACTCAAAACTTTTTAAACTGTTTCTTTCACTGGGGAAGAAAAATATGATTAGTCATAATTAATGGGGGTATTTTCAGTGGGTTTGAAGGAACAGCTTTTTCAGTGCTGTTCAGAAAGCTGGGCTTGGAAAAGGTCTAAGGAAACTGCAACTGCAATATTGGTCTTCCTCCAAAGCAGGCTGAGAAATTTCCTTGCCTGGGTAGATGGCAAGCTGCACTGTTGTGTTTTCTCAGTGCTGTCCTCCTTGAGGAACAGAGGCCAGAGGGCTCACAGGACGTAGGGGACACCCAGAGAGCATGGACATGTGTCATCTCCCTCGTGAATGTGTGTGATGTGATGGAGGAGTAATGCCAGAGCATTACAGCTCTCTCAGTATAAACAAGCTGTTTTTTCTTTTCTCTTTTTATTTTAGAATCTGGTTTGTGTCATACTGTCATGATAGTTACCATTCCCCTTGTGCTTTGAGGTTGATCAATAGGTTTGTTGTTGGGTCAAGACAAAGGGCTTGACAGCCCAGGATACAAATTACTTGTATTTCCTCTCCTATTCAAGCTTTCTCTGTCACAAAAGTTGTTAGCTGTGGAAGATAACCTCTTTTTTTATGTCTTTGTCATCAAGCTGTGTTGATGTCAAAATATCTGGAAGAGACGAACAGGTATTTTATCTCTACATAGCTCAGCAGCAGCATGCTATGCATTCAGCTTGTCTTCAGGGTAATAATTTGGTATACTACTGGGATGCCACTGCCATCTCTTCTAACAACTGCCCCTCTCTGTGACAAACAGGCAGCTGAGGAAGATCTCCTTCAAAAAGGAGGGCTGCATGTTCATTTGGGAGCAGCTATAGTAATAACAGCAATAATACTAATAAGCTCTTCAATGTTGTAGCAGCCAGATGTGTTTTTTATTGAAGCAGAATTCTTAATTTCTATAGCAGGAAACATATTTTCCATATCTACTTTATATGGAAAGCACAAGTGGAAGGAGATTACATCAGAAATCATCCATTTTGTCATGATACTGACTTTTATTTTCCATGGGGTCCTTTTAAGATTTGTATTTTACTGTCTGTGTCAAAGACCAATTCTGGTCAAGACTTACTGCACACAGATGAGCTATAAACAGTTATGAAAAAGGGCATTTGAGGCCTCTGTAAACATACATCACACTACACTTCTGAAAAGCCTGGACCCTGTGAGTTTCTCGGTCTCTAGTTTCATTACTGTACCTTCTGCTCTCCTTTCAAGCAGCTCTTTAAATCTCTGCTTTGGAGCCTTGGGGTGCACCAGAGTATGTGAACGTGGCCACCACTTTGCCTTCTTCCCAAACCATGACTGCACTGAGTGGTCACAGGGAGTATAAACTCTGAGCACTTATCCAACCTGCAGTACAACAGTCCAGTTCTCACACCAGTGCTGGTTTTATGTCCAAAGTCATTCCAGTTGGGTTTGATGTGATTTGCCTATGGGAAGTATGATCAGGAAAACATCAGCTAATTTCTCTTATTCGTTTCACTTGGTGTCACAATCCCTTCTGTTTGACTATAGAGTTTATTTTTATTTTTTAAATCTTTATATGTGGCATGGTAGAAGAAACAACACTTCGTTTTGCTTTAACTATGAAATCATAACCAGTATTCAAATTTGTCTAACAGGATATTCCTGTAGTTCAGTTTCTCTCTTTGTTCAGTATTGGAGAAACACCCTCTATTTAAATTGCAAGTGTGTGAGAGCTCTTGGTGAATTACTCTGTTGTCTCTGAGCTGGGGTGTGAAGGTTGATGGCAGGGTGAGGATGCCTTGTGTTGCTTATGGCCACTTCTGTCTCTGCACACACAGAAACTGATCTTACTCTACAGTGTCTGGGCCAAAATCCTGGAAATTTTGTGTTTGAAGGAAGCTCAGGGCTTGAAGAGAGGGGGGGATACATGGAATAACATGGTCATGATTAAACATCTGCGAGCAAAGGGCACTGAGGGAGGAGTGATGTCTGATCCACCAGGTACTGTTTCTAATTCAAGAATGCTTCTCAGGATGAGTCTCTGGTGAGACTTAAATTTGAGCTCAGTGTCTGTACTGTGAAGCAAATTTTGCTTTTCCCCTCCTCTTCATCTCAGTCACTGCAACCAAAGTTCCGGTGCCTCCTATTAATTTCAGCAGTGAAGGGAATACTTCCCTTTGAGAAAATGATAATTTTTGGGAAACTGGGTTTTCACTGACAGGTGGGGATGCTGGATTTCACCCAGGTGCTTCTTTTCCCACCATTCCAAGATTGGAAAACAAATGTGGCAATGCTACATTAATTGTTAGGATTAATGATACATATTGCCATTATGCATGATCACTGACCTTTCCTGTGTTCTGCATGTTTTCACGTGAAAAATACATGGGAAGAAGTCCCTTTCATTCCCTAGAAGTTTGCTCTATCTAGTTGGGGTATCTTTGAAACTTAGGCTTCTATGGAGAACTATTTTTATTCATATGGAATATAAATCACTGTGCCATTTATGACTCTTTTTTCTGAAACTGTATGAGTATTAAAAAAAAGATTGAAATCCTCCTTTAAAAGGAGAGCTGTAGTTTTTTGTGATTCTCAGTGCTGCATTTCCACATGTGAATTTTTTTTTAATCCTGATACATCACATTTATTTCCGCTTACTCATCCTTTCTGTTTTATGAACCATGAAGACTCTGAGGACCACAGTAAGGGTTTGGTAGCTGTCAAGCAATACTCTGTGGTATTTCATATATGGTGAGGAATGTCAGTATCATGCGTGGAAGATCAGCTTGATAAAGGGGACACGGAGTAGCAAGGTTGCACAGATGTTCTGGGACCTCAGTGCTTGAATTTTGTCGACCAGGAGTTTGATTATATTCTGAAATCACTGAAGCAAAGAGTAAATATAAAGCTCTGTGACCAGAAATCCCTGCAGCAGATATATGCTCTGTGCTAAATCTTACAGTTAAACCAAAGTGGTGCAAAATCTGCTTCTACATTGTGGTCTGTGGAACTGGATGCTTCCTTCTGAAGGGCCTGTCTGTGATGCCCCAGCACCTCGAGCAGGAGACTGGGATTGCTGTTCAGTGTCTCCGCAGTGTCTGGAGCAGGAGAGCCTCCCTTTCTCCTTCTGCACCTGCAGACACACTTTGTCAGCTCTGGGTAACCTGTGGTACTGTGCTTAATGTTGAGCCTTGCACACATTGAATTTCTGTGCTTAAATGTATCTGTTTTCAGTATATTTGAAATTGTTGCTCATTTAACCATGACTAATAGATAGCTTCAGCAGAGATCTCCGAAGAGAGACTATTCAAGTTGAGAGCACACAAAAACCCTCATCTAATCAACCTACACATATATACACATCATCAATATTTGCACTTGTATTTCCTCACACAGTCACTGCTTGCTTGACAAAAAGATGTGTTTTGGTTCAATTTTGGATTAGACTAGTTGTGAAAAGGAATGCTTTGCTCCACCTGATCCAAATAAGAAGAGCCACGTGTTCTGACTGAAGGCTGTGTATCAAATATGTGCTGCAAAAGAGGAAGATGAAAATTAATTTGAATTTGACTTTTGATGCCAATACTGTTTGATGGGTGTTTAAAAAAAACAAACAAAAACCAGGTTGCTGGGATATGCAAAGTGGTGTGAGACATGTGACATTTGAAATGAAGTCTGCCAGTTTATGATAATGTTGAGATTAAGTGCTATTAATGCTATCTGCTCTGTCTGTCCAGTTTGCTGGTTGGCATCACTTCAGTCCAGGATAAACCCATAAATAGTGTTGATGCTTCACGGTACTGAGAAACAATAAAATTTCAAAGCATATATTTCTATACTGCCGCTTCAAGTATAAGATTTATACTGGTGACAGATACAGAGAAAGAAAAATTGCTAGAAGAAAAGAAGAATTCTGCATAATGTTTTGCAGTTCTATGCACTTTTTTCCTTTAGACCGGATAAGAATAGGCAGCATGGTTCTTGTGCTCTCCTTTCATTCCCTTGAGGAGATTTCATATTGTAGTTTCTCTGGAGCTTCACACTTGACTTGTTGCTTTGGGTTTGAAGATACTTGGCCTCTAAGGTGTTATGTACATCTTGTGCGGTGGCTATTCCGTGCACTTTCATGGACAAAGTGTTCTTCCTCTGTCTAATACATTGCTTCTAACAGAGAGTAATGAAATAATATTGTGTATTTCCTACATTTTCCTATAAATATTTTTATCTATTTTGCATCTATGGTACATTAACATTCCTGGAAGTGTAGTGTTAACAAAATGAAATAATTGCAAATCATCTGCATCACTAACAAAGAGGAAAACCTGGAAAAAACTAAATTTCAATGGCTAGGGACTTCAGTATTTTGGTAATTTTGAATTGTCTATGTGATTATAATGCATCCCTGGAACACCAAGCACTGCTAATGATCTGAAGTCTTTTTGGAAAGAGAGGGGCTCTGTGTCAGCCATCACTATATACGGTTTAATGACAATAAAAAGTTGGCAAATTATCAACTTAATTGGCTTAAAATTAAAGCCTTAAATTACAGTAAAATATGCTTGTATTCACCATGTTTTCTAATCTATACTCCGCTCTTTCCACCTTGTTCTTACTTAGACACTTCAAAATTGCATTAAAATGCTAAATATTGAGAATGTCCTGATCTCTACAGGAAACTGGCATATTGTTATTTGTGTTGATCTGCAAAAAATCCTCAGGGAATTCTGTCCCTCTACAAACCCAGGGCCCCTAGAAACACCAGAAAATAGGTTTTTAATTTTGGCTGGACAGTAGATAGCAAGTTTTGAGCACTTGTGTTGCATGTCCCTGATGTCTTCAGCAGAAAGAAAGAGGGACAGAGTTGGCAAGTCCACTGGGAACAGTCATGTGGCTGAGAGTCACCCAGGAGGGCTGCAGTTGGAAGTGACTTTTTTTTCCTAGGTGATGTAAGAGACAATCCAGAATTTGTGGGTAATTAGGAGTGCTGTGATTGTGAGCTTAACAGGTTGAAATAGAAGATGGGCCCATTTTTGGTGAAGTAAGAACAGTTTGGCAGCTGTCCTTGCACATGAGGTGAATCTGTTTCTGTGTGCAGAATGTGAAACAGCAAGACTTCCAGGAGGAACTAACTTGCTCATGGAAGATTACATTATTTCCAAACCAGACAGAGCAGAGATAAGGAAATGGGCCAGGATAAAAAAAACTTAAACTCCTGTGTCTAATCTTCTACTTACAACTAAACTGTACTCAAATGTCTGAGATTAAATCTCAGTGTCTTTCCTGCAGCTAAAATTAATGCTTGAACATGGCTGGTAATTTCTGGCCTATGTAAATTTACACCCATTTAAATTAAACCTATTTAATAGCTATTAATTTGTAAATACGAAAGAACCCCTTCTTTCCTAATTTCTATTGTAGCTATTAAATTATTGCATTTTATAAAAGTGCTGTGGTATAGCACAGGTATTTGCAAGAGGTTTGTTCATATAAATGCATAGTTCTCTCCTCCTGACTACTTGGTTCTGCTTTTGATGACTATTTTCTGCTTTTGAAGAGAAAAAGAAATAAGTAGTTGCAGAGCTGTGGTGGGAGTCATGAAATCAGAACCGTGTAATGCCTTTAGTCTGCTGTCAATTAGCAGCTCTGACACAAAACTATGATGAATCCCATGGCACCGTTTCCCTGTTGAGTCTAATAAAATTCACTTTCAGTTTGCAAGTCTTGTAGATGGCCCTTCTGGTCTAAGGGAATAACAAAAAATGTCAAAGTGAAACAGAGAAAGTAGAAAAAGAAACAAGCTGCAAATGAAAAAAAAAAAAACCAACCAAAACCTTAAGAAAGATGTATTTGCAGTTGAATGTAACTGACTTGAGAGGTAGGAGTTATTTAATAAGCCTGAAGTTTAGTACAAGGCTGTCATGGTAGACTGTGTTTGCAGTTCATATATCACGCTGAGAGGTGTTGCCTCTTGTTGAGGAGAAAGAGGAAACAGCTTGGCGAGGCTTGGAAATACTGCTGTGCATTCAACAAGAAAAGTACCTTTTAACATCGGGTGAATCCCTGAGTGAGGCAAGCCTGGGTGTGTTGAAGCCAGTGGGGGATGTGTGTGGTTTGCAGGAGAGCTGCCTTAGGGACATGGTGCAGAGCAGAGGGGGGAGCCTCAAGAATACCATGGAGATGCTCTGTTAGCCTGAGAGGTTGTTGCTGCTTGGCTTTGGGTAATGCTGCTGTGGATGCAAGAGCTGTGAGCAAGGAGGTAAACAAAACCAGGGTGGAGAGAGCAGTCAGCTCTCGTAAGATTGAAAGTGAATGCTATCTTTTTCCCCCTAAGATAATCTGATATGTCACTGCTCCTGTTCCTGAGTTATTAACATGAAATAATTTGAAAAATGGGAGTGTTTTTCTGTTGAGAGTCCTTTCCTTTCACTTGTGGCAACATAAAAGGTGTTCTGGGATGTCTGTGTTTACTGCTCTGCTCCAATTGTTTTTTAGGCTGCGGGAACACACATTCTGCAGGTTCCCCTCCTGGTCGCATTCTATTTTAGGGAGGTGTAGGTAGTTTAGATAGTCCCCTATACACAGAAATCTAAAATTGCAATTGAAAATTAAAAAGAAAACCCCTTTGGATTTCTTAAATCGATTTTAGAGTCACTTTGGGTTGGCTGAGTTAAACATGGAAGGTAGGTATAGTATGGAAGGTAGGTATTTTGTATTTGTGACAGCAAGTAATTGGGTATGTGACTGCATCCTGATTTACATGACATGAAAGTTTAGAGGTGTAGAGATGCCTATTTTTTTCTTTCTTCCTGAAAAAAAGGGTCCAATAGCCATCGGGAGCCTAATTTACAATGCTGTACCTTTGACTCTGTGGCAGGAGCTGGTTGACAGGCAATATCATAACCTCAGCTATTCTGTCATTTGAGAAAATGCTTAGGGGATATTGAAAGTCAGGAATAGGATATGGACACAAATCACTTCAGAAATGAAGCACTGACTCTGTTTTGAAGGAAACATGTTGTATATTGGCATGCTGTATTCTCCTTTATTTGGCCTGGAATCCTCAGTGTTTATTGAGGGTGAAATTCATCTGTGTGCTGTGACCTATGCATTCCAAATAAAGTTTCAGTGACTTTTTAATGCTGGACATATTATATGCTGGCTTTCCTGAATAAGGATGAGTTTTTCCTTGAAATGAAACGAAGACTGAGAGCAGATAAGGTAAAACAATGATGGGATGAAATAAAACAGGTCTATCAGAAGAAATAGCACAGAAATCCAATTTGGGACAGTAAAATGGGCATGCATATTATTTTCTATTGTATGCTATTTCACACAAAGTATGGTTGCAACAGGAAATCAATGGAAAATAGAAATTATGTATAAGGCAAACTTAAAAACGAGGAGGCTGTACTTTCTAGTTCAAATTGAAAGGTAAATGCAGCAGAGGGATAACATATGGGTTTCATATCTTTGGATAGCTGTAGATTTCCTTCCTTTATCTGCTGATGTACTATCTTCAGTTTTATCCTCATGGTTGTTTTGGTAGTGTGTGCCTGTCATGATTCTATGGTGAAGGCAGATAAATGTTCTGCATGAATATTTTTAATGTTATTTCTGGTTGTAATTTCTTTTCCCCTGTAGTCACTTATATTTCATGGCACCAGATCTTTTCTATATCTGGATGAATCTGATTCTTACACCATACCTGTACTTAATCCCGTCATGTCACTGGTGTTTGCCCTCTTCGTGTTGCCCTGTGGATCCTCGTCCTGTCCTTAAATCAATTTGTGTCTCTGTGTGTATGTTAAACTTCTCAGCTATAACCCTAATTAACAATCATGGAAATAGCTGATAGAAATAAGAGAGCTGCTAAGAGTATGAGATATTAAGTTCTTGTTCTCCCTTATTTCATACAAAAATGGCCCAAGTACTTTAATCTTCTAAAAGAAAATATGTTGTTTGTTTTACACATTAGTAACTGGGGTTGGGTGGCTAAAGGAAAAAAAAATAAAATCAAATGTGAGTGTAACTTTGCGCCAAAATTCATTGTAGATAAAATGGTATTATTTGATAAATTTTTGCACCAAAGCACAAAAAAGAAATGCAGCAACTTTGAGGGAATTTAACTGCAGAAGAGTAAAACTAATATTTGACCACCACCTTCCTCTTGGCTCTTGGGAAGAATCTCCATATCTTTCTTGCACTCTCCCCATCTTTTTCTTTATATTTCTCTGCATTTACAGTTTAAGGGTTTGTTTTTTCCCCCTCCTATTCTAGGCTTTTCTCCCCCCCACTTGTCTGTTTGAATCCCCAGTGGCCCATTACCTGTGGTAGAATAGCTCTGTCTTGAGCTGCTGGCTCTGCATGAGGAACACTTGAAGTTACCTTTGAAATATTGGAAAGTAGGGGATATCAGATAAGTGTCTCAGTTTGAGTTACTGTGACTCCAGAGAAGATTATTCAGCCATCTGGAGATGAAGAGCTACTGGAATTTGAATCAGTTCATGAATGGTTTCTGTTTTTTACCTTTTCTGTTTAAGTCAAAGGAAATGTTGATTTTTAAACAAAATGCAACAAAGCAACAAACTTGATACTGTTTTAGTCAGCCAATTGCATTTACAAAGCAATAATTGAATTTCTAAGCTTTTCACTATAGCGATCAAGATGATGGCTCTGTGCTTTTGAGATGATAATTATTCAGTGAAAACCTTTTGAGCTTTCAAGATGCATGAAATCCTCCAAGCTGTAAACTGCAAGGTTTATGTAAAATGTATGAAATGGAGACTGGTCACGGACAGTGACCCATGCAATTATTCTTTTGGTTTATTTTATTTGTCTCGAGGAGTGTTTGGACTTGTTCAGCATGCATATAAGAGCATTCATTAGTCAGAAATTTGATTGACTAATGGAAAGGCTTATTGATTGAGGTGCTCTTGTAAAATGAGTTTCTGGTCTAGAATTTTTCGCTTGGCTATAAAACTCTATCAATTTGTATTCAGTCATTTTTCTTTGCTGGACTTGGTCATATCTCTTCTGCTCTGCTGTTTCCAGAAGGCTTTAGTCTCCCCTGGGATGGAAGCAAAAGGAGGACAGCCATTCTTCGCTCTGAGTACCCTGTTATCTGCTGTGCTTGCTCAAGAAGCTGGATTTGAGTTTGGTTGGTGTTGGGTTGGTTTTTTGCATGTATGTTCATGAATAGCTGACAAATAAAAAAAAAACCAAACGAGCTGAACCTAATGTGTGGGACCTGGAAATATTTCTCAGTTCCTGGTTCCTTGTACGTGCCTCACAATGTCCCAGCTCTAGGTATGGATCACTCTGCTTTTCTCATGTGGAGGGAATACAGGTGGATGAACAAGAGGAAAACAGGATGTGACCAGGGCACCTGTGTCAGCAGGACTGCTGGAAACACTTTTATTCTTGTAGAGGAAAATCATGTCAAAGAGGAGTCCATCTAAAGTTCTATACCGGAATAGGTTGCTGTGAGTTTTGATACAGCTTTGCCAGTCTGGCTCTTGAGTTCCCACGGTACAGATACAGAGATAACTGAACGATAATGCTCTGCTCCAGTGAGGTTGTCTGCTGTGTGTTTACTGTTACACCTGTGGCTGTAGGATCTGGTTGTAATGCCCCTGCAAGACTAGGCTGTGCCTTCCTGTGCTCCTCTGTGGGTTTATTTAAAAGTGGATCACCTGGATGTCTGTTCTACCTGCACTTGAAGCATTTCACAGCTGCTCCAATCAATAGAGGTTCAGCATCTATTGACTGGACTTGGTGCAGAGAGTTTTCTCTGAGCACTTAGTGATGATATGATGTTCCTTTTTCTGTCTTCCAAGACTGTATTGGCCTTCTGTTACTTACTTTGTGAGGATGGGCAGGACACGGACACTTTCTGCAGTAGTTTCTCCCTCCTTTCCCATTCAGCAGTTGTGATTCATGTTACTTTAATTATATCGGACAAGATTTTTCTTACGTTGTATATTTTTATTCCATATTTGTGGGGCTATTAGCCCTTCACAGTGCTGGATGACATAATTTTTTTTTTCTGTTCCTATCCTCCCCAGAGAATTTAATGAAATAATGAAATCTAAGCAGTAATTAAATTAATATTTGAATTAGGACAGTTGTCAAGGGCTGTGACTTGAACCATGCTGAGTCTGGAAGAGCATAGAGCCATACTGAGTTGTTTTGGTATTCCACAGTCAGAAAGGACTTTTCAAGCACAAAATGTTTCTTACACCTTGTAAGCAGCAGATTTGTTCTGAACTTACAACCTGTGACTGCAGAAAACCCACTTTGCAGTACTGCCTATTGTGTGAGGGGGCAGGTCTACTGACAGTGGGACCTGACCTAGAAATACCTAGGAGTTTGCCTAGCAGGATTTTCTCTCCTATGGATGATGATCTATTTTCTGAAAGAAATAATGTGCTTTCACATTTTACGTACTAGTATATATTTGGGTTTTTTGATTGTGAGGAAGAGAACTGATATTAAGTATTTGTTCCTGTTTCGTTGTTTGTTTGAGAGGATTTATTTCTTTTTTAATACTTCTATTTATCTTAAAGTTAACAGCTGTATTATTTCTTTGGGGTGAATTCTACTTGACCCCAGTAGCAGAGATTCTTGTGAGCAATTATACTCAAGGCAGCAGTTAATTATGGATATTTATTGGCCTGAGTTATGGAAATCCTAATAATTCAGGTCTCATGTTTGCAATTTTATGGACTATTACTAAGAAGAATACCTTGTTTAGGAGCTTTTTTCCTTGTATGCACAGGAGATGTCATAATTAAATCCAGGTTTATACATCTTTAGAAGGGGAAAAATATGTTTCATCCCTAGTGTGTGCGTATAGTTTCCCTCTAACAGCAGCACTGGCAGCTTAAAGGGGAAAATGCGCATTTGAGAAGGGAATAAGAAACAATTTAACGGGATTTTTTAGGTTTTGCTTCCTCATGGTCATCACTTAGAACCTCGTGCTTTGGAGAAGCTCTTGCTCACTTACAGCACTGAAGTACTTTGATCTCCATGCTTGTGAAGAGATACTTGGAGATGGGAATTGAAGAATTTGCTTTTTCCTTATCCTTAAGACTTTATCCAATGACTAGTGAGAGACTGAAGGATTTTTTTTCAAGCTCTGCTGAGAGCACTTGCTGGAAGTGTAGAAGCCAAGCTGAGAGCTGAGTACTCCTGTCTATCACCCTTGCTATGAAAAGCTTTCATGCACAGGTTGCTTTTCCCAGCTATTTGCTCTGCATAGATGATATTCCTCTTTATACTAAGAAAGATGTGCAGAAATGTCATAAATCTTTATGAAAACTAGGTATGCTGCTGCAAGACTGCAGCAGCTCCAAGGTGACTGTAAATCTGTTCCTGTTTGCATTCTCTGTAAGAGCTTCATTAGATTTTCCCCTTCTCTAATGAGTCTGTAAAACAGGTTTGCTTTATGTTGGTCTTGTGAGTAAATAATGGTGATATTAATGTGGATTTTCAGTGTATCTGAGATGCCTCTGGTATGTCCCAGGCAGGTATTTTCATGTCAATATCCCTTACTTTGAAGGGATTACATTTTGTTCAGGTCTCCTCCCATGAATTTCACTAAAAATCCTGCCTTTCTTTTTCCTGCCTACCATTCTTTGTCTATGCCATACTTTTTTTTTTTTTTTATGGTCATAACAGCTGTCCCCCATTTGCTTAAATTTTCAAAAGTATCTTCTTCGTCACCTCTGTTGATGTTTTGGAGGGCTGGGCTGTCACCACTGAAAACCTTAGCCTTCCTCCAGTCTGGAAAGTGCCAGCAGTCAGAGTGGGAGAGAGGGAAGCCCTGCCTAGTCCCACCACCCACCCTCAGCAGCTGCTGGCAGCAGATGCTTAAGGGAAGAAGGTGGGAATAAATCAAACCTGCAGCTCTGATACTCTTCTAGGGTCTGGCACTCTGCATTTTAGGGACTTTGAGACTGTATCTTTGCTTTTAATAGTCCTTGATGGTCTTTTCTTCCATGGTAGGGGTTCCTCCTACTGTTTTGGAGGAAACTAGAGTGATGATATGAATGCTGTGAAGAGCTGAGGTGTCTGAAATGCATTTACATTTGCAGCTGGAATTCAATCCCAGTACCACATTTGACTGCATTTTATTGTCTGTTTATTAGAATAACACCGCAAAATGTGACTTGGCAGTGTGAGTTTCCCTGTATTACCACCACTATTTAGAAATGGCTTTTGTTTGTTACTTCTGCCACTTTATTTTTCTGTTCTGCAAAACCCTTGGGAGCTGAGATGGGTAAAAACTGTTGTGCATTGCAGCACTTTGCTTCTCTGTCCTCTTTAGTTTTGAGCATCCTTTCAAATGTTGCATTTGCTACATGGGTGTGAGTAAATATGGGTGTTTTCTTTGCCCTTGAGCTGATTCCTTAGGAAGATGTGATAGTTTGCTAGGATGCATGAATGAAAGCCCTAAATTACTTAAGAATTATAAATAAATACACACTGCTTGGTAGAAAGTTTCTTACCAATTTTTAATGGGGTGTTTTTACAGGGCATAGTTAAAGATAGATTATTCTCTGCACTTATTGGCCAGGGGTTAGTTGATTAATTTATTTATTCCTTGCCTATGCCATGTCTTGCTGTGCCTAAATGCAGGTTCCCTTTCACCAGTTGACAGAGTAGGACTGTGGAAAGGTGAGAGCAGTAACTTGCACAGCACCACAGAAGGGAACACTGCCCTTGGCTTTGTTGGTTCCTTCCCCTGGTTTTATGCTCTTTGGCTTGAGAGGATGGAATGTTTATTCAGCTTAGACCCCAAGACAGGTAGTAGTTCACACACAGCCAACTGCAGCAGTAGGCTAGCAAATAATTTGGTATCAGTGGCTCCAAAGATACATCTACTTGTCTCTTCAAGGAGTGCAATATTGTTCTTGATACCCTCATAATTTTGTTTTCCTTCAGATTTTTACAACTATGTAGCTATGAGGTCACAGGTTATTTTGATCCTCCTCTCTGTCTGTGATAACAGTGCCCTGAGGAATATCCTTGAAACCTTATAGATGCACATTTTTTCATCAAAGGACAAATATAAGATAGTGGTTACAAGAAATCATAGGGGGTCTCTGAGCTGTGCCATTGTGCAAATGCAGTGCCCATTCCAGGAGTGCATTTCATTTACTTTGCCTCTGCAGGGCACTGATAACTTGCAGCATGCAAGTCTAATTATAAATAACCTTTGTCATCTTTAGAAAAGATACTTGCTGAGAAGTATTCAGAGCCTTCCAGGGCAAATTGTGAATATTTCAGTTGTTGCAGACCCTGCCTTGCTGGACTTTCTGGTCTGCTGACAACGTGCTGAGCTGTTTGGGAGCAATAGAGAAGCTCAGAGGATGGAGGTGGTGGCTGCTTAATTGCTGTGGGTTTCAATCTGTTTCCATTTTGTTTCTAATAAACCTAAATGGAACAGTCAGTACCTACTGATAGTGTCTGTGGTGTTTCTCAACAGAGCAGCTTCTGGGACGTGATGTTAGAGGAGAAGTTTAGGGGAAAAAGACTTTGGCTACTTTCAGGGAGGAAATCACAACTCTAATAACCATATATTCAGAAAATCTGGAACTTCTATACTGTCCCCTGCTAACAGCTTCTTATTAAGCAGCAGCATTTACTGTCTGTTTGCTCCTGTCAGAGTTTAGATGAGTGCTGTCAGCTTAAAGTCAGGCTCTCAGATGACATTTATTAGTTTAAATCGTGGACAAGTCCCCTCAATAGACAAAACTTACACTGACACAGAATCAAGATGGTGCACAGTCAGCTTTGCCCTTTGCAGCCTTTCATTTGTGAGGAAGGGCCATGACCCCCAAGGACATTAAAGATAAAAAAGTTAATATCAGGTAGGTTTCAGTCCTTCATGCAGTGAGAGGGAAGAGCTACTTGTCATCTGGACATCACTGAGGGGGAATTTAAAATTAGTGGTGGTGAGCTCTTGGGCAAACAATCAATCTAGCTCCAGAGAGTATAGCAAGTCCTGGACTTCAGTTTCCTAATGTTTGCTTTGGATCAGATGGTGGAACTTCACTGCACTTGATAAGAGACTTGGCATCTTCCATGGGCTGATCTTGTCAAATGCAGTGCTGTTTGTGGATGTGCATAAGAGAGCTGGGAAGGCAGAAGTTCACTGCTATCCTGAGACACAGCTCAGCTGTTTCATACTCTACTGACAGGGTCTGAGCTTGATTCTGGGTGAACATCTGAATGGCACTCTGTATGTTGGATATGTCCCAGGAACACTTTTCAAAAGAGGAGAGATGTGGATATAATTTTTGTTGGCAGGACTGAAAACCACTTATAAAAACTCTTGTTTCTTTAATTTGGGCTGCTTTTCTTGCAGGCTGTGGATGAAATAGAATAGATGTCCTCTTTTCATCATCGCACCCTCTCAGTGGGAAGCCATGGGGTTAAGTAGAGCTCACCTCTGCGGTCTGAGGCACTGTGTGCCCTCATGGCACCACATGTACTGGCATTTCTCTTTGGATGTTGGTGACTGACCATCCCATCACGGCCGGCAGTTGCTCATGGGTTTTAAAACCCATGTAAGTGCTGTGGTAGTTGGTTAGATTGGCTGCTTGAAGAGTTCTTGATTTGTTTTAAGTAGGTTTTATTTGAGGGGGTGGGAGGGAAATGTATTGTTCCAAATGGATTTCATGATATTCTGAGGCCTGGGAAGAATGTGACCTAGGAGGAGAGACTTGGACATGTCACCCTGTTTTAACCTGTAAAGAAATAAAGGGAAGAACAGAATGCTTCTCTCTCTTTTATTTTTTTTTAAATTTTTTTTTTGCATGTGTGTGTGCATGAACTAGTTAACTGGGTGTCTTATCTTGTCAAAGTCAGATCCACAGATTGATCAGTTTCTTTCTATTAGCTTATTTGGAAACTGAACACTCTCAGTTGATCTAAAAAAGCAGAACTGCATTTAGTAACTTTGTTAGTGTCTCATGGAAGTATTTTTTGGAGCCCAGTGATTCCCAGGACGTTCCTGCTTTGTGTACAATGAGAGTAAGGTGGTTATGCCCAAAACTGTGAAGGAAATGGATTAAAAAATTGTAAAAAAAACACCCAAAACACATCACCCTCAGCAAATACTATATGAAAATACAGATGAGTTTGAGATCAGCTTTCACTTTGATTCATTGCAGCATACTAGCACAAATAATTTCCAAGAGCATTAAGACGTTTGGTTTTAGCAAACAACAAAGGAAAATGTTTCTGTGTGTTGTTGCATTTCTTCTGAACCTTTCATTTTAGTGAAAGATTAATTGTGCTCTCAACTTTTTATCCCAACCTTAAAAAAAACCCCAAACTTTACTAAACACTATTAAGATTCACTTAGATTCTGCTCACCTAATGAACTCCAGTTTGAGTTCTGATGTGTGACTTGAGTGTTTCACAGGCAGAGGGGCAGAGGCAGAGGACTGATTAAAGCAGCATCACTGGAGCTATTTCTGCTCCTTCTGATGTTCCTTCTTAAAACTTGTCTGTTACATCAAAGGTCTTTGTGCATACCTAAAGGAGATCTGCAGCTGAGACTCTTTAAGAGTTGAGAACACATTGCAGTGAAACTTCTTGGTTCTAGGTGTTTATAATTGCAGAATTACTGTGGTAATGAAAAATTGTATGGTAAAATGGGTCTATGTAGGATGCAGGGTAAATTGGAGTGAAAAGCCAAACAATCTTAATAAAAAATTATTTCCTGATTAAAGTAGGAGTTTTTTGTGAGTGACTTGTTACAGTGAGCAGCAGCTCTATGATTATCCTTCCTCAAAAGTGGCTTATTTTTTCTTTCTCAATAGCTGACTGTATATTCTAAGAAGCTGGAAATTACAGCAGCTAAAGGGTGCGTGTTTGTGCTCAGACCATCCTGGAGTCCAGTGCTTGGCCCGGGGGGGACAAGGCCAGTGCAGGGGACTCTGCCTGACAGGGTCTGGCTGAAGCTGCAGCAGCTGCTGGGTCACTGTCAGGTTGAATTGCTTGGCAGAATCTGATGGGTCAAGCTGTTTGCTACTTTCCCAAATAGAGCATTTCAAAACTGCTGACTTGACACAACAGCTACATTTGATGGAACTTCCAGGGAGAGTTTTGTTTCTGAATCTCCTAAAGCTCCTCTGAAATGCTGTTGACCACAGCAATGAGTTTTGTATTGACATTAAAGATAGATTTATCGCACTTAAAGTTTTTCTTCCTTCCACCTTATGAGGTCTTTGAGAGTGGAGATCCAATAATTGCTTGTAAATGACCACCTCTGCTTTTGACTGGAGCTTCTTAAATATGATTTATTACTGTCAGTGGGTGCAAGCATATCTCCTCTGTTGTTTCAGAGAAGTGCTGTGTGGGTTTTCTTACTGACAGGAAATTGGAGAACCATAAAGGCATCAAAATCTAGTAAGGTTATAGCTGGCCTTAATATTCAGTGTTGGAAATTTCCCTTTCCTTACTAGGGGATTTTGCTATTGGGAGTGGAGATGTAGATCATCAGAAGCTGCTATTAATGTAATAAAACTGTTAAGGACAGAAAGCTCTTTGCACATCACACTGACTTTCATGTTCAGCACAGTTGTAGCAACAGCTTGCAGCACCCTGGCTGTTGCTCAGGTGCTGTTTCCTTGACTCTGTGTGTTCCTGTATTCTGCACATGCAGCAGGCACCACTTTGTCCTGGATGTTGTGATTAGTGCATGCTGAGGGTGTTGTCCAGATTTGGCTGAGTTTCAGTGTTCTGAGCATATCAGTCCTCATGGATTCAGTACAACTGCTACTCCCCCGAGCTTGTTGGTCCATGAGAGCCTGATTTGTTGTCTCTCAACAGAAACTTCTTTTTAGAAACATTATTTCTCCGTCGATACCCAAAGCGTCCCTGGAGCCTGGTCACAGGTATTCACACAGGAGGGGGCTCCGAGATTAGGTGAATTTTGGCAATTTTTCCATCCCTAGTAACAAATTCACAGAATCACAGAATGGATCAGGTTGGAAGGGTCTGCAGTGGGTCATCTAGTCCAGCCTCCCTGCTCAAACAGGGTCATCCTAGAGCACATGGCACAGGATTGTGTCCAGACAGTTCTTGAATATCTCCAAAGAGGGTGACTCTGCAGACTCTCTGGGCAGCCTGTTCCAGTGTGCAGTCACCCACCTAGTAAGGAAGTTCTCCCTCATATTCATGTGGATCTTCCTTTAAGTTATTCCTGAAAAATATTTCTCAAGAAATAGTTTATCTGTTAAGTTGTGTGAAACTTTGAGAATAATTTTGAAAGTAAAGAAGGGAGGAATCTGTTTTGTTTTCATGTCAAAGGTTTCAGCTCAAGACTGAGAACACCACATACGTGGTTTCAAGACAGGCTGCCTTCCTTCCACAGACATGTTTTTATGACTGTTAAAAAATGTGAGGTTTTTTTTCAGGACAGATAAGGGAGAAAGCTGTTGAACACCCTGATGTGGTATTTTTAATTTTCAAATTTATGCAGTGATTTGAATGATATTTACAGAGGGAATCATCTGGTGGGTTTGTGCTTAAATTAAGTCAAAGTTGGCAATATTGAAATTCACTCTAGTTTTACTACATATTCTTGTAAGACAAGAAGTTGTAATGCTTGTATATATGAAATAGGAAGAATGTTTCATGGAAGTGTATATAGTAGAAAAGAAATACCCACTCTGTTTCCTATCCATGAAGTGGGGACTGGATTAAAATACTAATTTCACTGATTTACTAAGTTCTTACTACCTTTAGTGGAGTATAATGTGACACTTGAGAAGGGTGCAGAAAATCATGGTTCAGAGGGAATTACTACGTTGCTTACCAGCCACCTGCTTGCCTACAAGGGACCTCTAAAGTCCACCTTTCTCCTGCTCTTCTGCCACCCTCAACTACTCTTTCACCTTTCAGCTCTTTGCTATGCCTTAGGAAATTTGCTCCTCCTTATTACTGTAATAAATGTTAAAATCAATATTTTAATCTTGTCTCCTCCCACACCTTGTCTGTGAAAAAACCAAATATGGCAGCCAAGTCTTATATTCCTCCTTTTGTCATCATCTCCCTCATGTGTTGCTACTTTCTATTCTTGAAAATTCTTCTTGCTTTATCTTTGCCACACTTTCATAGCACTTGTTTGCAGGCTGTCCCTTCTGCCTTCTCCTGTCTCAACTAAAACACAGGGCTTGGACAACAGCAAGGACAGCAGAAGATTTTTTTTTTTTTTTTTTCCTTGGAGACTGGCAGGATAACACCAGGGTTTGCTTTGGTGGATTTAGCCTGTGTGTAGCCTTGAAAGCAAAATTGATGGCTTTGCCTGTTGCCACCTCAGGGATGTGCCCTATTTGAGGACAAGTTATAGGAGAGCAACCAGAAAGATTAAGTGCCTAGAGGGATCTGATTTATCAGGCAAAATTAGGAGTGCAATATATTGAGACTGGATATGCAAATAGAGCAGGGGGACGTGATAACTATCTTGAAATACGTGCTCAGTAAAGACCTAATGAAGGTGAAAAATTACTGTGGAGAGGAACAGAGGGGTATAACTGAGAATAATGGGTGGAAATTAAGAAAAATAAAACGTGGGCTCAGTGCCATGATAAAGCTTCATGGCACTAAATTGAGAACACAGGAGAGGAAGTAGTAGTGGTGAAAGACCCATCACTTAAGACAGTTTAAAATTAGACATGAAAAAGTAGTAGGAAGTGTACTCTAGAGGGCAATCCTTCACTGGCATGGGGAGAGAGTGGATGTTCCCTTCCATCTCTAATTCCTGACTCAATACTGCTGTGATTAGGTGATAATTTTTTTCCTTGTGCAGACCCAAGATGCTACTTAATATTTTAAGGGAGCTTTTAAAATAATCTGTAGTAGCACTGAGAGTTAGCTTTATCAAATAAATTGAAATACAGCATTATGAACCCCTAGGTCTGTCTCAGGGAACACTGAAGGATTTAAAATATAAAATAATAAGAAAAATGATATGACAAAATGGTTCATGTGGCTTCCTCCTGGGCATTCTGGAGACTTGGGTCAGCTCTAAAGAAATGGTCTAAGCTCTGTTGACATCTCTTCCTTTATGAGCTCTGGTAAAGTTAACTCACTGCCCTTCATTCCTTCACCAGAGGAGCAAAATGTCAAAAGTATGTTAAATGGAAACTTGAGCCCATACAGTTGCTCTCTTGTGCACTGTTCAAAAGAAGCAAAGAAAAAAGTTGAACAGATTTTAGGAATGGTGCTTTTTGACCTTTACAAAAGTACTGAATTTAATCCCTTTAGCCCAAAAGATCCTGCTGGTGAAAAGGATTAGTAAAAGAGGAAAAAAAATGTCTGTGTGTTGGAATTGGTCAAGCTTTTGTGACCCAGCACTTGCAGTGCATTTGTTCAGTTTCCTTTCTTCAGAAGGTTTCATTTTGAGATATGTTTTAGACTGATATCTGAAAATTGCAGGTCACTGTTTTTTGTAAGAAGCAAAATCTTTAAAGGGCTGGTGACAAAGAAATAAAAGCCAATAAACCCAAACCATAAAACCACAACAACCTTCCCTCCACAATCTGTTCCCATATTGGTCTGCCTGAACTTGATCTGTGTGAATATCTAGGCACAGTTTAACAATCCTTTTCTCTGTTTCTCTTACATGGTTAAAGACAAAAAGGCTAATGAGCTTCTGGAATCGCTTGTCCATAGGAACCCAGGGAAAACTGAAATGTTTTTTAGATAGGAACAAGTATCAGGTGAAGACAGTTTCCATCAATTGTCAACAATCAAACAAATTTTGCAGCTGATTGAGTTCCCAGTGCTCTGCTCAAATTCATGTATCCCACTTTCAGGGAGTCCAATTACTACGTTTAATGTTACTATATTGCTTCTGGTTCCAAAACTTGGTTATTGTAGCAATCCTGGATGTCTCTGTTTTTGTCATATATCTCAAAAGAACACATAGTGGTACTTGAGATTAGTTGATTATCTGTCCTTTCCCCCTCCCTCCCCATAAGAACATATTTTTATCCAGCTTGGAGGTACAGTCTGGAATTGCTTTTAACAATTTTCAGACTTACCCGAAGTGCCACTGTGAGGGTAGGATCTAATGTTTAGATGAAATTGCAAAGATGCAAACTCATTTTGAGATGTTTGAGAATGCTGGAAATTCTAGTGATATTATGTTCACTGAGCACATTAGCGGGACAAATAGAATTGTTTCGGCACCTATGAAGCCAATGAAGGTTTTGCTATTAATTGCATTTTAGACTAATGTAGCCCATAAGGAAAAACACATGTTCTTCTGGAGTTAATTGTTTATCTACAATAGAAAGACAACACAGAGCAAAGTGAGGTAGAGAAAGGAGGTGTGAGGGTAAATGAAAAAACAGGAGGGAAAAAATAAGTTATGTTTGTTTGCATGTCTGTGGCAGCTGCAGAGATAGCACTGTGATTTAATAACCCCACAGTGTGCCGTGTGTCGCTTCTCTATTGCACACTGATGTAATAATGCGACGGGAAGTTGAATTATTTGTTGTGTCATATATTGTAAGGATGAGCTGCTCAGAAGTAAACAGCTGAGAAGTGTCTCAGTAACAAATTGTGAGGCTAACAAACAGGAAGGAAAAACAGCAAAAAGGAATTGCAGCTGTCCTGTTGTCTCTGGTGAGCTGGTATACGTTATTCTGAGCAACTGCACTGCGAATCGAGGTGTCTCCAGTAATGACAGTGTGTGGTACAACTGTGTCTTGTTATCTGTAATGGTTTGCTATAAACCATAACACTACCCTGCGCTTCATGGGAGTGAACAGTGGGGTAATGCTGCATTCTAAGATGGTTTTAAATAGGTTTGAAATTATTCTGTTGAAGCTGCAAAGTGGTCCAAATTTGAATAAGGGTTTTACCTAATTTATATGCAATGCATGTTGCTAAAAATGCCCACAATCCCCTTTATAATCTCTAATTTGTTTCCTACTGGGTCATCACTAAGTTTAGCCTGATCACATCTATTTCACAGTGACATCTGCAGCTGCACAGCCACCTGCTTCTCTGCATGTTTTCCTTGATTTGTACAAGGTGATGTCTGCAAATAAATGATTAGAAGCTCGGGCATAGATGTCTCTTGTAGCCATTGATGAGGGAACTGCAGGTTTCTAAAATCAAATTTTTTTCTAGTGTTAGTTTCAGTTAGTGTGGGATGAGATGGTTAGCTTCTCACTTAGCTTTGCCTCTAGTGGATTGTATTACCACGTGATTTATACAAAAGAAAACCCCAAAGCAAACCCACTACTTGATGTTACAGCCAGACTTGTAAAGCTGAGTGGAAAGGAGGTAACATACTGCAGTTGGGTAAGTTTGCAGGCAGAAGTTCCCCAGTTCATTCTGGAGCTTGCATGTGTGTTTCCTTTGAGGGGCAAAGCGGTTTAGGACAAAAACCTATTGAGAAATTCCAAAAAGGGGAGTAATTTTTAAATGAAGGAAAATATCCTGCTTTTAAAAACAAGTCCTTAGTATCTATGAAATAGCTGCTCTTGAGAGATGAAAGGGGTGCCCACTGATGCTGCAGTGAGAGCAGCAGTGTGCCTTCCAAGCAGCTTTGGGATGCACGTGGGTGTGTGCTCCTGGACCTCAGACTGAATATTTCTGTTTCCAGGCTGGAAGCTGAGTGATATGAAACTGTACTTTATTAGCAGCTAACTTGTAATAGTGGTTATGTACAGTGGAAATGGGAAGATGTGTTGTTAGCCCGTCCTGGGAGGTGATGGATACAGGAGGAAGAGGCAGAAACCAGTGCCCACAGAGTGCTGGTGTGTTAAAGGAAGCAGCAATTATGTCCATATGATGAGGTGTGCCAACTTCTGGGTCTACACTCTACATCTCCTGTAGTAATAGGTTCAAATAACACTAATAACATGCCTGCCTACCTACTAATTCATGCTCTTGCTCATTTTTAGACCCTTCCCAAGCTTATTTACTGTGGATTGTTTACTTATGTTCTTATAAATATCAACACAGTTTTGAAACATCTTTGGGTGATTATTTTACCACATTTCTTCCAGATGTGTTGATCTAGTTATTTGTTTGGCAAGTCAGAGGAAAAATACATATCCTGTGTATGCATTTGTACCTGGCATTTGCCTGCTTGTTGTCTTGTTTCTACTTTTTTTTTTTCCTAATGCCTTTGCTTTTTGGTTTTATTTTTAACCTACTGAAACTTCAGTGCTCTGTTTCTAACAATATGACAACCAAAGTCAGACACTAGTTCAATGTTAGTGTACCTGAAAACTAAGTAAAATTCTACATTTTTAGGCTATTTTAATGCTTTTTTAATAGAACTTCACAACTAGCTTTTAGTCTGTTACTGAACATCAAATAGACATTTTAATTGGGTTGTCTGCAATGACATATGAGCAAATTGTTCCTTTACTACACTTCTCTGTGTTGAGAAACCTCTGTCATTAGCATCATTTCAAGGAATACTTAATCAAGAAAGTAATTTCCTGGATCATGAGTCTATTATGGATTTGAGTCTGACGTAATTCATTTGATGTGCATCATATCATCCAGGAGACTTCATCAGCCTCCAGAATCTGCTGTTAGGAAAGGTTGTCATCTTACTGTACACATCTTTGGTTTTAGAAAGTTGAATTTACTTGTTCAATTACTCGTGCATGCTTAATTCACACCTCCAGTTTTTAAAGCAAGATCCCCCAAGGACTGAAAGCCAGGGTATAATTTGCATTTTTTGTTCGCTGTTGAACCAATCCACGTCTAATTCATTGATAGAATCTTACTTTCTACCTTTTGGAATTAATTTAGTGATTATTACATTTTTAGGGGCTCTTCTTCATGAACTCACTGTTTTGTTTTTTTTTTTTTTTTAAGACAGGATTCCTAATTACAAATGAAATAATTTTCTCTATATACAGCAATATAAGATTATACAAGCAGAGATATTATTCATAATAGGGTCTTGTATTTCACAGTAGAGTAGGATGCAATCAGATTTACTAGGCAATACCAACTTTGTACCCTGGCACTGCTGAAGTACACGGACTTCAGCTTGGTTACTTTTAATATATCCCCAGTATCCGGTGTCTTGTTGAGGATAACAATTTCAAAACACCCACACTTTTATCTTCTTTACTTCATTTTGTAATGACTGAAGATCATCTCACAAATGAAGCATTGTGGTTGTTGATGCATGTGATATTTGATATTAGAGGAATGATTGAATGCGTTCTGAAACAGGGTGGGTTTTGCATGTCCCTGAAAGCCTGGTTTATTAAATGTTACAAAGTTTGGAGCCCTTTCCAGTAAAATTTTAATGAGTATAATTTCTGTGTAATGCATTTTCAGCTATATCAAACAGGCTGTGTCTACAGTTGATAGCAGCTTAGTTCAGATAAAAGATGTGTGATGAAAGGTGCTATTAAAAAAACCAATCCAACCGCAACCAAACCAAAACCTCAAAACCCCCCCTACAAACCCCATGTCAAACAGAAGTAGGGAGAAAATAGTGCAACAAAAGAGAGAATCTCCAGAGAGAGTGAGGACACACTGAACTGTGATTTCATAAAAGATTTAATGAACAAGAAGCACTGACCCTAGATAACAAGTTAAGAAAGACAAATGGTTCAGGCTCTTAAGGGAATAGATCTAGCTGACATAAAAAATGGAAATCAGGTTTGCCAATTTTAATAGAATGATCAAACTGAGAATTGGTTAAAAGGTTGTCACAGAAGTGATGATGAATGTTAGAGAATACGATTTTTTTTGAGTATTGGTGCTGATAAATGAGGGAAATGAGCGGTCTAGATAGAAGAGTTATAGAAAACTCTATATGACTGGATTATTGAATTGTTCCACTGCCCTTGTTTTCATGCCAGCACTTCAGTATTGTCATTTTAAAACTTGAGATCTGAGATAAACCAGAAGTGTTAAGAGAACAGCAGGGAACACCTGTGCGTGGGTGGCATCTAGGACCTGTGTGAAGCTCAGTGAGATCCAGGAAAGACATAGTAAACAGTGAAGAATGCTGACAAATGTGTCATTTCTGCTTTTTAAAAAATATTAAATTCAAACATCATCACCTTGTGCTGCCTTAGTAAAGCCATGGAAATCAGACCCCAGAATCATTGAACAAATCTGTGTTCTCCTGAACACCCAAGATGAGGATGCAGTGGGGGAGTGGGGTGTGCCGTGCTGAACCACCTACAGCATGAGGAGCACGAGGCAGCACTGAGTGCTGTGACTCAAGTCCAGATCCTGGGCCTTTCACCACTATTATTTGGTAGTATTCTTGGCAGTGGCCAAGCAATGTGGCATGTAAGCTCTGAAATGATATATTTAGGCATATTTGGATACTTGGATACCCTTCTGCATGTATAGAGGGCAGTAGTCATTATAACAGGGTATTAGCTTCGCATCAAATACTTCTCTGTAGTGCTGGACCCTTTCCTTTATTACTCGTATTGTCCTTATACGCATACACATTTGACAACATCTGTGAAAGCCTTGGTGTTTTTTTGGGGGGGGGGGGGGGGGGGGGCGGGGGGGGGGGGGGGGGGGGGGGGGGGGGGGGG
>JAWWEU010000163.1:8263713-8277389 GCA_035583155.1 Acropternis orthonyx | reverse complement strand
TTACTCATATTGCCCTTATCCGCCTACACATTTGACAACATCTGTGAAAGCCGTGGTGTTTTTTTCCCGCCCCCCCCCCCCCCCCTTTCATATATATATATATTTATCTTTTTTTAAAAGTGCTTATTGTTATGATGGTGTCTTGCAGTGTGTGGGTATCTTCACGTAACCTGCCCTTGAGTCTACAGCCTTGCTTTGACTTGCTTCAAATTTATTATCAGAAGGGCTACAATTAAAGTGTTCACAAGGCTTTAGTGAGATAACACAAAAGTTTAGACCTGCTTAGGGCTTAACAGTAAATTACCTCTGTGGCTGCCTGGCCCACTTGTCAGGACAGCAATGGAGTCTAATCTTCATTCCTTAGTCCACTTGAAAATATCTCCTCTCTGCATGTGGTGTGGAACAAGGTTTGGCTTTTTCTCCCTTTTTAAGCTGTCTAGTTCTTCAACAGCTATTTGAAATAAATCTCTATATAATAACAGTTAAGGAATCATGAATTAGGATGGAAATCCTGCTAACATAGTGATGAGATAAAGCTACAAGCTTGAGTTTTATAAGAAAGGGACAAAAAGGAATAGGATGCTAAGAAAATTGGGGGAAGATAATGTTCCTAAAAAAATAAACAAGGACCCACTTTCATGTAACTCTTTGAAAGGTATGTCCATGACTTCCTAAGCTGGTTTACTTTTTTTTTTTTATTAATGAGGAAAGGTAATCTACCTTGCTTTTCTGTTGATGATCTTTCAGTAGTAACTTGAAAGCTTTCAGAAAGTGATTCTTCATTCCTTTGTCAAAGAAATTTTTCATGTCAGTAAAAATACTTTCCCACCTGTGAGCAGGTGAAGTTGCAGGAAAAAAAATCCCAAAAAACATTACAAGAGAAAAGACCATGTGGAAAAAGATGGAAGTGTGCCCTTGAGTAGATTTTAAGTGTATTCCATTTCCTCATTCAGGAACAGTCAATAACAGAGACATCAATAGAAGAATGAGGATCTCTGTTATATGTTTGAACTGAACCTTACCCATTTAGATCTAAAACCTTCAGAACTGTAGCTTATATTTGCATAGAAAAGTCTTTAGAAAAGCAATAATGTTATGAGGTTCTTAAGAAGCCTTTGTAATTAGGACAAATTGGGAAAAATTAATTAGGGAAAATTCTTTTTTTTTTTTTTTGTGTTAAAGGACATTTTTCTTTCCTTAAAAATGACAGAAAGTTATGGAAAGCAGAACACTGAAATATCAGAGTTTAACGATCTTGCTTAGTAGCAGAAATAACCAGAACATTGAGTTTAGAAGAGAAAGGTAAAAAAAATCTAATCACATTTAAACTTTTTGAGAAATTCCTGGAGCCCAGAATTGATACCAACAAATAGTGGTTTTAAATGCTTTTTAAGCAGACAATTCTTAAAAGTTAATATTAAGGGGGCAGGAGGAGGGAACAGTTATGTTGTAATTTCAGGAAATAAAGAATACATTTTAAGGTTTAATAGTACAGGTTTTTTTCAAGTGCAAGAATTAGAAGCAAAACAATTAGAAGGGAAGGAAAAAAACTTGTAAAATATCTTTTAAATTGCATTAATATGGAGCAGAGATAAATTGCACTGGCCACTCTTTGTCTCTTTTTTTTCTCTCAATTACATGTTCATCCAACAGTGCCCCTTCCTCTGCCCCTGCCCACAGCATGGGTCCCTACCCTACTACATCCCCTGTCTATATGTATAGATTTGCTGCTTAAAGTGAGATATGACCCTTTCACATCAATAGATTGAATAATATGAGCAAATATAAGAATTAATGGATGTCTGTCATAAATCAGTGAAACTTATGTGCATATAATTTACTTGTGAAAGGTTTGACTCTATATGCTGTGGAATAATAATTTCAGTGGTAATAAATAATGGAATGCACTGGGAAGTTGTACCAAGGTTTAACTATTACATCACTGATGCAAAACAACACTAGGAAATGCTAGTTTTCAGGATGTTGAAGATAAAATGTCAAGTTGATGTGCACTGTTTTGGTGGGCACTTCCCCATGTGTAGCTCTGCTCAGCATGATCCCTGCCAGACAAGCAATGGCTTGTTGAAGGAAGCCCAAGCCTTAACACTGTATTTTGGAGAGGAAGGGACAGGCCAAAAGCTTGTCTGCTTTGCTGGTCTGGATTTTTTTGTGGCCTGAACTCCCCTGTCCCTTCTGGTTATCATCATCTGTTCATTTCTGAAGGCCTAAAACTATTCAGAAGGAAATCCTCTGCATGAGGAATTTGTGTGAATGAAGGCAGGGTGGCTCAGGCTTGAGTGCCAAGAAGTCATTAATACCCAAGTTCAGGTGTTGTTTTGTGCAAGACTTGCCATCCTGTGAGGAGCTGTCTTGTGCTGCACCAGGGGTCAGATGTGAGGAGCAAAGCCCTGAGGGGGAGAATTATAAAAACAATACTAAAGAATAAATAGAAACAAATGTGTATATATATATATATATAACAAATCTTTATAATGAGCTCCTTGAGCACTGTCTCTGATACAGTCCTTGCAAAGATTAAAACATTTGCATTTTCATTCTTAGTAGAAGACCAATTCTCTACTGTCTCTGGAGTACACTGAAGTGATAGTGAACTTTGTTTTGTTACAGAGCAAAGAGTTGACTGGAAAGTGTAGTTGCCACGAGGAAGATGGAATAGCAATGCCAGGTGTAATGTAGTAGTGACAAAAAGCCCCGACTTGGCTCATGGCACACACTTTCCTGGGTCTGTTTCAATGAAGTTATTCTCACTCAGTGTAGCCACCACAACTCACTTTTCCCCTGCCTTTTTTTTCTTTTCCTTCTGGGTGCACCCACAGTTGGATTTATCAAGAGGCACTTTGGGTTATAGCACAAGATATCTTAATGTCCTTCTCCCTTAAATGCCTTTCTTTGTGAGTCTATGAATGAGACCTGTTATTCTCTCATTGCCATTTGTTATTGAGATTGCTTTTATCTTTTTCCTAGAAACTTTTCTTTGAGTGGAACATTTAACTTCCACTCTAGTCCTTTCTGTTGGGATTACTTTTCCTTCTCTTTGCTGAACTTTCTGTTCACCTTTTGTTATCACTATGCATTCCATTCTCTAGATGCTTTTCTTATTTGTAGCCTATCACTTCATTTTATTATTTTCTTTCAGCCTCCTGTTCATGTTGAGAGATGTGTTTTTTCTCTGCCTCTTTGCAAATCAGAGAAATATAAGAACAGGATGCATGAGACTTTTCTTTCTTTTTTTTTTTTTTTTTTATGTGAAAATGAAATCCTCAACTCAACTACTTCTATCTATCTCTGATTTCTTCTTCATTATCAAAGTGCAGTGACAAGCAATACCTCAAATATGATAGCTGGCCTCTGGAGACCAAGAGCATGGTGCAAGCCATATTTCTTATATTAGAACCAGTCCCCTTAATCCCTTACTTATATCCACCTTTTTAAGAAAATTAATTTCATATGATTATGCTAATATTTTCTTAATGAATTAGAAAAGAAACCTGTGCAGAACATTAATGAATCATTCTAACCATCCCTGCTGTGAGATTTCAAGATCATTCTTTCTGTAAAAGTATATGAATATTAATATGCACCCTGGTAATTGGTACAAAGTTAATTACTGTAATTCTGCTGTAGTATAAAAAAATAAATCTGTGTAATATGCAGTAATAGCTAGTTATTAAGATGGAAATCTTGAAGCTAAAATACTGGCCCATGTATATGAAATGAGGTGAAAAAAACCCCAAATTTGATGTATTAACCAGATACTTTAGAGTAGTATCATTTGGCTATTAATTTCATTCAGTTTATGTAAATAAATATTCTGTGTAATTTAGTAATTGTCTTTATTTCTGTGAGGATTAACATCTATTTCTTCTGATATCTGGGGAAATATGTGTTCACATGAAGGAACCTGACCATGGAAATGAGAACAGCAAATAAATCTATACTGTGAAGTTTTCATACGGGTTTCTTTGTTATTGTTTGCTACTTGATAAGGTAACTTAAATTGCCTGTGTTTCAGAAAGAAGGAGTAGTCAAAGCATTCTAAAGACACTGAAGTAGTTTCTGGCTTAGCAGTCACATAAATGAGTGCTTTAATCAATAGCTGATTTTTCTGTGCTTCCTAGAACAAGGAAGACTTCTTCTGTGAGTGGAACTCACTTAAGTAGTCATTTCTGTTTGCTATGCTGTAGAAATTCACCCTCCTTTTCTGGTGTGGGAAAGAGAGAAACAGCTCCCTGATGTCCAAATTCTGTTGGCAGCTTCAGGGCAGAGCTGTGAAACCCCACACAGCTGGTTTGGTTCTGTACCTGCTTTTCAGTTCTGTGAGTTTCAGATGTGCCTTCACTGCCCATGAGAAAAACAGTCTATTTAAGGTTATTTTAAGTTTTTTATCTGAAACGGGAAGAAAAGCTAAATGCTTCTGTAACTGATATTGGAGACTTTAACAGTGGTTCAGATGCTGTTCTTTGGTGTATTATGACTTGACATAATCTTTCTGTGTATCTCAGAAAAAACTTGATCTTTACAATGGTATATGTTTATGTCATTTTACTTACAGCTGAAAAAGTGACATACTTCTAGTGAAACAGGAGAAATATGCAGTCATAAACATGAACAGAAATTACCTGTGGAATTGTTATCCAGCTGTTCATTTTTTTTTCCTAGTGTTTATGTTGCTGTCTAACCTAATATTGGTGCAGATATTCAGTGGGATTTTTTTATTGAGAATGCATTAAGACATGTAATTACTAACCAGTCCAAATGGATGAAGATGCTTCCTTTGCATCTAAAGTCTGTGTATTATCTACTCCCACTAATGTAATACTTAGCCTTCCTTTACTGAAGGTTTTTTCATTGTGCCAAGTCTACAGTTTTCACATTACCATATAGAGCATAATTGAAAAGGAATAATCCTCTATTAATTTTCTATTAGGGAAAAATCAACACATCAGAAAATCAACGTAAAAGAATAAGAATACCAAATGGGAAATAAAAGCTTTCTAAAAACTCCATCCAGCATACTGAGAATGGATTGGAATAATGCCCCCTAAGCATCTTAATATTGAATTGTCAGGTAGTAATAAAATGGTGGCTTAAGTGATTTTAAAATGTCATTTAGTAAATATGGTTTTTTTTTGCTATACTGTTACCACAGAAATAAAATGGACAAATGTTGTTTTCCTTTATACAAAGAAAATATATAGCTGAGTGCTGGAAATCTGAATTGAGGGGTGTCTTTTTTTCTGTTCCTGGTGCTTATGTGCTACCTTCTAATACTGCCCTGTTTGTACTGTATAGGCTTTCTTTTTGATTATTATTTAAAGTAAAGGTTTTAGACCTGAGTAATATGAAATCAGAGAAATCATGGTGTATTTAGGAAAGAGAGTTACCCTGGAAGTGGGTTACCCTGACTCAACAGCGTAATGTCAGGACTTCACCACTCGCAGAAATCAGCAAAAAGCAATGTGGTGATGGCTTTGATTTCCTACCCTGAATGGTCAGATACTAATTCCATATGCATCATCTTGAAAGTGAAGACATTGGTCCGAATCCAGAGGGGAAATTTAAATTCACACCTCTGTTTTCATAGAACCCTACTTTAATCTGCCCTGATAGCCTTGCTTGGCAAGGAAAAAGCAGGAGGTCCCAGGTCCTCCTTAAAATTGAGTTTCTAGTGTTCACCAGGGTCAAAAGCAATCTTCCACATTCAGGCTCATTGTATTTCCACACTGTGCTTTGATGGAGAACTCACAGCCCCTGTCTAGTGACACGATGGGGTTACTGATACAGCCTGAGTGTCCCCTGCATTTTCCTCCCAGTGACCTTGAGCTCTGCAGGGAGTTGGTGTCATCGGTCTGGAGTGCAGAGCAGAAGGGTTTGACAGTCCTCTGAACTCCTCACCCCTCTTGCTGCTGTCAGGGAGAAGGTAATGCCTTCAGCATTTCATATGCTCTTGAATTGGTTACTTTTGGAAAAATGGTACCTATAAAAACTGAATTTCCCCCTTCTTCATCCTGTGTTTTGAATAACGTCAAGTAACAGAAAGGAAAGATAAATATGCGGAGCACAACATCAAAATGAAAGATAACAGGAATGCTATTTCTGGACTTGAGTGAAACAATTTTGGTTTCTGTTAAAAAAAGACAGTTTTTAAAGGCTCTAGCTGAAGTTATTCTTCATTGAGTTTCCCATTTGGCTTTCCTGGTTTATATTTGGAAAAACTCAGAATATGAATTCCCTTTGTGTGTTTTCTGTTGTACCCCTGCTAATCACCAACTCTGTGCTTCCTCTGACTGTAACCACTGAACACTCATTTGGTTTTAAGTAAGAGGAAGATTAGTTTTGAAACTGTTGATCTAATTGAAGTACCAAGATCTGAGTGTAGTTGGGCTCTGAGATATCTTACACTTGCATGAAACTTAATGGTTGTGATTTTTATGGTGAATCTCTGGGTCTTTGAGGAAACCTGGAAAAGATCAGATTGCAAGAGCACAAAGGCAGCTTGAAGCCATTGCAGCCTGTGCCTCTTCAGGACAGTGAGGAGTGGATTGTTTTCTCTTGGGAAAGGAAAAGGATGACCTTATGTCACAAGATTTAGCACCTGTATCTTACTTTCAGATGTGTGATTTTTTTTCATTTTGGCTAGAACAACTGTTTTGGGTTCCTAACTGGAGTGCTATGAAAACATTTCATGAAAAGCTTAGCTTTTATGAAGAACAAACCACTTAGTTATGAAAATCATTCATATAAGACATATGACAGAAATAAATCTTCCTGATTTTAGCAAACAATAGTAAGTTGTCAGCTGAGAAAAAACAAATTGACTTGGTTGTGGGAACTGAAACATGCATTAAAATCTTTCTAAAGATTCTAAGAGAAGGATATGGGCTATCTGTTTACACAGTCATTAATCATCAAGAAAGAAGAAAAGCAGTTTAATGACATGAATTACATATTAATCACATATTTGTTTAAGTGTTGAAAACAAAGGTGAGAGCACTGGATAGGAAACAGAAAATATGCATCTGAACTTCAAGCTGACTTTGCCTTGGCTACATTCCCATAATCCTGTGAGATACTTTTTGATAGACAGTGTGGAAACATTGCAAGATGAAGATTAGCAGAGACACAGTATTAAATACTGCAATATGGTCTGAAATGGAAGGAGAAATCTGAACTGGGAATTTTAATTTTGACATTCAAGTATATGATTCAGAATTTATTTTCATGGTTAGATACATAGTTTTCATATTAGATGATGAGTCTACTAGACTTAAGAGACCCAATAAAAGGGTAGAAGCAATACAACATAACTTTTGAAACTAAACAGTGGAGCAGGGAATGTACAACTACTTCAGTGAAATATTTGTGGGCAACGTAGAAATCCGATTAATTACTCTTATGAAAAATTGTCAGTATTTTTGAGTTATTATTTGGATGCTTCTGCAATTTGTTCCCAGGCAATTTGAAAACAGGAAAAGCTGAAATCCCATTGGTGCAATTTGCCTTATAAATGACTCATTCTGTCGTGGTATAGACAAATAAATTACACAGGATACACAATGGTGTTTTGAAATCTGTGCCTGAAGCAAAGCAAAAATTCAGCACAAGTTTCAGAGTAAGGTGAACAGTAGCTGGAATGCGGCCACACAGAGCCTGCACCTGACTTCCAGGCAACATCATTATCTAACCTGGGACAAACCCTCACTGATATGACCAAACAGAAAATGCTTGGGATGATTATTAAATTCAGAATACCAATTCCCTCTCTTTTTGAAGATCAGACCATCTACTAAATGAAACAGATGCTAACAAAAACATAATCTCTGACTGTATCCCCTTCTCTGCAGAAAATCCATAATGAAGCATAAGGCCATGTGAAAACTTTTGTGCATATACTGTGGTTTATCTTGATGTGAACATATGAGTTTTGGTTATCATCAGGGTAATTCTCCTTTTGATCCCTGGTTGTATCCAGCATATCACAGCCACCTCTTGTAAGTTCATCTGTCTGTAGAATATAGAGTTACTCTGAGTTGTCACTCTGCCTCTTTGGATATGTCTGCTGTGGGGCTCTGAAAGACTTATTTAAAACAAAATCCAAACCTAAACTCTAACGGTGAGTGCAAATCTCAGAGGAAAAACAAATAAATAAATCTCAAACTCCAAAGAAAGACAAGGAAGACTGGTAGTGGGAACCATGGCAGAGTTAAGTAATCAACTGAGGCAAATATCATTGCAGTCTGTCAGCTCATATGGAGATAGTTATGATTAGTGTTTTGGATACTCCTGAACACAGAGAATAAAACCAGACATAGGAATCTTTCCTGTCACAGAGAGATGCTTTTCTTATGTTGAATTGTCACTTTGGTTGCATAAGTACAAAAATATTCCAATTTAATTTCTTCCAGATACGCAGGACTCAGGCATTCTGTTTTCAGTGGAAATGGATGTGTTTCAATAAAATTGACTCTGAAAGACAAATAACATCTTCAGCTTAGATGAAAAGGATAGCTTATATAGCTTGTAAAGTCCTATGGCTTGAAACCTAATATTATTTTATATATCTGCTAGAGGACAGAACAAAGAACATCTTGCTATGCAAAAAGACTTTGTAGAGGAGAGGACTTTTTACCAGGATTCATTTTAAAAAAGGGGGCGGGGGGGGAGGGAAATAAGTGGGGAGGTCAGATATTTCCAGAGGCTCTACAAATTTTACCTTTAAATTTGGTTAAAAGAAGATAAACCTGATGCTGTGGGTATTTGAAAATATCAGCAAATAGGAAGGGAGATGTTTGATTCGTGCTGATTTAATGCTAAATAGATTAAGTAATTTCAGTTTGTATTAGGTTTGGAAATATTTGTAGGACTATTGCATTATTATTGTAAATTGTGTTGATAGTCTTGGCTGTATTTTTTCCCCCCCTCTTCTCTCTGTCTTATCAAAATGTAACTAACAGTATTTGTCAACAGTCAGGTACATCTTGAAGTTTTCTTGCTTTGTGTTCCAAATGTTTATTCTTTCCATGTGTGTGGTATAGTGGCCAGTCCTAACAGGTTGTTCTTATTTCTCTTTAAGAATGGATACTCTTAATGGATCATTTTAAGGGCCAGAAAAGTCCTGAATTATCAAAAATCAGTGCAATTGCTTTTAAAGCCAACAGAGTTCTGCTAGCTGACACCATCTGGTGATCTGATTTTGTTTCTTTTAACCTCTATATTTTTTTTTTTTTTTACTATTTAAATAAGTTTTTCATACTAGGCTTGCTCAGCATTTTTAGTTTCCTCCAATAAGAAAGGATCTAGATCCTTTAAATAGCTTTCACAGGCTGTCAAGATTTGATGTCATATTGTGCTGAGCCAGTGCAAGTGGCGTATCCAGGATGCCGGGATCTGGCAGCTGTACTATTCTTTCACTATTAAAAAAACCCCAGTAACTTCCACAAAACTGGGATAGGATGTTTGCCTGCCAGTTGTTACTGTTGTCTCACAAGACTTTTCAAACCCTTTTTGGTTGTTGTATGGGGGAATTTGTTATTTGCTTCCAAATTAATTTACACTGAGCTGCACTTTCCTTCTGTTGAACCATTTACTGAGACACTTAACATCTGTTTGGATCTTAGTATTTTGTCTGTAGTGTTCAGTGGGTCATGCCAGTTTAGGATGAGCTCTCCAGCAGTGAGGTTTATGCTTTATTACCTCTGTTTGTTGTGACAGCTTTTGTTTTTCCCTGTTAACTTGAGTCAAACTTAGAGTTTATAAATATCCTTAAGGAATAATCAAGGTCTTTGAGAACTACTGTGAAACTAATGCAAACCCTGTTGATCCAGGTAGAGCCATAGTGACTGCTGAAGTCTAAGTGTCTCCTAAATTAGACCATTTGTCTCCCCAGATTCTTGTAGTCTGAAGAGGCAAAGTCTTTTTGGAGTGTGATTTAGAGCAAAAGCCTAAAAAAGCTCTAAGCCATCCCCTTTAGAAGCCTGTTTTTCTCCACTCTTCATATATAAGGAATATGCAGATTGTGTGAGCCTGCTCTGCTTGAATCAGAGAAAATGAGCTTGTAAAGAAGATACCTCCTGTAATTTATTTTTCCTCTTAAATCTTGGATGAAGAACCAGCCATTCCACTGATGATGGGATTGTATTTCAGACTATTGATTCTCATGTCCCAATTACACTGTCTATTTTCCTGATAGCCAGCCTGAATGTTTTTTTTCTGTGGCTCAAGCCTGTTGCTTCCATGTAATCTGTAATGAAGATGTAGAGCATACTCCTGTAATGTTGGTTTTTTGTTTGTTTGTTTTTCTATAATGGCTTGGTATTAGTGATTATTTTTCATCCATGATTAGTCCTTTTCCAAAACACTGTGACCAAGCAGCTCTTCCCCATCAACTTCACATAAATGCATATTTGTCTGAAGTGATGTGTTTTAACTTTCTTTGGGGAGTTTTGTACTTTATTTTTGATTGCTGCTCTAATATGTCAGTTTTCTGGTTTTGCTCCTCTTCAGCCTTTCACACTTACAGTCCTTATGAGTTTGTGTCATGTGGTAATATACTAACTGGATTTTCTACTATGCCATCAATGTCATTGATGGAAACAGTGAATGGAGAGGCTCCAATCTCAGATGACGCCCCCTGCCCCCCCCGCCCTTGGTATGTCTTTCCAGATTGATAGCCCCACAGGGATACCCACACTTAAAGGATTTTTTTAATGTTTCCACTTGGGCATTTCTTTCACATCACTGCATTAGCTGAGAGTGTTGACTACCCCAAGATGTACCCCATTGCTCCTGTCCCTATGAATTTGGAGGGAGGTGGGCAGAGCAACTCCTTTTTGTTTGCCACAGGAGAGACCACCAGCTCTTCTGTGCTAACTGAGAAGCCACACAACATCTCTAGCTATGCGGCTTTATGCCTTATAATAGGGAAACCAAACCCCAAAACCTAAACAGACATTTCTTTGGTTCTTCAGTTTTGACAAAGTGATGTGGTTTGTTAAATATATTTTTTTGTGTGTGTATTACTTTCTAGACTTCAAGTGATTCCTGTACTTACCACCATCTTCTCAATTGCTAACGCATGAATTCCTGCTCTTGAGACATTGCCTGTCAAGCAAATTGTCCCAATTAACCTGGTTGTTCCCAATTTGCTAAGCAATCTTGAATCATAGTCTCTCATCAAGCACCCTTTGGAAATCTGAATATGCTTATATTTCCACTTAATTTCCCTTATCTAAAATGGTAGTAGTATAAAGCTGCAGCAGATTGGTTCATTAAGTATACCCTCCAGTGCTTTAAACCACTCTCAGACTCTGTATTTATCAAGAAACTCCAACAGATGGAATATAGTTATAGCACCAGCTTAGAACCTGTGAAGTCTTAAATGACAGTTTCTTACTAAAACACAGTTTTCTCTCATCCTGTGGCATTTAATCTCCTCATTGTCTAAATTCTCCTTTGGTAATTTGAGTTAAGGACACATGCTCCTCTTTCTTAATTTGTTCTCCCCTGTTCCAATGATAAGGACTGTTTTCTAAAACATTTGAAAATGTGGGTAAAACAAAGTCTGTCTTAAGCAGATTTTAAGCATTTTTCTCAATTTAGATGCTTCCAGTTTATCTTTTCTCTTCACTTAAATCATACTCATAGGAGATAGTTATAGACTGCTCAAGGAAATCTGTCCTGCAATTGGAAAGACTTTCTCCATAAAGTTACTGGCTTCCTAGGACAGCTTTTCTGGCCAGTTCAGATGTGGTATAGATGTTCTACTATGGCTACTTTACTAGATGTTTGGCCAGAATATTAGTATTTTTATTGAATAATGAAGGGACTTCAGCAAGAGGGATCACACTGTTCATAAGAACAAGAAAATGCTATTTATTACAACTGGATTACCTACAACCCTGTACTCTGACTTCAGTTAATCTGAGGGATTGATATTCTGCTTTGGCTAGAAGTGGAAATACCTGTTGTGGGTATTAACAGGGAGGAGCCTAATCTGGGTGCAGGTAGTAGTGGCAGGGGCTGTACATCACAGAAGGGACAGCCTGTCCCTAGGGGTTCAGTCTGTGGTGGTTGTGAGAACACCCAGGGACAGAGGCCAAACCTGTGCTCTCTGTGCTGCTCCACTTCGGTGTGCTTTGATGTGCTCAGTTTGGCTCAGGCTAAAACCCACACTGGGAGTACCTGAGCCAGTGAGATCAAAGGAGGGCAGCAGGGCTAGATGACTGTTGTAGTTCCTACTGAACTGATCCATAATCAACCCTCCTAGAAGGTTAATGGTCAGAGGGAAAAAGTGCAGTGACAAGACATGAATTTGGCAGTCAAAATCCCACAGACATGCCTTCTGGAATTCTTATTGTTATCACTACAGGGATAACAGGGATTGACAAACAGAAATCCTAGAACTTTATGCTCATGAGCATCTTGATCTCTAAAGAAATGTGCTTTTTTTTCCCTTCAAAGTACCTAAACGTGGTTTCTGACATTGAAACAGGATGTTTTCAGCTGCTGTTAAGTGAATTCCAGAATCATCTTGAGATAGCCTTTCTGTTATGTGCTTGAGAGTTGTGTGGGTTTTGCTGTAATATCTGCTTGGCAAAACCTTATGTTTTCAAAGTAACAACCTTAATGTTGTGGTCTCCAGTTAAGGCTCAGTCTGCAACTCAGTTCTTTCTATTGAACAGAGGAAATCAATAATAATAGGTTTTAGGATTTATGCTGCATAGGCTCAAAATAGATTTTTATGCGATGCTACATTCTGAGTCTTCACTGTGGGAATTATAGTGGAAAACTAGACTGAAAATGGATTTGTTTTAGCAAGCAGATTTCGTACAAGTTTGAACTGAAGAACTCAGTGCATTTTTCTGGTGAAGCTAAGACTTGCAGTGATGATGATTATCAAATCTGAAATGCAAAGAGTAAGTGCTGTGTTGGGTGCTTATTTGCAGCGCATAGTAATTTTTCCTTGGTGAGTTCCCTTGGGATGTTTTACAATTCAGGACAGTATGTAAGAGCTTATAGCTTTTCTCATCAGCTACTCTTTCTGCTTATAAATTCAATGTAGGCTAATCATAGGAAAATATCTTTACTAAAAGATGCTACTAGATAAATAAGTTTCCCAGTTAAGATCACAAATACAAGTGTCATTAAACACACTGAGAAGGCTGAACACATTGCAGCTGTCTGTTGATGCATAATTTTAACTTATGTGAACATCAGAAACTTTCTGGTATGAACACACAAGACTAGACTATGCAATATCATGGTAATAAATGGAATATTTTTCCAGACTCTTCTCTCAGATCTGGATTCTGCTCTGTTGGGTTCCACTGGCTGACATGAGTGACTGTGGTGAAATTCTGAGTCTAGGAAAACCGTGCTTACTTTCTATAGGGACTACTTGGAAAGTACCAGGTCCACTTTCTTGAACCATTGTCTCTATTAATGATTGCTGTTTTATACAACTCTCTGCACTTTGACATTTTCTGTATATGTAAGCTGACTTTAGACTGAAAGAACAGTTATGTCATTCAGGAGTTGGACTTCAGTGATCCTTGTTCATCCCTTCAGGGACATTCTGTGATCCCTTCAGGGACATTCTGTGATCCCTTCAGGAAATTCTATGATCCATTCCATTTTGCCCCAAGTCCAATACTTTA
>JAWWEU010000163.1:8183513-8263613 GCA_035583155.1 Acropternis orthonyx | reverse complement strand
AACAGTTATGTCATTCAGGAGTTGGACTTCAGTGATCCTTGTTCATCCCTTCAGGGACATTCTGTGATCCCTTCAGGAAATTCTATGATCCATTCCATTTTGCCCCAAGTCCAATACTTTAGAGACTGCATACCTTATAGAAGTAGATTAGCTTTCTGGCACTGTTCCAACAGTAAGAGGATAATGTAAGGAAATAAAAAATTCATTAATTTTCATGCTTTTCATTTGGAATAACTCTATTTCAGACCTCTGAATTAATATTTTGCCATGTTTTTCTGCGTTTTCTCCCCTCAAGTGTTGTAATTGGTGGTCATATGTCTTGAAATGAATTCAGACTTTGGTTCCAGATTAAGTGTACCGCTTTATTTCAGGTGACTGTAGAGAAATTTAACTAATACTGGGTTACTTAATTTCAGTGTCAGTCCTCAAGTGTAACCTTTAGTAACTCACAATTTTTACCCTACAAGGCATGTAGGGGTGTCTTCTGTGAAGATCCCAAACTGAAGCCCTGTATTAGATACTATTAGATACTTCTGCATAATGTAGGTAGATGCTGAAGGAGATGCTCATCCTGTTCTCCAACCCCATTTGCTATACCACTGCCTGTTTTGGGATGTTGTTGCTGAAATCACTGCTACATATTCATTCCAAACATTCTACTTCACAGTAATCACTAACCATAAAACAAGTAATTATGTCTTTAATATACATTTCCGCCTCTATTGCCCATTCTGCCCTTAAGCAGATTATAAAACAGGATTTTTAACATTTCAGAGATGCTGTGAACCATCCCATCTGGCTTCACTAATGCTAATCATATGAAATTTCTTTCACCGGTGAGTTTCCAATTCCTTTTTCTTTGTTTGGCAGATTCCTGTCATTGATACAGCAATAACTGAAGCGTTTCTTCTCGTTCCTTCCTAATTAATCTGAATTCTTTCATGAAATAATGGAGTTCTCTGTGCTTTGTTTGCTTCCTTTATCAGCTTGACTTTATACTGTTAGTTTAAAGTCTCCCTTGCTGCTTCAGTTGGTCCATAACAGAGATTAACCCCTTTTATGCTTGACAAAAGCACCTCAGGTCTTTTCTTTGTCTGAAAAATGGACTGATATTCCATAGTCAAAACTTCCAGCTTTTAATCTCATGATTCCATGAAGTTTCAGATGAAGATAGTGGTCCATCCTTCAGTACGTTTTTTTCCCTAGGAAAAGATCTTTAGTGAAATAACTTCAAATCTGTTGTGCTGATAATTGTTCAGCTAACTGAAGACCCCCAAAGTCTTCTGTGACCTGGAGGTGTTTCTCTGTGCAGCACTGCTGGTGAAGATCTGAAAAATGACTTCATATTCCCCCAAACCCACAGCCACACACTGCATAGAGGCTAATATGAGCTATTCCTAAGTGCTGCTCAAGTTCATTCCAGCAAATAAATATACAAGGCTGAGTAAAAAGTAATAATAAAAAAATATTAGCCTGTGCTGTACATACTCATGATAATTTAAACATAGTGTTTATTTTCCCTATGAGTGTGCCCTGTCACAGGTCAGCAAGTCTGATATGTCTTTATAGGTGTAATTTTAGTTGATGAATCTTTTATTAAAGATGAACAGAATTCTTGATGGCACAAGTAATTTTCATAAATAAGCAATAAAGGAGAGGATATCAGAAATAGAAGCTGAAGAACAGGACCTTTAAAGCAGTGTAAGTTACAGGTAACAGTTAATATATATCCTGCTGTTATAAACGTTGAATTTAGTGAGAATATAAATATCATACTCTCCACAGATATAGGTGTTCAAATCCTTCTGAATGTAGTTGGCGTGGTACCGGAATATTTCAGACCCAGGAATGGACCTTCTGGAAGGATTTTGGAAAAGTTACAGTGAACAATTTATGGACTGTGGCTGCATGTAAATTTTGAGTGACTTGATTAAAGGGATGGATATTCCAGTGCAAATTGAAAATGCACTTAATGAGCCATGTCCTCAGATTTTATTTTTCTTCTTTAAGAAGTTTGAGTCAGCAGTTCTCATGCAGAATGAGCCTTGTTCCAATACCAGGGCAGACCTTACATGCCTCTGGCTGAACTTTGTGGCTGCTGTTCACAACCACCTCTCATGACACACCTCTTTAATCATGTATTGGGAGGACAGTGTGGCACTGAAATATCCAGTCATGTCCTGATAAATCTTCACTCTCTCAAGGATGATATCTAGTCCCTTCCACAGTAACCTCAAGATTTATACTGCTGTATGCCGAGATTAGCAGCTGGGTTTTTCATTATTTGCTGGATGCTTTGTGTACTGAAGTAAACAGGCTGAAGGGGGGCAAGGAAAGGGAAAAGTATGTGTTGTGTTCCAGATCTTGGTTCTCTGCTGGGTGTCAAGCTAACAGGGAAATCAGGACATCAGTCTGCCTTAAATATTTGAAACACTAGGTTGCTCAGCTTTGTGGAAGCCGTATAACTAACATAATAAGATAACACAATAAGATATTATGAAAGTTAAATTTTAGCCTTGAATCTTTTGGTAGCGATAAATTATGTACGGTGGTGATGCTGATGATATTATTATTATTTATTTCTTCTTCAATATTTTGATATTTCAGGCTTTCACTTTTCCTCCCCTTCCCCGCCCCGCCCCCCCCCCCAAAAAAAAAAAAAAGTAATATTTGGGATTGTTTTGTTTATTGTGATTGTAGGATATTATTTTGAAATGCAGCAGGAACAAAATATTTTCCTTTCCTCTTGATGAGCCTGTTTCAAAGGATCTTCTTTACCAATTTACCGACAACAGGCAAAGATAAGCAAATGGGAAAAAAAATATTTCTGCTCCCCCACCTCTCCCAATTTACATCTACACTGTTAATGTAAAAAAAATCCCAAAGGTTGAATACTAAGGAGAGAAAATTCTAATGTATGTAAGAAGAATTTTGCTCACATGACCAGTCTCATTAAAACTATTGAAGTGGAACTTCTCCTAAGAAGAAGGTTACTCGAGTGTGTAATTGTTTGCAGGGCAAACTCCTACTCTGTAGCACACTGGATTTTGTTAGCGTACTGTAAAAATGCATAAAGATAAGCATACAATAATTCTGTAATTAGAATTACATCAGGCATAATGTTTTTTCATTAGACACTACATTGGTTGGTTATACTAATGATTTGGAAGTGTGTGTTTCTGTGTTCTCTAGTTAATGAGTGTCTTCTAGCCTGGAACACAAAAGGAATCAAATATTCACTCCTAGACATGAATTAAACAGTTGCATCAATTTTTTACAGTAATTAACCTTTAATATAATTTTCACCTCTGATCAGCCTCCTTCTTATTTAAATCAAAACTTGTCTAGTTCCCGACTATCAGCAAACAGATTAGCAGATGATTTGGTTCACCTTAGAAATTTGAACGTCTGAAAAATTTCAGCTGTGAATCAAACTAGCAAATGAACTTTGTCAATTTATAGCTGTGAACCTTATTAATTACCTAAAGAAAAAACTTACATGTTTATAGGCATTTGATCCAGTCACAAGGAAGATCTCTAATATGTCTTTAAAAATGAAGAGCATTATATTATGTCCATGAGCTTTTATATACCTGTCTCCTGTAATGCTGAGTCCAGCTTTGGGACACAAACATTACAGATGTGAGGCTGTAGCTTTTTTTTTTGTTGTTGTTGCTGGTGATCTGCTGCCCCAGGAGACAGCCTGTTCTGGTTTAGATCTAATGTACAGCCTTAACCTACTCATTTAGTTCATGAAAACATATTCCATTTTAATTTTTCTGGGATAATTTCAGGTGGAAGTCCTTGGTGTAGACTTTACCATATACAAGATCTAGGTTTGTACTTTGCTGTTAATAGTATGTCTGTAAGACTCCAAAAAAGCATGGTAATTCTATCTGGGATTATTATTCTAAATGGAATATGCTGAACAAAAAAATATTTAGAAGTTGTTTCCAAGAAAAATGTGCAAAGAAAACCTACAATTGAAATGTTCCAAAAGCATTGCTAAAGGATAGAAGAGACAAAAAGAATGAAGAAGCTGGGCAGGATATTACCACAATGGCAGACAAAAGAGGTAGTTCTACATTTAAAATGATATATTTTTCACTAGCTATCAAGCTTTTTAATTATCTTATCAATACTGATTAATGAATTACAGGATGGTATGGATGTACATGAAGCAAATTGAAATGATCTATATATCCTAGTCCCAATTACAAAATGGTAGTCCTCTTTTGGTAGAGTACTAACTTGCTACCCTGGTTTTTGGGGGCAAGTGTATAGAACATGATTTACTCATGACCAGATCAGTTATGTCAGTGTTTAGAATTACCCTTCACAATCGTTTGTTTCAAATAAACAGGCTGGGAGTGACAGAGGGGAAATACCTGTCTATGCAATCATAAACAGAACTCTTGCTTTACACTTGGTATCAGAAACTTTAATAGTGAGCTCTTTATAATGGGAGCAAGAACGAGTTGCTCACCTGGCCGTAGTAATCTGCTCCTTTATTTCCTGCCTGCTGCAGCTCTGTGTGCCGTTACCCACCATGTGCATGGAATGCACAGTGCCCCAGCTTGCATTGTATTCCAGGAATAACATAGTGATTCCCGCTTCAATGAGTTTGTGAAATGCGTTCTATTAACATAATATTAATCACAGTAAATTGTGTTTTTTCTCTGTCTCCTTTCCTCACTCTTGGCTGAGTTTCCATAATGTTGTAATTGCTTGATGATGCCAGTAAAGATTGGGTGTCTCATGGGTAATGTCCATGAAATCTTATTTTCTACTGTAGTTCATTAAGATGCTGATATTAACCTGTGTCTGAGGTCAGTGTACAGCCCATGAATTTGTTCAAGCACTCTTGTTTGTTGCACATATAGACTTTGATTATAAAAAACCCACTGTGTTTCCTCAGCGGTTTAACTTTACCAAATCTTGAGTACTGAGCACAGATTGTGTAAAAAAAAAAAAAACCCTAACATTGTAGTGCGTGAAAATCAAGCATTTTCGAAAAATTACTACTCACTTTATGATTCCTAAGGTAAGTTAAGAAGATGCAAAATTCAAATGCAGCTGAGAAATCAATAAAGCTCTCAATATGTTGAATTATTGATGCCGGTACAAAACAGTCAGTTGTGCACTGATTGTGTTAAAAATACAAGAAAGGAAACTTAAATATTAGTACCTCCCCTGAATGTGTCTTTTTTTTTTTTTTTTTTGGTGATACTTTCTGCAATTCCTGTTTTGTAGCAAAAGAGAAAACCAAGTGGTTCTATCCCTTCTGCTGGAAGCAACACGTGGCCATTTTACAAGGCATGTTCAGTTTCCCCATTCCCTTGGCCTCTTAAATAACAGAAATTAGAATTTCAAAGTGTTCCTTGGCTTCCATAGTATTTGATTCAGTACTTTTTTGTCAAATCACACCCAACAGAAGCCGAATTGTTTCACATACCTAAAATATTGGCCCAAATTCACTCTTGGTGCAAATTCATTAGTTAAAGAGTCCTAAATTAAGGAATGAGCTTGGCTCAGCTCTGCTGACTGCAGTGAATTTGCGAGGCTCAGGACACTGTTTGGATTTGTCCATGAGACTTCCTATTATTATGTTTATATAAACACTTTGCTCTATTTGTGCTCTGTCCAGAGAGGTGGTAAATGGTGTGGAATCGATGTACGCAGTCATAAACAAGCACATCACAGTGCTCTGGCTGCCAGGTGGCATCACCTGTTTTACTAAGTCAGTAACAGAAAGACTGAAAGATGTTTGCTTCAAATGTTGCATTGCTGATTTACGTCTTGCTCAAATGGTAGTTGCTGTTCTGTTTTGCCAGGAATGCTGCTGTGATTATTAACAGCACAGTTGATTCATGGGGGAATCACAACCTTGAACACACCTTCATGGACAAATTCAGAATAAAAGTCTTACAAATGGTAATTTCTGTACGTGTGTTCAGGTCACTTGACAGCCCTTGATTTTATACATCAGTCTAACTCTTTAAAGTACTTTTACAGTTTAGTTGAGTGGTTTCACTTAGCTTTGCAAGACTTAACGCAGAAAGAAGAAAATTAGTAACAGGTTTCTTGAAAGACAGTTGCATCAGAAGTTGTATAGCACCTTGTTGGTACTGAATTTGCCCTTCTTTATGATGACCAAATACACTTGCTGTAACATGTCTTGGCTGAGTTTTATACTTCATTTTTCATTGCTTTGTATTTGGTTTGTATTTTAATCTGGATCCAAGTGGTAGATATATATTTGTTTGAATTAATATTTTAACATATGATGTCAGGAATGCTATTTATAAAATTGTGGTATCCTTAGGTTAAGGATGAATGGGGCCACACACTTGGCTTACCTGGGCAGGAGCATGCTCTAGGAATGACCTTGTATCCTACTTGTCTCATTTGAAGTCCTCATGGTCACTTTGTTAAAAAACACCACATAATTTGTCTCAATTAAGTGTAACTTTCATGGAGTTACTACTCAAATTATTTGTAGGGCAGATAAAAAGCATGAACTGATTTATATATATATAGTCAGAAATAAACATTTGGGGCTGATGGTTACCTATTGAGGTTACAGCAGAAAGAACTGTTTTGAATATACAGAAATGGTTGTGAGTTAGTAAAAACCTTCCAACACTCTGTAAAGAACTAAAGAATTCATGACTGTAGTGTCACTTGATGCTTTTCTTCATGTCAGCTTTTTTGGCAACTTATTTTCTAAGAACCTGGAGCAAGACATCTCTTCTTGTGTTTGAAGAATTCCTCACTCATTAGAGCCCTTGTAGGGGTTATTATGTGATACCACAACAGAACAAGTAACTGGATTTGTTTGAGAGTGCTTAAAAATGAACAGTGTGGAGGATGAATGTTCCTCCATAGAAGTAGAATTGGCTTTTGTTCTACTGAAATAGAGCATTTTGAACAGGCTGGTGTTACTGTGAGATTGTGATAACTGTAAGCTTTACCTTATGTTGCTATTTATATGCTTCTTGCTCACTTTACTGGCATTAGGCTTATTGATAAAGGTCTTTCTTTTTTTCCTTCTACCTTTGTGACCGTGGGATATCAGCTTCTACCCTTTACCAGACTAGAGATCAAGAAGACCTGACGGTGGCAGATACAGAGGCCTACAAAGATCTTTGGGGCATGGATTTGTAATTGAAAGGACAAATAAGGAAATTATTAAGTTACAGATGAAGAACCAGCAATGGGAAGTAATTTTTTTCTGGGGAAATGAGTAATTGTTACACTTACTACCACAAGGTGTTCTGAAAGTCAAAATTAGTTATTAGAAGAGGTCTGCATAAATTCATGACAGATAAGTCAGTTAATGGTTATTTAAAATTACGACTCTTATTTACATTTCTAATTCAGCAAATCTATTAACTGGTTCTTGGCAGAGGATATGAGGAGTGTGCTGATATTTTTCATGCTCACTTGCTTATTATAGAATCATGGAATGGTTAGGGTTGGAAGGAACCCTATAGATCATCTTGTTCCAGCACCCCTGCCATGGGTGGGGGTATCTTTCACTGGGCTACTAAGGGTCCCATCCAGCCTGGCTTTAAACACTTACAGAGATGAGGCATCTTCCCTGGGCAATCTGTTCCAGGGCCTCACTGCCCTTCCAGTGAGGAATTTCTTTCTTGTATCTAAACTAAACCTGCCCTCTGTGAGTTTAAAGCCATTTCCCCTTGTCTTGTCACTTGATGCCCCTGTAAAAAGTCCCTCCCCAGATCTTCTGGAACCCCTTTAAGTACTGGAAGGTGCTCCAAGGTCTCCCCAGAACCTCTTCTGCAGCATGAACCACCCCAAATCTCTCAGCCTGACTGCACAGAAGTGCTTCAGCCCTCTGAGCATCTTTGAATGCTCTGAATCTACTCTGACAAGTCTGTATCCTTTCTGTGATCAGGACCCCAGAGCTGGAAGCAGCATTCCAGTCAGGGCCTCAGGAAAGCTGAGCAGAGGAGGAGAATTCCTCCTTTGACCTGCTGATCACGCAGCCCAGGATACTCTTTCCTTAAGCAGTTTCTGTTTGTTTGTCAAAAAAAGGAGTCTGGACGAGATTTACTTTGGTTGTAACCAGGATAGCAGTTCTTTGTGTCCCACCGGGAAAGAGCACAGAGCCTCTGTGGGTTTGTGCAGCCCCCTGTTAGGGAACAACTTCTACCGGTATGTAATTTTTTTTAACCAAATGCAAGACATTTCTTGAGGTTCAGCACCTGCAGAACAAGTGCCTGTGTGCTGCTGTACGTTGTGCTATTCCATGCCAAAGCACTGTAGTTTGTTTTGGCTCACAGGTACCAGCTGTCAGCAGCCAAACCATTCTCTATATGCCACTACTCCACTGTGGCACTCTGGCTGCAGTGTCTCTGTTCACCCTGATCTTAGTGCTTCTTTCCAACTCAGTTCTCATCTTTGCACTTCAGGTAGTTATGTTACATTCCCATTTTTTGCGTTGTCCTTGATGCCTCAAAAATAGTCACTCAGCCCAATCTTGCAGATAACAGCAGACTTGATTTATTGAGACTTCAGAAGTGATTTGGCTGTGGTAGAAGAAGAAAAAAATCTTTACTCATTCCAATGAAATGTTGACACGTGCCAACTATTTGGCATGAAAACCAAAGAGTACTCCTTCTGCTTTAATTTGTGTATGCAATTGGCTAACAATAATAATAATAGTACAACAACTTAAAAGGCAGATTTGTCCTGCATTTTAATGTGTACAATCAATCCATAGCCATGAAATAATGATCCTGATCTCATGTATTCTTTGCATGAGAAAATAGGAATAACAGAGGTGGGAAAATTATCACTTGTGAGGGAAGTCAGTTAGTGTCAGATTAATTGCTGATTTGAAAATAAACCAGCTCTAGCTCTTGTGAGATATGTTGGTCCATCCTGGAAGGAGCTGACACCAGAGGCCAATAGACAGGAGGAGGAGTAGGAAAGGCAACCACAGCTCGTGGGAATGGTTTCTCAGGGGAAGCCAGCTGGCTTGGACTTCTTGGGAACACATGGGAACTGGTCCTGGGGAGCAGTTATCTGTCATGCTCTGAGTGCTGGAAAGACCTCCATGGGAGGCTGAGTAGTGGGATCAACTGTCCTGGTAATCAGCAGGGGTTCCCTGCTGGGGTCGCCCGGGGTGACCTGCTGGGTTGTGGGAGGGCTGTCAAATGGGTTGACAAGGAAAAGCATCTGTGTACTTCAAGAAGCTACAGTTAAAGGCAGCCAAGGGGAAAAGAGAAGAAAACAAGGGTGGATCACTTTGTTGACCTCTCCAGAGGTGGATTGGTGGCACAGGGTGAGGCAGGCATTAAAGTGTCTTTGATTAACTTCACTAAGGTGGGAACAGGGAGGGAGAGGGGGATTCTCTGCAGAAGGAACTGTTGTTGAGGTTTCTCCCGGAGCTGTCACAAAATTCATGAAGCAATGCTTAGAGGGGAGTGCTAAAGGCAACAGACCTAGAAGTGCTTCTGTGGAGAATTTTGAGAATTATGTGAAGGAACACTGTTACTGGTTTGCAGCTAAGAGATTTCAAGAAATGAGATGCTTTCACTCTTATTGCCACAGAGCAACTTCAGAGCTTTTAGAGTTCTCCTTGTGCAGGGTAGAAAAATGGAAAAATATATCAAAGTGTCTGAAAATTTATTTCTCAGTGAGTATTTTGGAGTAATATTTTTAAAAAGAAATTATAATTAAACTTTTATGTGTATCCAGCTTTATGTTCTACCTACATCTCTTAATACATTAATTGCTTGGAGTCCAGATTTGCCTCTTAATGCAGTAATTGCAATTCTAAAATATCAGTTGAAACTCTACACTTCTAATGCTGTCTGACTGTGGAATAAAGGAATAAAATTACTCCATTTTAATTTCAGAAGCTAATGTATGCTTTTAATCCAGCTTCACACAATATTAAAAGTACTTTGTTTTTAACAAACTTGAGGGTGAATGAGAAATCATTTTGCTACTGTGACTAATACAGAAATGGGTTTCTGTCCTTTGAAATGTGTAGTCTATGTACAAATGAAGATGAATTTTCAACTTGGCAGGTTTATTGATGTTTTAAATGCAGGGAGAATGGCACTGTTGCTTAAATTGAACCTGTAGAGGTAAAGATGAACTATTAGTTTATAGGTCATTTCATCGTCAGTATCCCAATAATTACTGTAAACTGTATATGTAACAATAATCCCTGAGTGTTTACTCATTATAAGCAGATAGTCAATGATGTGATAAGCTGAAAGCATAAGGTGATAAGGTGGTTAATTATAGTAGTGACTGATTTCCCATGAAGTATGGTACCATAATTTATGTGCTCTGCAGTGGTTAGAACAGCTACAATTTTGCAAATGTGCCTGTGACTCTTTCACTAATGGAAAGCAACAGCTATTCACAAATCCAGAATGTTATTTTGGATTATTTGTAAAAATTATCTTGAAACTATCAATGTGTATTAATAAATAAAAAACACCCTCTATAAAGAATGCAGCAGAATGAAAAGGAATAATGTTACTGACTTCCTTAGACAATCAAAAATGACATCTTGATCTGCACAGTGTCTTCTGAAGTTTCCCAATATAGCTAATGTGTCATAGATATGGCTTGAATATGCACAGATGCAAACTCAAAAGTTGGTTGGATTTGCTTTTGTCTTGGATATTCTTTCAAGTATTTACCCTTGACTTCCATCAATTATTTAGCATGTAAGTGTCCTAGGTATTCATATCTCCTATACTATGGAACAACTTGAGACTGTGTTTCTTTTGTTGATTGCACTCTGATTTTGGTTAATCAGTCAGCACTGCTGTCTGTCAGGATTCAGTCTGTTTTGTCTCTGCAGGGCTCAGATTAGCAGAAAATAAAGGAGATCCTCTCTAGTTCTCTACTGCAGTGAGCCAGGGCTGTCACTGTCTATGCCAGGCCACTGCAAACCAAGAGCAGCTCACCACTGAATCTGATTGCCAAAAGGCTTTTCATGATAAATAAACAAACATCTAAGGGAATCAACTTATTCCTTTAAGGTGGATGCTATTGTAGGCAGCAGCATATGTGGGAAAACAGGTCTGAGATGGTGACGATGGTGTCAGGATCTGTAACCCAAGTCCTGGGGCTGGGTGGTCACCTTGCATCAACTTGAGCAGGACAGACCTTTAAGCTGTGTCTTTCTGGCTTTGCTTTGCCAGACTTTCAACATGCCAGAAGAACAGGCTGCCCTGGTAACTGGTAAGCAATATACTGTTGTAAAATACATGTTCGTTTAGCTGGCAGTGTTAGCATTCTAACTGGTTAGTGGAGGGCTCTCCAGATTGATTATGGTTTATTGTGGGTCTGATTTGAGTCTTTGCTCAGTGTCCCGAGTGACATGTGCCACAGTGCAGAACCAACTCACCAGCTTTGGGTACCTGGGAGTGGACAAATATCAATGTCTTGGTGACACACAGCAGTCGGTGGCACCCTCCAAGGGAGGGGTTTTGGTCCTGTATCCCAGGCACACTAAACACATGGAATTATATAGCCTGGGAGCTGTCATTACAGTGCAGAAGTTACACCCCTTTCATTTGTCTTCTGCAAATCCACTTGCCAAACCTATGTAGGAAGAACAGGAAGACAGGATTAATACCTGTCAACTCTCTTGGGCCATTTCTTAAACATTCACAAACTCCCGGCCTAGCCCAGGTTTTCTCATTTAATGGTTTAACTAGGTGTAATTAAATTTAGTATTGTATATAGAAGCTACTGGCTCCTGTCTGAACTTTGTCTAAAGATTTATCATAGTAATAAGATTATACTAATAATTGCATTGAGTTTGTCTTAGCTCAAAATGTTTTTGCTAATCAGAACACTGTTTGCCAACTTGGTGAGTTATCTTCTACTTGTACTAAATGGAAAAATTATGTAAACTGAAAGCACAGGGTAATAACTGTAAAGAACAATTATTTCAACGACTTGAACAGAGATGGCCAATTACTTAATAACCTCTTCATATGGAGAGGGATTCTCTTGCTGGGATTCTGTTCATGCCCTCAGATTTAAACAACTTAGATTCTCTGTCCTCTTCAGAATCAACTTAGCAAATGAAAGAGTTATTAGGACTAAATGAGAGTAATACATACAGGAAAGGCTATATGTAATACCTCTTTAAAATGGAAAACAGATTTAATGCTTAGCTAAAGCTGTCTTTTTGTCTTGGCAATAATCCATAATGTGTGTTTTATCAAACAAATGAAAACTGTAATTTAGAATTTTTTTTTAGAAAAAATAGCACTTTTTTTCCTTCCCCTCTTTATCAAAATGGAGAGCTTTACCAAGTTTGATTTTAACAGGGTTGTTTGATGAAGATGCCAATCCTTCTCTATCAAGAGTTAGATCAAGGGTAATATTTTAAAATGTGCCCAAGTGACTTGAACTAAATTGAATTTCTGGACCTAACCACAGGCATTTCACATGTTTCCAAAGAAGCAGGTTTCTAAGGCACCCAAGTAATTTTTCATTTAAAAAAAAAAAAACACCCACACATTCATTTTTATATTAAATAGGAAAGTATTAGGAGAAATTTGTTCTCAGATCAGATACTTAACCAAATCTTATATTCATTGCTAGTTACAAAATTTAAATTTTTAAAGAGTAAGCATAAAGAAAAATACCTCCCACTTTTTTCTAAAGTCAGGTTGAAATATTAAGATAAGAATGTGATGAATCTGAAAAGGCTAAACACAGGAATAACATCTTGGTAATAGTAGACATTATCAACTCTTGCAGGCTCCTGGGAGAGGAGATACTGTCTTTGCCCTGGTGCAGAGGTTGTAGTGTGTAAGGATTGTATCCTGATCTCCTGACTTTTGGCTGTTCTAGCAGCATCTGCACTACAACGGACCCAGGGTGTTTTTAGCTGTTACTGAACAACATGATAAAACTGCTGTGTGTGATCCTATAGAAGATCACCAGTGATGGATTCTCTGACTCCTGAGCAGTGCTTCCCTGAGCCACTCTGCCCTGTGGAATTGTATCCTCCCTGTGTCAGGGTGTGTGGGGTTTCTGCAGTTCTTTGCAGCAATGAAAAAACAAAAAAATCCATTGAACTGTAGGTATTTGTCTCAAGAAATTCCTGAGATAACCCACGAAAGAATTTCTCAAAGCAGTCAGGATTTATATAGTCAGAGAAAAATATTCTAGTTACTTATTCCTTTCTCTCTGCTTAGGAGTGAAAACAGAAAGGAGCAATAACACCATTATCATCATGTTGTTTTGGCATGTGACCTTTAGGCAAAGAACAGTACTGACAGTGGAATAGATAACAAACCTTTGTGCATGCAAACATAGCCATGGGCACTATTAACTATTCTAAGAAATAATAGCTTAACTTTGCTTTTAAGAACTTTCTTAGGAAACTGTTTTAGACACATTGGCATAACTTCAGCTGCTTCCCTCATACTGAGGTAATGTTTTCCTAATCACAAAAATAATAAAAAATTCATTTCCATTCTAGTAGTGATTGTATGAGAAACAGTAGGTGAAAAGGCAAAAAGGGGCATGAAGCAGTGGCAGGACTGGACACGTGTTAGGTAAGGCAGAGTCCCTAAAGGTCCTTAGAATCACAGAATACACTGAGCTGGAAGGGACCCACAAAGATTATTGAGTCCAACCCTTAGCCCTGTACAGGGCCATCCCCAAGAGTCACATGTGTCTGAGTATTGTCCAAATGCTTCTCGATCTCTGCCAGGCTCAGTGCTGTGCCCACTGCCCTGGGGAGCCTGTTCAGTGGCCAACCACTTTCTGGGGGAAAAACCTTTTTCTACAGTCCAAACTAAACCTCCCCTGACACAACTCCAGGCCATTCCCTTGGTTCTATCCCTGGTCCCCACAGAACAGAGATCAGTGCCTGGCCCTCTTCTGCACCTCACAAGGAGCTTGTACCTGCAGTGAGGTCTCCCCTTGGTTTCCTCTTCTCCAGCTGAACCTACCAAGTGTCCTCAGTCTCTCTGCATGTGGTTTCCCTTCAAGGCTCTTCACCATCTTCATTGTCTGTCTCTTTTCTCTCCACTGTAAAATGTTTGCATGATTTGGTTTCTGGCTTCACACACACGAAGTCTGTCTCAATCTTGTTTTTAGGTGTTCAGGACATCTCCCTTTAGTCCTTTGTGGGGCCAGTTGTATAGTAGATTGGTGAAGAAACTGCTAGGTCATCTGTCTGTTACATGTAGGAGAAATGTTAATGTAAATCTAACTAGTTTATATTCATTTTTAAAGGAAGATGATGTCTCCTGTAGGTTTTAGCATCTCTTTATTAACTGTAAAAAGCATGTACTGCTTTTGGGTACTGATGTCATCAGTCATGTTATTGAGGACCAAATGTTTACATCCTTGTGCCTGCTGAGATACTGCCTGTGGTATTTTACATTCAGGGATGGAGCAGAGTGGATTAGGATTGGGTACAAAATCAGTGAGTGTCTAAATAATGTACCAGAGCAAGATCTTGTGGGAGGAGGAGGAGCAGAAACAAGAAGTATTGATGTTAGGTCAGCCAAACATTCAAGCCTGTCTTTAGTAGGATATTGTAGCAGTGCAGTTACAGGAAGACTAGACATTGTAACAATAAGGCAGAAACAAGATAAGGTATCTAGACATCAATAACATTTACTGCATGAAAGATCTATCAAAGAATTACGGTAGACTAACAATAAAAGGCAAGGATGTTTTTAGTTGTGGGATGTTTTTTCCCCCCTTAGCTTGCAAAATTTGTACTCAGTGACCTTCTGTCTCATCTCTGCATGTGGTAGGAATCTCATCTGAAAAAGAAACTCCATTTAAACTTGCAGCTTCCATTTGTGAATCAAAGAATTTCTGCAGAATAGCTACTGGTGGCCTTTAAAAAAAGGCACAAAAATTAGATCAGTTATTGGAGAGGAGCTGCTGAAATTTAGATCATGAATCTCATGGCTGAAAACCAAAAATGTATCAAGTTGTAGTGCCACCCACACGTGATGTCATCGTGATTATTGCAATTAAATGTAATACTGTTAATGCATAATATAATTATAAAATGTTAGAATGATAATTAATATACCTTTTAGTAAAATGCACACCTAGAAGTTAATCAGCTCTGCATACGAGAGGGGTGAAGTAGTCCTTGGTCGAGAACCTCTAATTAACACTGCAACATTAAACAATTAGCACTGGGATGGAAGAGACACATACCAAGCACCAGCATTTCAGAAGGAAAAAAAAGCTCAGGAAATCATAAAACACAGCATTATGGGCGAGATTTTCAGAGAGTTCCTCTGTGGATGATAAAGCCCCTGCAAAGCCAGGCAGTGTGTTATTTTCCCTTTTTACAAGCACCTGCAAAACATGACAGAATAAGCACAGTTTGTAAGGATTCCCTTTTCCAGGACTCTTGTTTTTGTTGATTTTGGAAACGGTTAATTGCAAATGATCTTGAATGAGAATGTCAGTGCAGCAAGTAATCATGTTTGACTATATTGCTTCACCATGTCCTTGATTATAGGAATTAATTCCTGTGATCCCTGTCTGCTCCGGCTGGGAACGGACAGTTGGCGCACACACCTTCTCACGCCATTGGGGCAGGAGGTGGCCTCAGTCAAAACAACTCCTTGCATTAGTCTGTATCTATTTCCCACAGTGGATATAAAACAGGAGTTTGGAACTCAATGAAGAGTCACCAAGTGAAAGAACGATAAACCATCCGAATAGCAGAAAACTTTCTGCAGAATTTTAACTCATAAGTTAAGAACGTAGTCCAGGTGCACAGCTAAATGCTCCTGCTGCTATGGGGGCATCACAAACTGGGCAGCTGAATGGTAATTAAACTTATAGTGCTAGTGCATCCCTAAGGAAAATAGGCAGCTATGTGATGATGATAGTTTTCCTTCCCTTAGCCACATTGTTATGCAGTCTTTGCTGTTTGTGTACAATGTCAAATCTTGAGCAGAGCTTACACAGGTCCCAGTGTTCAGATGAAGCCATGCCATGCAAATATTCTGTTGTGTAGATCTTTTTCTTATGGGATCATTGGCACAACTGCTTGTGCACTTTTGCATGGAATCTTTGCAAGAGGCCAGGCTGGGTAAATGCATGAGAATAAATAATGTTGATTTCTTGATATTTTATTATATGGACTAAAGAGCAATGGATTTGCACACAAAAGTTATGAGCTTCAAACAGATGCTGGAGGTAAATACTATAGCAGAGAACACCAGTCATATTTAAGCCTCTTTTAGGTATGTTTTTTTAAAGCAATTAGCATAAAAGTATCACTCCTTGCATTCACAGTGCATGTTGATTTTTAAAGCTACGTTTATTGAATATTTGTCTTGCTCCTACATGAAAGATTTGTGATCATTAGAAAAATGGGCCCAAGTGTCCACCTTGAGGAGCACAGAGGTGAAAATCATACTGCTGCTGGCAGCAATATTTAATTGTAACAGAACTTCATACTGTCAGATTGTCACCTTTACACAGGAACTTTATATGCAACACCAGATATAAATACAAACAAAGCAGCCTTTGCTCTGTTTTCTGCTTTTTACAGCCTATGAGCTCATGCAGTTAATCTTGTTTTGCTAATATGGCAGGAGTTAAAGGTTTCTTCTGCCTACATCAGTTCATACCCTTGTCAAATATGTTATCAGATTAATTTTTTCAGTGTCTATTTCTGTGTGTATATTCACATATTGGGACTTTTGTTTTCAGCACTTCCCTGCAAGAATTGAGCCTGAGGTATATTTGTCATTAGCAGTCAGTAATAGTAGCCAAAGCATTGGTTAGAATGTTCAAAAAAGTGCCCATTTCAAAGAAGTGGCAGAACAGAAAGTGCAGAAAGGGATTTTTCACAGGCACATTTTCAGTTATTATCTGAACATTTTAGACCAAATTGCTCTTCATTAGGAGCCTGAATCAGTAAACTCATGATCGCCCTCAGCTACTTCAGTTTCAAAATGAACATATGAGAAAATTCTGGGGCTGTTAAAATCCAAAAACTGAGGTTTTTTTCATGTCAAAGACAGGAGATGGGCTGCAAAATTTTCTGTTAAGTGGATAGGGATGCTCTACACACACACCACACACATCCCCCATTTTTTTTTCCCCCCTTCTACCTCCATTTATATTCTTATTTTGTTTTGGGCTTTTCTTGCTGAGAGTTGCCAGGTTTTGCTTCCTACATGGAAGGTGCTGTTCCTGAAGGAGTAAGCTCTGGGAAAGTGGTTCAGTTCACTCTGATGGTCCAGCAGACCAGCTGAATGCACGTGTGTCCCTCTGGTAAATGGCACAGCATTGTGTTTAAAAATAAAAGTCTGAAAACTTGATGAAAAAGAGAAGTCAGTGAGATCTTTTAATGATCTGCTTCATGAAAAGAATAGGCTGCTATGTTCTGTGTTACTTACAGTTTAAGGGTGGTGATTTCACGTTCGTGTATGCAGTCTCCTACTCAAACACATGTGGCCAGATTTAGATTTAGTTATAAAAATACTTTCTGTAAACTGAGTGTATTGTGCTTTTTGCTGTATGAGTACCGGAGGAGGTGGTGGCTTATTTGGCAGTAGAACATGAATTGAAACAATGTCAAAGTCATCATTAGAGAAGCAGAAAGTTGGGAGGTAAAGACCAGTTGAATGAGGCAGAAAACTGAGTGATGCAGAGGAAAAAATCTGGAGGATGCAAAGAGATAACTGACAGTGTCTATTCTTTGTACAGCAAAAAAACTCAGTCCTTATTCCAGAGAAGCTGGTCTTTGGTGATAAGAAATGGCATGGTTGGGCTTGGTGGGACTGCAGATCCCTGGCTTTAATTTTCTGTTCCAGTGTCTTTTGTCACCTGAATAGTTTGTTTCCAGATCCATAGAAATATTTAAGAATCACTACTCACATTTAAAGCAGGTTTTAATTTGCTGAGATCTTATAAATTAAATTTGCTTTAGCCTTCCATCTGCAAAGTATGAATAAAAGTATTTTGTTAATCTTTTCGAGCTGCTAAGAAATGAGAAGAATGCAAAAGTGTGAGATGCTACAAATCATCTAAGTGCCAGAAACTGAAATACAGATTGAGAAAAGAGTATAGGCTGGGTATGAATCATTTCTCTGAAGGTGTTTCTGCTTGTTGCCTTTTTATAAAAATTTTTGGATGCTTTTATTTTGATTATATATTTATTGAATAGCTGAATGCTTCTTTTGCTGTAATACCAAAGAAAAAGCCACACAAAAGCAATTCAGAGAAATTCATCCTCATAAGACAAGTAAACCTTTCATCTTTCCTAATTGCAGCACTCTGGTAATCCATTATAGTTTTAGTTTCTTTGAGTGCTATTGAAAGAAGAAAAAGTTACCAGGAAAGTCCATTCTCTATGAAGAAAAGACAAGAAATAAGAGGAATTTCTTACACAGGAATACACTGGCAAACAGACCCTGTCACTGAAAATGTTTGATTTATTGTCAGTCACTCTTCCCAGAGAATGGGCTGGCTCCCTGTCTTCCTGTAGCAGTAGAATTCAGCTGTTTCCATCCATCCCAATTCTTCCCTGTATAGCAGTAAAATACTTCTATGCTCCATATGGTTGTTGGTCAATAATTACATATTTCCTCCTCCCCTCACCTCCTCCCTCCCGAAATGGTGAATATAAAAGATGATTTTTCTCTTTTATTTGTTTTTTTTTCCATGGCTTTTAGAATTTCTGGAATTATATGGAGGGTCAATCAAGTGTCAGAAAGGGTCTATGAAAGTAGATAGCTTCCTGTTTATCTTATGTTCTTATTTATATTTAAAAAACATTTGAGCAAATCATGCATCTTGATCTAAGTATAAAAAAGCAAAGTTTACAATCTAAGCAGTGATAAAAAGGAAAGATATTTTTCCAAACAATTCTACACTTGTAATCAGTCTGATACTTAAGTAGGATGTAACTGAATATTTCTGTTGAGATTGAAACTTTTCATGTAAAATTTCCAGATTTTTCAAATCTTTTTCCAGATCTATCATCCAGGAGGTCTTTCAAAAAACTCAGAAATGTGTTCCAAAAGGTGACTTATGTATGAGAAGCTGGAAGATAAGTCTGAGAGAAACTTGTATCTTCAAGATTCTCTTGTATCTTCATCTTATGCCTCACTTTAAAATTATTTTTTTCATAAAAGCTGCAGTTGGGGGCTTAGTACAAAATTTTGTGCACATATAAAAAAAGTACAAAATTGTCCTTTGATTGCTACTTTCATGATATTTTTGTGTTACGCAAAAAAGTTCTTACTCAAATAAGATTTAATAACTCTGTAGATGCGTATGTTAAAGAAGGCATTGTGTGTCAAAATATTTGAATAAAATGCACTGTCTCACAATCATATAATATCCACTTCAGTTCCAAGAAAAAAAAAAAGAAATAACTACATGTATAACTCCTTTGGAGCACCTGAAAACATAAAATGTTTTCTAGCTGAAATGGGAGTGTAGGGCCTGCTTGTCTTGCTGAATGTGAGGACTGCTATTTTTATGAATGAGCAGGAGGCAGAGCAGTTTGGCATGAACTAAAGGTTTGGTTTAATTTTTAAATAATGTGCTGTTCCATACCCACTCTTAGGTAAGTCTCAATAAGTTTATGCTTCACATGAAGCTCTAAAGAAATATGAAATTCTTTTTGCATTTTCAGGAATTTTTAAATTACATAAAATACCTAGTTTATTATGACATCTTGTCATGTTTAAAATGCAAAGCTCTTCCCAACCATTTAGAAGTATTTTAGATGTTATGGAAGGAGCATTTTCTTGTTTGCATCTGGCTTTAACTTGCTAGCAAGCAATAATAAAAAAAAAAAAAAAAAAAAAAGGGAAAAAAAATCAAATCCTGACATAAGACTACTAAAATACTTTGCAGGCTTTGATAAGAATTGATCAAATACTTATAAGTAGCTTTGAAAATTCAAGCCAAGTGTAAGGGTGGTAAAAGTAATCAGAGGAAGCAGCTGTGACAGGTAGGCATAGCATGTGAGACCCATGGATTCTACTGCTGGCTCAGTCCTGGCCCATCTGGGAGACCTGGAAAAGCTTTTTCAGCTTGTTGTGTCTGCCCTGTGGAATCCTGACCTCAGTCTAAGGGCATCAGAGGCATAAAAGGTGTAATTCAGATGGGCATGGCACATGGGTGCCCTTGGTGTCTCATGCTCACCTTTTCTATTTCTTGTAATATTAATCTCAGAGACGACTTTGACACCAGATAATTTTTTTTTCCTTTAGCTTTCTGTAATAAATTTAATGTTCACAGAAGATGCCAGATTGACAGATCAGGAGACTAAAATTATTCATGAGGCAGGTAGTTATAGTTTTGGCAGGGATTAATCTTGTAATTGCCATACTCTTGACTTTGAGGACTTTTGTTTGTGGGATTTCTGAGTGTCACAATTGGAAATCAATCTGATTCCTCATACTTGTCCATAAATGAAAAAAAGGACCAGAGGTTTGAAGATGCATTGAAGACAAAATACCAGCCTGTCATCTGCAAGCAGAGCCATTGCTGAAGTGGGAGGCCAGTTACAGCTACATTGAACCAATGCCCTTGGCCTGGAAAAGAACATTCCAAGAGCTCTTCTACCTCAAAATGGGTTTAAGAACACCTACAGAAAGGTGAAACTGTGGCTTGAATACTGGAGACACCAGGGAATCCTGGGTGTGCTGAAACCTTCCCATGGCTGCACTTATCTTTTTATTCCACTGACAGCAAGGTAAAGAAAGGAGTGCTCCAAGACAACCTGACCCCTCTCTTCACCATTGTCAGAGCAGTTTAAACAAAATTATTCTCTTCCTGGCTGGTCAAGCTGTTTTAAGGAAGAGATAAAACACAGTAGGCTCTCACAGTACCTGCACCACATCAGAAAAAGCTGTCCCTGGATGACCCATCCCTATGTCAGGCACCCTGATGCTGAAGAAGACTGAGGAAAAGAGTTCATGTTCCTCTTTTGCTTTCGTTGCCATCATTTTCACTTAAGCTGTTAATAAGAATTTATGATGTTGTTAACTAAAACAACTTCTGGAAGTGCTGCTTCTTAGAGTGTTTCTGGTGTGTCTGTGGTGGGGTTTCTTTCATTAGTAGTATTTTAAGCTGTTGGGATTTCTCTGATCTGGCTTACACAGGAATAAGGTCTAACTAACTTCTTGGTAAATTAATGTAGCTCATGTCTTTCTTTTGTTTATGAAATAGTCTGAGAATGTAGAAAGAAAAATTAAATTAGAAAACCTGAGTCAGTTTCTATCACACAGCCTGAGCTTGGCCTTTCTCAGCACATTGTTTTGCAGAAGTGTTAGTGGCAGATCAAGAAGCATATCTGTGCATTACCCACTTATGATATACAGCTTGTTACAGCCACCTGCTCAAATCCCCCCTCTTTTTTAGTGGAACCAATCTGAGGTTAAAATACTGATAAACAACCTCTGCTGCTAAAGTAAGACTAAAAGAGTAAAGAGGGGAATGAATGTAAGCTTTATATTTCCCAGACATTCATGCTATGTGTACTGCTGTTAGTATTATGGTCATAAGGAACATGAAAAATCTGATGTGTAATAATTGTTTTCAAATAACATACAAGACAAAAATTTTAGGTAGCCATGCATAGAGATGATGAAAAGGAACCCCCAAACAACTCATCTCTATCCATAGACAGCTTAGCCACTATTTATTGGTTACTTGTGTAGCTGTAAATGAAACATCCTGTGTTGTTTAAGTGTGTTGCTGAAGGTGTTATTTCCAAGGGTAAAGTGGAAGCTGTTGATTTTCATGGTCAAAAAACTACTTCTGAACAGCTCTCATCCAATGAATCCATGATCAGGACCTACCCTCTTTGTTAGAAATGGAGAAGAGTTAAGGAAAAAGAGTCTCTTTTCTCTCTGCTCTTCATTATCATCTCCCTACTCTATCTATTGCCCTACTCTACAGCCTTATGAGCTGTGGTGGCTTATGGTAGAGGTACTTTCCTGGAAATTGTTTTCTGAATTAGTGTTTGGGCCAACTTAGATGTCTAGACACAAACTGGAAGAGCAGATCCAGCCCCTTCATGCTGATCCAGAGTCATGCTGCCAGTCATGGAGCACTGAGGTTACATCTGTGATGCAGCAGAAGCACAGCACATCACAGCAGGGTTTAAAGCGGCTTTTTCAGGTGCAGCACACACTGAGCATGGCAGTGAGGAGCTGAGGAGAAGCTGGAGAAACCTCTGGAGGGTTTGAGGTGTAAACTCAAAGCAGCTAGTCAGGATGAGCTCTATGTCACTGTGGATATGTTGCTCTGAGTACCAAAGCTGGATGCTTTAAAGTTACTTGGAGGGAGTTGCAGGTGCATTTTTCACTCCAGGATAGATATTTGCAGAGGCAACAGCTCCAACATCCTATATCTCACTGTTTTCAAGTGAACTTAAGGTAGAAAGAGAGGAAGAAATAGTTCTTGGAGCTGGAGAAATTTATCCAGCTTATTAAGACAGTCTGATGAAGTTTCACATGCACCCCTATTGGGTGTTGTCTTTAGACACAAGTAGTTCAAATACCTGACTCTTGCCATATGTTGGGGGTGGGAGGAGGACCCGGGTGCCAAGGAGTTTCCTGAAGGGTGCTGTGTGCCTCCTGAAACCCTTACAGCTGCTGGTTTATGTTTCAGGAGGGAGCTGTCACCTGGTCTGCTGAACTCCATGACCTGCTGCTGTCTATGGGCAGAGTTGGCATGTTCTCTCCCGGGAGCTCAGCCGTGCCAGGGACAGCAGAAAAGATCTCCTGAACTTAAAATGCAAGACAGGGCACAGAGATGTGAGAAAAATAAGGTCTGGATAAGGTCAGAGAACCTCTGAAGGGAAGAGGGAAGAAGTGGTGTTTGGATTCTATCTCCAGGTCTTTTTTCAGAAACTTCTACTTAAAACATGCTAAACATCCCTTTCCATATCACTTCTCTGGCTCAGCAGAATGATTTGGGGAATTTTTGCTACCTTAACCCTTAAATCCAGAAGTTGTCAGGTTCTGCAACCATCAGAAACACACTTTAGAGCAGATGAGATCTGTGACAAGATATGTCACAAAAAGAGAGGACTTTTCTGCAGTTATTTTCTTGTGTCTAGACAGTGGTGCTGCAGGAACACAGATGTACTCAAAGTAAGTGAAGAGATGGCGTGTTGGAGATGTCACTGCTGAGGAAAGCACCCACCATCACAGCCACAGTAATAAAAATTGATTTGTAAAAGCCATTTTCCTACCTGCTTCTAAAAATGTCAGTGCCTTGCTTCTTTGTGCTCTGTTTTCCGTGTTTCTGGAGGCTGCTCTGTGAGCTTGCCCAGACTCCGCTGTTTCTCTCCAATATAACAATATACTAGATCCCTTGTTCATCTGCTATTTACTGGTTAAATTAATGAAAACTGCATTTCCAGCATTTCTCTTAGAGTTCCTTTCAGCCCTTTCCTGCTTTGAGCGAGCCCCTCTGGCAGGCCAGTGGCTACACAGTGCCATGACCGTGTTTTAGATAATTTTAAAATCTCTCTTGCATCTGCCTTGCTTTCCCTGCCCCTTCCGTGTTCATCCACCTGAGGATCTCCAATGTATTGAGTAGTCTGATTTTCCTGAAAGTTAATTAAACTCCCAGCCTTAATGCTACTTTAATATTGGCTGTTTTAATTTGATCTTTATGTATGTAGTTTTCTCTATCAAAGTGCCAACATATGCTGTAATTTAAACACAGTAGTGTCTTGTGCTTAGATTACCAAATGACTGCAGCATCTTAAATGCTACAATTTCATGGAATGACAAGAATGTTTTGGTCCTTGACTCATGTAAACAGTATTTCATATAACTGTGAAGGCAGGGAATTACATCTTTTCACTATAAATGAAGGGATACATAGCAAATCTGGGAACAAACAAAATATGCTTTTTGTCCAGTCATAGGTTGTACTTGGAGATAATTCTGAGATTGATGCTGTAAAATGAGTGCTAATCTGAGATCCTTGTGCATTGTATAATGCTATGGAGAGAGAACTTTGGGTTTTTTTGATATATTCTTTGGATTGAAACTGTAAAATGTGTCTGTAGCATTTTTGCTTTCTGCCTGGCTACGAGTTTTATCTTTGTTTAAATGCTGTTTTTAAAGCATAATCCTGGCTGATTAAGGATAGGTGTTTTACATCAATTTAGGAAAGTGAAACATTGGAATTATATTACTGAAAATCTATATTGATAGTTTTAATTTTAATTATTACTCTTTCATAATCAGACAATAAATATAAGGTATGCTGCTCTGTATAATTATGGTAAGCTTTCTTGCCTACTGCAAAGAAGTAGGTGGGAAAAGATTCCAGCTATGCTCAGAAAAACTTAAAATTAGTCTTTCAGTATGTTGCCTGAAGCTGTTTTAGGTCAAGAACATGTTTGAGACATTTTACAAAAAAACCCACAAACAAATCTTTTTGTCCTCAAGTCACATGTCTGTAAACTTTTCTGGTAAATTAGAGATGAACCTGTTTTTTCAGCATTTTTTGAGGGCAAACTGTATCTACTTTTCAGAGTCACTGCAGTGAAGAGCAGATGTGGTATGTTTGAATTCAACTGACTAGATAAATCTTGTCACTTGTTTAATGAACACAGTTTCAGATATTTTTTCCAAGGAATAGAGAAGACAATACATGCTTTTTCTTCTAGATATGGTTTCTTGAAATGTGATAAAAAGACATGACAAAAGTGAGTAGGGCCGTGCTAAATCCCCACTGCTTATTCCATGGGAAGAGAGGAAGAAAAGGAAGTGACAAGAGTAGTGACGTGAAGCATTGAGAGATCTCAGTTTGCTGTTCAAAAGAGTCATGGGGAGCCATAATTTTGTAAACAGCTGCTCTGATTTCTGTAATGCAGAGAAGTGATGAGGAACAGTGAGCCAAGCTTGGTTGGAGCAACAGCACTGCATTGCAACCTGCTGCGCTGCGTGCTCTGAGAGCACACGGCAGTGGTCGTGGAGTTTTGGGAGGTTTCCTTCCCCTAAATGATTCCTGGCAAATCATTTTCACTCTGCACTGCTTCTGCTTTGCCATCTGTAAGTCAGGCAGGGTAATAAAAAAAAAAGCACATTGAAAGCTACTGGTAGAAGTGAGGTGGCAGCTTTATTTATCGCTTCTTAAAAGTAACTTCAAAACATTCCTAATGCTTCCTTTGGAAACCAGAGGTTGCTCCAAAGGAGCAGATCTTTAACTGCAACACTGAAATGTCAGACAGCAGTTGGAGATTTTTGATTTAGCACAACTTCTTTTCAGTTGTTCAGATAGATAAGATAACAGCTTGAGACTAGAAGAGCTTTGTTACAGTCCATTTTGTTCTCTCTCCTGTTTACCTGGAAGGTGTTTAAAACATCACACAGCACATTGTATTATATGTACAGAAATTAATTCTTTGGATTTAAAGGATCCTGCCACTCATTTCATTGCAGAGTTTTATTATTTTGCATGCTGTGCTATAGATTTAGGGCTTGGACTGTGCTAACACAGTTAAGTTCAAACATAGGGTATTGTTCTAGTTCATCCATACCTGTTACCTGGAGTGTAAACCTAAGTTTCAGCCCAGTGGCAGCTGTGGAAGCTCTGTTGAATTTGCAGTGAGGGTATGACTCCACTGCCTTACTGGTTATAACTTCCCAAATCATCTGATTCTACAACAATTCTGTGTGCCAGGTGGAATTTGTAGCTATGACTGCATTCAATCAAATAAATTACAGGTATGTTTTTGTGCACAAGTAAGCTGCTGGTAAGCAATAGCTCCTGTTCGGAGCCCCGAGGCCTTTGAACACACCACAAAGCTCAAAGGTCTGGAGGAAGCCAAGGAGGAAAAGTCTTCAAAATTAACTGTTCGTAATTGCTGCCCTTTGCACAATGAATGGGGCCTGTTGCTGGATGTTTTCAACATCTGTTAAACACTCATTCTACAAATTTGCAGAAACTTTGAATAGAGTCTCTACAAAGAGTGGTTTTGGTGCTTTGATCACTTATGAATGTTAGAAAAGCAGTGGTGAACCTGCAAATGAACCAGTGCCCCTAGAAGAATGTGTATGGTGAGGAAGTAGAAGGAATTCATCCAAAAACTTTTTAAAGGACTTAAGAGGAAGGAAGGGGAAAGGAACTGCCTTTAAGCTTTCCTGTGTGTGTACGGAGAGTTTCAAGTAGAGCTTGCTGTTGGTTCGATACCACTGATCTGGAAGGGAAGAACTTTGTTAAGCAGGCCTGAAGAACAAGTAACTTTGTTCAAACACATGCCATGCTAGGGCTGAACCCCTGCTCTGGTGACACAGCATGCTGAGCTACCATACCCTCTGAAGCTGATCCTTAACTTATCACCCCCAAGCTTTTCTGCTTCTCAGCCTTTCCAGGAGCTTAGACTGGCTCAGTTGGCTTTGAACTTGGGAATCCATGATCAGCTATCTCACTTTCTTCTTCCTGACTTCTGCCCCTTCTGCTTTCCACTCGATTACTCTGAAGCCCATAAGGAGGAAAAGACAGAGGTCTGTTTCTGCAAGGGTTTTGTGTCACAAGGCACAAAGAAACATGTGCCTTGAGACAAGAACCATCTCTGTGTCACTGAGATAATGAGCACTTGCACACAGCTGAAGTGGAGTCTCTATATTTTATTAGATCATAACATTATACTATTATATTATAAAAAGGGAGGAGCAGCTTATGTGGTAAAGACTAATTTAAGGAAACATCATGGCCAGCTCTTACTACGAATTAACATAAAATTTTTAATGTAACCAAAGACTAAGTTGCATATATTTCCTTCCATTTCCTACCCTTGTTCCTTAGCTCAGTTATTCAAGGCAATGCATTTTTTTTTCCTTTTTAAATTTATGTCTTCATTTCTTGGGTGTGCAGTTTTAGCAAACACCGCGCTATTATAATGATTCTGTTTATTCAGCTTCTACTTTGAAAGCAAACCAAAGCTGTCCTTCTGTGTCTACTGAGCTCAGAAATGGACTCAGTGTTCCTCCCATGCTTTGAATGTAACAAGCATAAAATGGCTTCCTTACAGATATTTTCATCTCACTCCTCTTGCATACAGAATTTGTGAAGCACCATTAGATATTTGTTGTTTCTTCATCTAACTCAGCTTTGAATTCACCTGACTACGGAGATTCTACAGGTCCTGCTTCTGTTTCAGTATGAAATGGTTTTTTTTAGGGAAAAAACAGGGCCAGAACAATTTCAATGAAATGCCCTGTTCCTGAGAGAACTTGTCTATTTACCCACACACATGCAGATCTGAGCAATGTGGTGCCACTGCAGTGTAGGTCCTGCTCTTGGGTAAATTCTTTTTGGAAACTTGATGAATTTCATCCTTTCCCCTGTCCTCATATATATCCCTTTGGTGCAGTCTCCTGAGGATGCCAGTGCTTCATTTAGGGTTCTCAGTAGTATCCATATACCAGAGAGTAGGATTCAGCCAACCTGACTTTGCATATCATCTGGGACCTGGACAATGGAAAAATAAACAGGCAATGAGAAAAATAAGCACTTCTTATTCCTTCACAGAGAAAGAGCAATGACAGCATTGAAGAATCTATTTCTCTCCATTGTGTACAAGGATGATGCTTAAATGCTTCTCTCTTCACTGCTGATATTCTGAATTAGGTGGCTGCATCTCGGTGCTTTTGTCAGCTCTTATCCAACTTCATTAATAGCTCCCTGATTTGTAATTAGATAATGCCATGATACAATTTTTAAATTTCCCCAGTGTTATCACCTTTTTTCCTTCTTTTTGAATTATCAAGTTTTTCATTGGAAGTGCACCATTTTCACGCAGAAATTCCCCACGCACCGTGGAAGGAAGCAAGGCATAAAATGCTTTGGATATTCCATTCTAAGGAAAAAGCTGGTGTGTTTTATTTCTCTCCATCAACAAGTGGTCAGTTTTCTTGAACTGATGTATTTCCTGAGTCATCTGTAACTTTAAAGGACAGACAGCGAAAACAATCACTGCAGAAGTGAATAAGGAGCTGCAACTACACTTGAGATTGCAGGGCTTTTAATATAAGTTTCCTATTTCATGGTCAGATCAGGATAGCTTAGTACAGAACTGCTTTGAAAATGAAAGGCCGAAGGCAAGTGCCGGGGAACTCCAGCCCCATCAAAAGAGCTCTGCATGTTTTTTATAAAGCTCTGCAGTTTTTCAGTAGCCCTGAAGAGCTTATTATACACATAAGACGAGGTTTATTTAGACCCTGGATCCAGTTGCAGAGAAGCTTGGCAGGGCCTGGAGCTTTGCAATGAACAGGACTGAAATCCTTCCTTTTCAAGTTGTCATTGAACACTTGCAACCAGCCCCCTTTGGGGACTTCAGCCTTGCGGAGTAACTCAGTCACCACTGCGGCTACTTCAGCGTGAACTTTTATGCAGGGGATGAGTCAGCTGGTAAAATTATGTTACTCTGAAATTAGTTTGGTACTTAGCATTTAATATTCTTCCCTTTTGCTCTGCAATTAGCTTTTGCTAATGCAATTTAATCTATTTGTAACATTTCTTGAAAATCATAGTAGACATGATTTGAAATGAAGTTAAATCTCTTGAACTTTTCCTTATGTTAATTTGAAATGCCAACAGGGCACCAACTGCTGTGAAAATTAATGAATGAGCTACACCAGACTGTCTTTCATTTCACTGGAATGACTTCACACTCAGAGAGCATAAGTGCCAAACAACCTATTCTCCAACACCGTAGACGGTGCTGGAGAGAGAAGGATTTTGTTGCTGGTGGGACTGAATGGTCAGATTTGTGGGTCCCAATTTCTTTGTAGGTACGTTATGGAGCGTGGGTCTTCTCAGAAAGATGGGTTTTTTTTCTTTTAAAGGAATGTTTTTAGAATTGTGGGGAAGATTGGTAAACTAAAAATACGAACCACTGTGGTAGCATTTTGCTCAGAGTTTTGCTCATTTAAGAATTCTCAAACATGACACTCAGCTTTCTTAGAAGTGAGGGCCGTTTGTCTGTGTTACGTCTTAAACATTAAGCTGTAAAAACTGTGTAATGCTACTGCAGGTCTAGAGTTGAATTAAATTATAGTGTGCACAGGAATTTTGTTCAAAACTGCAGGTTGTACTTTTTCCTGTCCTGAAGAGCTGGGGAAGTGGTTGGTCATAACAGTTAAAGCAGAACTCCTGTGCAGCAAAATGAATTAGATGAAAATTCTCGATTTTGTCTGTGTGTCTGTGAGCCAAAAGAAAATAAACACATGCAGATAATTTCTTTCCTCAGATAAAGTCTGTCACATCATAACCGTTAAAGCACAGTTGCTGAATCTTGACTATTTTATCATGATGATCAGAAGTGCTGTACTGAGGGCTGGAACAACAGCTCTGCCATTGTTCTCTGCTGAAATTCCCATTGTTATTCTGGAATTTGGCTTCTTGCTGATGAAGTTTTAATCTTTCTATTTAAGTACGTGTGTATATTCCAGTATAGTCTTGGCACCACATACACACTGGCTCACTGACTCAGGTGGGAAATTCAGCTCTTAACTGGAAGTATTAAATATGCTCTTTTTCCTTTCACTGTTGTCAGTCTCTAATAACAAATGAAAATAAAATCAGATTATGTGATCAGTAAAACTATGACATAAAATTCCCTCGTAGATAAACGATCAAATAAGAAATTTTAGTTACACCCAGATTAACTAAATGGCAATAAAAAGCAATAAATTATTTTTTCATATTCTGCATTGCAGTCATATAATGAAAAGACTAATTGGATTTGGACTTGGAAAAATGCCACTGCTGTGCTCCAAAAACTGAAATATTGAGTAAACTGTGAAATAAAATAAAAGTTTGGGGCAGATGTGTTCTGGCTATTGTAATGCAAAGGATTCATGATTTCTTCTCTGACTTGGGCTTGATATTTGAAGGGCTTAATGACAGTGTTTTGTTGATACATATGAGCTGTGAACTATGCTTGATGGAAACAAAGTGAAAGAATGTTTAAAGGCATTTTTTTAAAAAAAATGGGACATGAAGAGGCTTGTCAACAACAAGCCCATGATAGAGTGGGAATTGTTGATGGAATCAGTGGCAGAGGGAGTTGTTCTGTCTTGGTCAAGCCAAGGCAGACACGTTCCCTTTGCAGGGCAGCCATCTCTGAGCATGTCTGTGCTGCATCCAAGGACAGAACAAGGTTGTCCTTTGTGTCATTTTTCATTGCTTTTCTAGGTAAGTGGCATCCTTTGTCTCTGCCTGTTGTCAGACACCAAACTGATTTCAGACATAATTTATGGGTGTGATTTATACATCAAACCACCTGTCAGTCTGAATGCTTAAAAAGCAAATTTTAAAAGTCTGGAGAGTGCCATATAAACAGCACACGTTAATGCAGAGGTTTCAGGACTGTTTGTTCACAGAGGTTTCAAACTGGCATCTGCCTTGTTCTTCCTGGAGCAACAGCTGTGCAGATGATTGCACAGAGCAGCCTCGGTGTGCAGGTGAAGGTTGCCCAGCTACAGGGAAATGTGCAGGGCTTTATGTATCGAGACTGCACTCAGAGTTGCTTTGTTTGCTTAAAACTGGTATTCTGTAGGACCCTTGGGTTGTCAATTCCCACATGATGTGCACTTAACATTCCTGGGTAACTTAGTGGATTATTAAATATCTTAAAAAAAATTGTTGTGAATTAGATTTTATGAGATTTTTAATGGAAGTTGTCAGGCCAAAAGTGAGAAGGGATTTAAGAACAGGTTAGACCATTCTGCTGTTTTGCGGTTTCTGTGAAGCATCCTGGTCTATTTTTATCATCTGTCTCAGGAAAGTCCTTGATCTTGGGTCACTAGGCCCTACATGTGAATATGGTCAGGTTCACTATACTCATGTTCTGTTTCTTATGCTTTTTTCTTTTTTTTTCTCTAATGTTTGCAATCTGTCACTAGTCGTCTTCATGCTGTGGCTTTCAACATCAATTTTTTTTGACTAATACAATTTTTTAAAATATATTTTTCCCATAACAAAAATGATTTTTTTTTAAGATAAAAATTCAAATGTTGTATCTGAAAATATCAGAATGAAATATTTCTGCATTTCTGATCTTGTTTCTGAAGATTTATTTTTTTTCAGCTGAATGCCTTGGACAGTTTCTGAAATTCCTGAATAGTATGCTTGATCCAAAACTGAACTTAAAAGCAATAGGTCAATATATATAACATAAGTATTTACTGTTCTGTACTGCTTAAGAACAATCTAAACTGATAAATATTCCTGGCACACAAATGGTATTTCCAGTATATTCTACATTGGAATTTATTTTGTAGTGCCCTATATAAAAAGATAGGAAAGCTACTGAGATGACAATTGTCATCCCTTCAGTTTGCCAAGAGGTGGGAGTTGTTGAGACAGAGCTGGCCATGGATGATATTTTGATTGGTATGATATCATCTTGTAGGTAGGGACCTGTCCACACTTCTTTCATTAACTTTGGTGATCAGGCAGACACAGTTACCAGGCTGAAATTTCATGCTTAACCAGTCCTTGTTATTTAAGTTCTCTAAGCTCACAAAAATAGTTCAAGCTAGTTGGTTCCAAATTTGGAGCTACCAGAGACAGAGGAACAACAATAGGAAATAAAAGCTTTCTGGCTTCTACACACACTGCTTTGTGCTCTTACTCTCAATTTATCAATCTATTATTTCATATAATGTTATTTTCAATCTGTTATGTTTAACACATGATATTTTTCATGAGAAGAGGGGCTGCGGTGTTCCTTTTAATTCTGAGATTATCAGGGCACTCAGAAACGCTGTTAACTATTTTTCATATTGATTGATTTGTTAGGTCACATTCTGTGCTTTGTGTCTGTGCGAGACTCAAATGAACCTAACTAAGAGCAGAATAAACCTCTCTGTTGTAAGAGAGAATCTGTCTTTTCATCTTAAATTATGAATCCATAAGACTGAAGCGAGGAATTATTTTGGTCCTGCATAACATGAATAATGCATGTAGCACCATTATACACATCGTGCATGTTGTGGAGCCAGAATGTACTGTTATGTTAATAAACATTCATAAAGCTCGCCATAACCATTCTGAATGTTTTATTGCCAAAAGAAATTGTGATCCCAAGGACATTCAGAGATGTCAGTCTTACTACTATAACCAATTATTAAAACTTAAACTTGCAGCTGTATTATCCCCTCTCTCTATTTGATATGGGTAATTAGTCAAAATCTCTGGGTCTCATAGGTTGTTTTTGTTGGGTTATTAAGGAAGTCAGTTGTTTCTCATATGCAATCTTTTTAATTAAAAAAAATACAAACACAATGAGAGTAAAACAAGGGATACATAAATCTCTTGTGTTTCTCAGCTGCTTTCAAACTATATTGAACCCTAAATTGTTCTCTGTCATGTCAACTGTGTTTCTAAGGCTGTGGGAGCTACTTCCAAGCTTGTGTCTTTGTTTCCTTTCTCTCTGCTCATGCAGTTCCCCTCTCATTCGCACCCAAAAATATCTGCTTTCAACTTAATTTCTGGCTGCATCAGTATTCAGGAAAAGTAGCTGAAGCCTCACAGTTGGCTGCATTTCCTATTCTCTCACCTTGGTCTTTGTGTGGTGCTCCTTTGGATTTTGGCTGAGAGAGCGAGCCTATGAAGGCTGGAAAATGCTGTTGGGACCTGGTGAAGGAGCTCTGGCCCAATGTGGTACCAAACAGCTTTGAGCAATATATGGATGTTATCTTGCTGATTTGCATAATTAGGGACAAAAAGCAGTTACATTATGGACTGGAATGGCTTTGGAGCTTTTGTATTCCCCCTCACATAGATTTGACAGTGGAGAATATTCGGGCAAGTTTAAAATTATAACTTAATGAAGAAGAGAGATGGGGAACTCTTCTGTAAATAATCCCTTTGGTAATGAGGCCATGGTGGGAGAGCGGGGTGGGAATAGTTGTCCTTTTACTTCCTTTGGTAGTCAAGGAAAATAGAATAATCTGCTCTAGAAGGGATTGCACACTTTCTCCTTAAAGCAAGTAAGTGTTATGATATTTTACTAAACTGGCTAAATACTCTGTATTCACTTATTCCAGAAGAGCCACCTCTTTTTCTTTTGGGCTTTGTCTTGTTTTATTTCTGTTTTAAAGTTGTAAGTTAAGTGAAATAGCCAGCAAAGTTTGTAAGTAAACCTATTGCTACATTCACAGAAAGATGAAACAGTCTGGCAGCAAAGTGGGTTTGTCAAAGTTGCTTGAAATAATTAACTACCCAGTTATAGTAACAACACATGTAATAATTTTGTTTGTTTTCAGCCATTAGTTCTGGGACATTTATTCTTAACTGCCTAATTGTTACCTTATCAGGAAGGGGGTTGACATTAAAAAGGGCCATTTATGATCATTCAAAGGTCAGTTTAGATGATAAATCTCCCTGCTTTGGGTGTAAAAAGTGGAAAAGGAGCCTTTTATCCTCATCAGTGTAGCAAAGGTATGCTTTTCTTTCATTCCATTGCTTCAGAAATTATTCTTATTATGGAACCATAGGTTTTAAGGACAAACTGGGACATTTGATTGTTGACTCTGACCTTGCATGGTAGAGGCCATAGGATTTTACCTTATGTTGAACCTGTTAACTTCAGCTCCATCATGGTATATGTTCTACAGGAGTCTTCCTTGGTTTGAAGCCAACAAAACATGGCAAATTCATAGCTTTTTATGGTAGCATGTTCCAGAAATTAAGCGTTCATGTAGACAAAAATGTGTGCCTTGTTTCTTAAACTTACTAATGCTAATCCCTACTCTCCCTCATAGCCCCCAATTTCACTCATAAATGAATGAGTTCTTTGCATTCTTCTACAGATTTTTGATAGATCCATTTTCTACCAGAGCTCTTCTGAGAGGGTGTTTGCATGGAGGATTGCTGAGGTTGCAGTACACCCCTGTGACAGTGAGGTATAACCGAGGGTTCAGTGTTAATTTGTTTTACGGTTACATGTAATTGTTTACCAAGCAACCTGTTGCCCTTGAAGGTCAATGCCATTAACTTCAGCATAGATACAAATCCTGACCAAGTTTTAACCAGAATGCTTGTCTTGACACGACATTGTAATTGTGCTCTTGGGTTTAATAAAAATAGCAAGGAAATACATGAAAGAATTGGCAACTAGGGGTTTACTTTTTTTAATTTCTCCAGGTGGAATCTCCAGTATAAAATCCTAGAGCTCTACCACAACTGTATGGAGTAAGGTGGGGAGACTTCCCCTTTTTATGTGCTGGTTCATTTCATTCTTTCTTTCAGTCATTCTTTAGTTCCTTCTGCTTCCCTTTGTGATCTATGTACAGTTCTTAAAAGTGTGTCCCCTCTACACTGGATTCTTCATCCATAATGGCCATGTCAAGCATAGCTGTTACTGATTTTGCTTTCCATCAGTGGCTATAGCAGCCTTTACCTTCATCTTAAAAGAACATTTTCCAACAAAATACTAGTTTTTTTTTTTTCCTATACTAAGGACCCTCCTAAGTTTTGTTCTTGTTTTTTTTGGGTTTGGGATTTTTTTTTTTTTGTGGGTGCATGTTTGGGTGTGCGTGGGTGTGCATTGGTTTGTTTGTTGTTTTTTTTGAAATTATTACATCTGAGAGGTCACTGGCTTGCATTTTTGTTTATTTCCAGTATGGAATAGCTTTTCTTCAAATATCTGTATTCTTGGTTTCTGTACTTCCAGCAGCCAATCAGTGAAACAGAAGTAACAGGTAATGAGCAAAGTATTTGTATCTGGATTTACTGCTCTTGGTTGCAGTACTAGCTCATGATGAAATTTAACACTGCTACTTGTGTGAAGAGAATTAATTCAGAAAGTTGTATTTAAAGATTTATGGTATTTTGTGAAGGTGGGGAAGCCTTTTGCCCACATGTTCAAGGCTGCTTTGTACCTTTGCAAAGAGACTGAAGTGAAAAAATGACACCTGAAAAAGAGCCAAAAGGAAAAAGTCTCTACAAAGAACTAAACTCGACCTTGCAGGAATATGATGGCTGGTTGTCTTCATAGTGTTGCCATCCTTAGTGCAAAAGCGAGCTGAGCTTTCTTAGTTACAAAATCCAGCGAGGTAGCATCTTAAAAGAGCAAGAAGAGATGTTGGCTAATCAGAAAAACCTACTAGCAGACTTTGTCAGAGTCAAAATAGTGTGTTCACTAATTGACAAGTTCTCTGTTTATACACGTTGGGCTTGGCCTTAGAGGTAGCAGGTGGAGTTTACAGTACAGCCACTGATTTCCGCATTCTATCATCACTTATTCAAAAGCAGGAGACACAAATTTTCTTGCTTATTCACTGAACTGAATGTCGTCCTTAGGCCATTCTTCTGGCCCTCAGTTTGAAAGAATGCTAATTACTTTCTAATTGCAGCAAGCTGGCATCAAATCAATCTCTACTCAGAAAAAATTTCCATGCTTGTCAGACAATAAAAGACTTGTATGTTGATAAACTCCTTTGATTCTGCTTAGAAGTTACACATTCAAATCTCCTTTAAAATATGGTTTCCATTTGAGGGAAAATAAATATATTTTGTAAATTTATCTAATTATAGTTGGAAGAAGTCTCTAAAAGAAAACTAATTTATTTTCTCATCAAAAGAACAGCTCTGGAAAATGCTTTCTCTTTAAAGTTTTGTTAGCTTGACAGCCAAAACAAGGCTGAGAAATATTTTGAACCTAAAGAATTCGTTCAGATTTTTCAATATTTTTTTTGGATCTTTTTTAAAGGCCAATACAGGGGAGAAATCAAAATGGTACCCAAACTAAGATCAGGGTCCTGTTATCCATAACTTGCATAAAGTTGAAATGAAAGATGTCTTTAAAAAATGACTCAGACAAGGTGAATGACTCCCCACCCTGCAGCCAAAGGCCTGTAGAGAGTCCCAGCCACAAAGCTGCTGATGTGGAACATAAACTTCTCTCTACCTTTTGATTTCCCTGGGTTTGTTCACTCATTGCCTCATTATCCTCCCTCCAAAAGCATCTCTACTTGCATTTTTCTGAACCACTCTCGGTTTTTCTTGATGTAAAACATGGAAAATCTGGGAGAGCTCTTTGGAAGCATCACTATTGTTTGTGTGTTTTACATTAAGCTCTTAACTTTGTCTTGCTTCCTTGCCCTTTTCCCGAAAGAGGTGTGGGGGTTTTTTTGTTTGTTTTTTTTTGTTTTGCTTTGTTTTGGTTTTTTTTTTTTTTTTTAAGGTGTGAAAGGCTGTCTAGAGAACCTGCCCTTGTATCTTTAAGTAATTACAATATTTAAAACTGTGTAGGATGTGGAGTCGTGCAGTGTGGTCTAGTGCACAATTAACATCTGCTGGGTAGTTTATTTCTCTGGCGGGTTTCCAGCTCATGCTGAGAATGTGAGTACAGGATAAGTCAAACAATTTGTCCAAGTTCTTCAGCCAGGTAACAGTGGCTTCTGGAGGACTTGAGCAATTAGATACATTTATGCACTTGGGTGTTAACAAGTGACTAGTAAAATAAACATTTTGGGAGCACTGCAGAATATCTCTGTAAATGTTTCCTGGTAAGTTTATGTATTGAAATTACTGAACTCTGGGATGTTTACATTTGTCAGAGTGCCTAGTTCATTAGCAGAAAAGAAAAATCAATACATTAAGAGGAGGGGGAAAAGGAGAACTGCATAATAATAACATAGATCCAACTGCTAATCTAAAAATGAGGAAGAATTTGCTGGGTTTATTTTTCATTATGTTTAAAAAAATGTGTCTTGTCCATTCTGCTCTCTTTTTTGTACTCATTCAGCTTCACATAAAGCTATTAGATGAATTTTTATGTTTCACCTATGCCTGAAAAAAATGCATGTTTTATTATATAATAAAATGTGTAAAAACTCTTCCACATTCCCTAGAGAACTGAAAACTGTCCAAATTGCTGCAGTAATGTATTTCTGGACAGTCGTCATGGAATGTGCTCCTGAGCAGTTCCTTCTGGTTATTTAAAAGAGTTTGAAACTGAATGTTTTGAAGCAGTAGAAAGAAACAATAATTGTGCTCTAAGAACCAATTCAGTTGCTAGAGTTGCTGCTTTATTTAAGTCCTTAAAAATATTTATTATATTAGTATCTGTAATATCACTAAGATGAGGTGTGGAATGTCTGGAGAATGGCTTTAAAATAGTCCATATATTTTATGGTTTGTTTCTGGGTTGGTTTTGTTTGGTCTTTTTTTTTTTTTTTTTTTTTTTTTTAATCTTTCTTTAAAAAAAAAGAGATTTTCTCTTTATCACAGTCAGAGTATTAACACAGCTGTGCAGAGCCACAATATGGCAACAGATATATTCATGTCATAAAATACTGTCTCAACAGGTAAGGATCAGATTTGCAAACACAGATTAATTCTGAATTGCTCCATTTCCATTCACTTTGGGCAGAACCTCAGGTTTTGATACACTTTGAGAAGTAGGAAGCAGCCACTGGAGCTCTGCAAATCCATGCCCAGCAATCCTGAAATGGCCACTTGGCTGCTCCCAATCTCTGCAGGCATCTGACTCTGCGGGGTACCACAGCAACTTGAAGACACACAAAAACTCAGACTTCTCCAGCAACAAAGCTCTGCTTAATATGAAGTGAGGTCATCAGAAATCTTGTCTTTGATTTTCTCTGTACGTTATGAACAGAAGCACCACTTTGGAGCTTTCCATGCATGGGCAGGGGGAGCAAGAGAGGTTCCATTTACTGCTGGCAAGTCCAGCAATAAAGGAGAACGAGGGAAGAGGCATGGTCGGGCTCAAGTCCCTACTCCAGCCTTACTGGAGAGCTGGAGACCACGTGCTGCTTTTACCTGCCCTTGAAAAGGGCGATGTAACAACAGTAATTACAGATGTCTTCAGGGTTACTCAAATTTTTTGGTTCTCTGTGACTTTGATTACCTTTGAACTGGGTCCTTGGAGAGATAATTTACATTTGGGCAGAAACAGAAGTCTGAAGAGCATCACGCTGGTATCTTGAAAGGATTCTAAATGGATAATTTTCCTGGCTTAAACTTTTGTTCATCTCTGCATTTTTGCAGATCTTCTTTTCATCAAATGGGTTACAAATCTTTTTCTTTGAGGCTTGCACAGGTTGCCTTCAGACTACCAGTGGTTTCTGCCCAGGTATTGCTTTCTATCTTCAGGGAACTTACCAATAATATTTCCATCTGTCATAGTTATTTTAATTTGATGAATAAACTGGCTATGTGTGATTCTTTTGTTGTTGATAGTGATACTTCTATTTAAACTATAAATCCTTCTCCTAATAACATTTTTCTTCTTGCACGTCTGTGTGCAGCCTTGAGGTTGTAAGTTCCAATTTCTTTTTGTAATCCCTAAACCAGTTTGAAATTAAAATATATGAGTACATATGTGCTTCATTACAAAATGGACTTGCAGGATTTCATTAGCATCTGGTGTGTTGCTTAATGTGTTCTTGTAAAGCTAATTAAGTGTTATGCTATAATCCATAATTGCATTTTATTTTTTCTTAGCAGTACAGCAGGCTGTTACAGGGAAGAAATAAGTGAATGATGAAGAACATCATTGTGTGTTTTACTTAGATCTCCTGCACTCTCTTTTAATAACAACAATAATCACCACAGTGGTCAGATGTGTAGAAGTCTAATTTACAGATGCAGTCAGCTTATTATAAGTCTAGAAGAACTCAGTGGTATTTGCAGATGCACTGCATTCTGAGGTTCAGATCAGTAATAGCTACTGTTTCTTAATTTTAAAAAGAGCCAGTGCATCAGCTGTTGTTTTTAATATGTGCTGTATAGCAAAATTACACTATCTGAATTTCCTACCAACATCAGTGGCCCACATCTTTGAGCTTTGCTGAATTATAATAGACTGTTGAACCCAAACTTACCCTGCTCAGCCACTACTGTAGCAGGCTGTATTGAGTTTAAAAGGATGACTCGGGGATGTGTTGAGCTCTCACTGAGATCATCTTTGATGGGTTACATCACCTAGATCTGGACTGAAACAACTCTGAAGGCACACGGAGGTTTTCAGCTGACATTAGTGAGCCTGTCCTGAGATCAGTAAATTCACCCTTCTTCCACAAACAGCTTCAACTTCATTGTAATTCCTAGACCAATGTCTCTTTAAACTCTCTTAAAAAACTATGAGGATTCAGGCAGTCTCTTCCAGTACTTCATTCTTAAGGTTTGAGCTCATAGTTATAATCAAGTTTCTTTCTAAATTTAAACAGCTTCATTTTATTCATGTTTCCTCCAAAAGTTCATGTTACCTGGACTTTCTGATTTTTCTTCTTGATATCTTGGAATAATACCATGTGAAGTTCTTGAATTCATCTATTTAACCTTAACATATTGATTTGCTTGTGTCTTCTTTCCACAAATATTGAAATGGAGGAAATGACATGACTTTGCCATCAAAGTCTCTTGAGGATACATTCATAGAAGATTATTAATCTCTCTAATAATAATTTGTAAGACACTAAAGCAGTCAGAATTGGATGTAACCATCACACTAAAAAACAGGTTTTAATGTGCATTTTGCACACCCCTTGTAAGTGAAATTATGTACATAAAATTAAGGTATTGGTTTATTTATGTCTTTGATATAAAATGTTTTACTTTTTTTTTTTTTTTTTTTTGGCCAGAGGCAAGAGTAAAGATCCCACAGCGTTTGAGTAGCTCTCACCCAGGATTGAAGTAGTCAGCTAGGACAGGAAGAGAGACTGCAGGTTTCACTCCTGGCACACAGCTGAACCTTCTCCCTGCAACCTGGGATGGGTGTATTTAGTAGTGGATTCAAGATCCTGGAGTGAGAGGTACGGATAAAATGCTTGGGGGTCAGGTTCCCCATTGTATGGCTGCTCAAAGGAGTGAGCACTGTGCGTTACAGAATGCAAATTCTACCTCAGATCAAAAATATCTGCTCTGCAAAGGTACAGATCTTGGTTTAAAATTGAGGATGAATGCAACCTTTTATGAAAGACAAGATATAGTCATGAACAGAGCACAGGACTTACCCATATTATGTGAGGTTTTCCCAAACAATTTCACCTGTCAGTCTTCAGCTTCTGCTGTTCTCATTCAGTGAAACACCACATTTTCCTATTTTACTGAGCAGAGTGTACTAAGTATTTTAGCAAATATTGTCTTTCTGGTGGTAAACACTGGACTTTCTTTGTGAAATCTGTCAAAACCTACAGTGGCTCAAAGGAACCGTAATGGGCTGAACCATGTAATGCCCTAATGAAATGTCAGGTCCAGAATAGGATGAAACACCTACAATCTTATTGAGTGGTTGCACTGCTCTAAGGATTTGATCCGTGGCCACTGGATGAAAAGCTTTTGGATCAGATTGCGCTGTTATGTAGACCCTATTCTGTGATTTTTTAATTTGCATTTTTATTTTGCAATCCAGGCTGCGTTATCTGGCCATTCTTCCATGGCATCAAAGAACCAACCGATTAACTAGGACAAAGAAAAAATAACTTAAAGTCTGCAGAGGTTGCTTGCTGACTGATTGTGTGTCCTTTATGAAATGCCATCCTTGCTGGCATCTGAAGAACCAGCACCCCAGTCCAGTGCCCTTCTGGCCTGACAGTAAAAGAACAGGAATGAAACAAAAGCATAGCAGTGCATACAATTCTCTTTGTTCCTTAGCAATACCACAAGGTTATTCCTTGCCTGAAAGACACAGAGCAAGCAATGGCAACACAGCAGTGGCTCTGGCTGAGAAGTTCTGTGTTCCCTGAGTGTCACAGAGCACACTGTGATGCTCTGTAATGCTTCTCTTGGTAATCAGCACTGATAAGATCCTTGCAGGCTTCCTGGGCTGCAGTGCCACTCTCAGCACTAAGAAATCATGCTGGGCACTTGCTCTGGTGTAAAATGGAACAGTTTTCTTCCACTCAGCTGTATCAGGAATTTTTTCTAAATATTTGAAGGTGTCCTAGCATAAATTATTCCTCACTACCTTGAGTTTAACCTGTGTTGTTAAACAGCTACATTAAATGTAACTTAGCAACTATTTGTGGGTTGGTTTGTTTATGTTCAGTAATACAGGTGTTTTCAGACTACTTGTTTAGGAGAAGGCAGAAGCAACAGGGAAGCAAAATATGGAGTACTTAATATTATTTTAAAATAGTTCTATAAAAAATTTAAATTTGTCTCAAAATACCAAGAAAAATGCTGACAGCTGGTAGTTCATGACTTAAAGGTGAATAGAACAGATGAGATTACAGTAATTTGTTGCCCATGATACAAACCCAAATACATTACTACAATGAAAGTGTTGGAAGAACATTGTTCCTAGGCTTTTAGTTAAACTTGTCCTAACAGCTGTTCAGTGTCATCAGTTTCTAGTTAATGATGCATTCTGATTTGTCAGATATAAGATACTTTTAATGAATAATTTGGAGAATTCAGGGAAAAAAAATTCAGAAATGGAATTTCACGCTTTTTCAACTGCAGCTATTTAATATGATTGAAGATATAATTGCACTCAGGATAAATAGTCATATTTCTTCTGTTGACAGTTTTCCTGCTTAACCTCCCTGAAGACCCTTGTTGATCAGTCGTTTCTGAAAAAGATGAGTCTTAAGTCAAAGATTCTGACCTGGTTAGAGTTTTTGGAGTGTTGCTGTTGCTTGGAGTTATCCCTTGTTTACAGGAAATCAGTGTATGACCCACGGAGCAGCTTTTCTTCCAGCATTTGCTCTGTCCCTGCAGCTCTCCAACCTTGCCCTTTACCAGCCCTCTTGGGAGGTGGAACTAGAACTGGCAGACAGGACCATATCTAACAATTTGTCACAATTTCCTTCAAGGCAGTTTCTCTTCTGCTATGCTGTAGCTGTAGAGGCTAATGTATGTCTAATTTCAGATTCAAGCACTATAAGAATATATAGTTCGCATATGCTTTTCTAGTTAATCTGGTTTTGAGTATCATATTTTCACACCTTTACCCAGACAAGCTGTAATTTTCCACTTCATTTCTGCATACAGAGCTGAACTTAGACTTGACAGCCAGCTGTTTGCTTTGCTTACTGACATTTCCCAGCAAGTACATCCCTAAAGGAACAACAGTGAGTTTTCTGCCTGGGCTGCCAGATTGTCTTTGCCCTTGAATGCAAAAGGCATCATGATGTGGAAGCAAGTCATCTCAGAGGCTTTAGAAACGTGCTGCTTGGCCACTACTCTGGAAACTCATCTCTAAGCCCTTCCCTTGGCACTGGAAGTATGGTGGCAATGCAGCAGATGGGAAAAGGAGTAGTACAGCAGACTTTTGTGGCACCCCAATAGTCCACTGCTTGCCCACACTGTTGAGTGTCTTAAATTAATGTCATGATTTAAATGTGCCCAATAGGAACATTGTGTTATCCGGGGGTGTTGGAGCTTCCTGACACTATGGGAATAAAGGAGAATCAAACTCTTAATGAGTCTCAACATATGTCTTAGTCCATTAGCCACTCTTGGGGGTAACTATGCTACAAAATTAACCTTTCTAGGCTCCTTCTCTAGGCAATGGGGAGAGACAAGAGATTTGAAACAACTCTGCCAAGCTCCCAATCTGAATGGTTCTCTGGAGAAACTCATCTCTCCCCAGCAGGTGAATGGGAAGGGTGCCAGGGCTCACTGGGCTGGAGTTGGCTTTTGTGCCTGGCACTGGGCTCCTGCCCCACTCAGAGCTTCCCCCGCTGAGCAGTCACAGAGAATGCCCTGCTCTGTGAAAGGAAGCTGCAGGAAAAGTCTGTATTTTGCTCTACAAAACTGACATAGCTAATTTGTCTTAATTTTGTGAAAGTATACTTATTTCTCTAATAACAAATGGAAACCTTCTGGTATGTGCCAAGCAGACATACTTTTGCAGAACAAGTTGACAGCCCAGGAATAGTCTTTTCAAGATATGTGATGATGCGTGTTTGAGACATTATGATTAGAAATGAGCATCTAAAGTGAAAATTAGCAAGCTAGTCGACTTTATTAAACCTGTGTTTGGCTTTTACACATACACCTGCTGTCGGATCAATTATTGCTAAGCTCTGTTCACTGTAGTATAAATTCAGTGCACTGATTAATTCTAGTCTGTTTGTTTGATGTAATATGGAGCTTTTTTGTAGCATCCAGAGCACAGCTAAATCAGTTGTGATTTCATGTTAGTTATTGTATATCTAATATTACAGTTTTAGTTGTAGTCTAAGAACAACTAAAATTAGACAGGAAGGAACGCTCATCTTCATTTCCAAGTAATTCTGAAAATAACCAAGTTCAAAAAGTATTTCAATTACTTAGTACTGACTGCAGAAATTAATCTTTTCAATTTAAGAGTATTTGATTTGTAATCTATTTTGTTTGTATCTTTTTTTTACTCTCACTTTTCCACCAGGTCAGATTTCTAAGAGAAGATACTTTTTGAATATTTTCCCAAAACATAGTAATTGGTGTTACCATGTATGTAGAGTAATTTTAGTTGCACTTTTTGTTATGCTTGCCTATTGTTTGTGATTACAGATTAGGTTTTCAGATTATGTTTCTCTCAGAAACAAAACAACAACAACAAAAAACAACAAAAGAAAAAGACAAAAAGCAAAGCCAGACAAAGGTTATAATAATTCTTGGATTTCTTGAGTGTATGTTGGAGAGTTTCCTCTGTTATTTTACTAAATGGTGACTGCTTTGGTTTCTGTGCATCTGCAACAAATGAAGCTGATTTGAATATTCCCTACTGGGATAACATGGACTCCATATTTATGTTCAAACTTGTCCTATTTCCCATCCCATCACGTAAGACACTGCCTGAGACTGCGCAGCCAAGGAGTGGTCCTGCCTTCCTTCCTGCTGCTTTGGAAAGTAGTCTGTGTGTCTGTGCATATGTGGGTCTGCAATGCTGTGGTTCCTCTTGTGTTTCCTGTGCTGACAGATGGGCTAGATCATCTCTGCTGATGTTGATTTTTGTCGTGGGAGATACCCTGTGACTGCACACCCAAGATATGAGGTGTCTCTGCTGTGGAAAGGGTACCTAAGGCAGTGGGTTGCAAAATAAATGTTAGGTTGAAAGCTGGGATTGGATTGACTAGGGTTGCTTGCTTAAGAAAACAACAACAAAACACCAACAATAATAATTAAAAAAACCCCAATGACAGGTTTTGTTGGGGAAGACATGAAGTCATGTTTTTCCAAAGATATTTCAAGAAGACTCATTTCCACAGAGGCTGCATAGATTACATCCACTATGCAGGCTTAATCTTAAAACTGAATTTACATATTTGGGGGGAAAAATGGCATTTTCTTGATGTGTAGTATTTCCTGAGGCTATTGTAACTGAAGTACTTGATCGCTGGAACACTTGGCTGTGGATAGAGATGTTGTAAGTTTTGTTAATATATCTTTATGAGACTCTCTGAAATAGAAAATAACAATGTTGGAATTCACAGTGATGTTGACTAATTTCCTCTAAAGGCTCATATGGTCAACAGAAGACTTCAGACTTCTTAGCAGTTTGGGCAGATTTTAGAAATATCATTTTTTTTTTTTTTTCCTCCTTCTTCTCTCTCCTGTCACAAAACTAAAAGATCTGTCTTGCCAGATCAGCTGGAGATTTCATGCCTGGTTTTGGGGAAATACCTGAGCTTTCCTGTGCCATATTTATTGTCACTCCACCTTGTTTAATTACACTGCAGATAATGAGTAATGAAGACATACCAGAGACCTCCTGTGATGTTCAGCAGTCCTGGTGTCTCACAACTAAGTAGTAAATACAGGATTTTTCCCTGGGGTGTTGGGAGACTTTCAATAGGACTGACAAGTCTGAAAATTGGAAAGATTTTCCTGAAGTGAGTAAATGATTTCATGCTGAAATAACCATAATTGAAAATGCTATGATTTCTGATTTTCCATATGTTTGACAAGGTTATTGCTGTTGCTGCAGTGATAATCAGGGCACCAGGAAGTTAGCAAATGTTTAAGAATTGAGCATAATTTAGTAAGACTTGTTTGTTAAGGGGTGTACTGTTCTCCCACTGTCTGCTTTTTAGCCTCTAACTGCAGTGGTGGATGAGAGCATCTGGCTGTTTCTCTGCAAATACCTTTGATATATTATCTGCATAAATATAATGGAAACTTATGGCCTTTGGAATAAAACCCATGTGTTTGTTCCCTTATGGAAAATACGGGACTTTCCCAATATTTTTCTTAAGCTATAATTAAAATATATAATTTTCTTTAGGTAACTTTTAGCATTAGTTTCTTCTCACTATTCTCATAATTTCATAATTCTTCACTGCTATTTACTGAAGTTGTGCCATGTAAAAACTAGTAGTAAAGATTTCAGGGCCACAGGAGGATCATGTAAAAGGGATAAAACCCACTTAGTGTACATAGCCTGCTAGTTTAAGGAAGAGATCAGGGCTTCAGAGCCCAGGGGGGCTGAGAAAATTTTAATTCTGGTCTCTTTTGCCTTTGGAGAGTATTCCAGACACGAGGTTGCTGCAGCAGAGTAGGATGTGTAGCCCTTGTGGCTGCTGTGGGTTCAGTCACAGTTTTGGAGATCTTTCCTTCCCTGCCCAGCCCTCGGTGACTGTGCAAGTTCTAAATTGCAGCATTTAACTTTTAAGTACCTAATTAGACCTGTCTGTAACTGTCAGGTAGGGAGTCTGTGACAGAGAAACAGAGCCCTGATATCCAAACACTCAAAGCAGTGAGAGGTTGTGATGTTTGGTAGAGCTGGAAGCAGGTAATTTTACAAGCAACTACTTCTATTGAAATTCATTTATCATTAAAAAAAAAAAAAAAAGGATTTACATTCTTTCAGTTTTTGCTGAAACAGTCTGGGCTGAATAGCAGTTTAACACTTGTGACCTCTGCAGATCCCTCCTGATGTGGGTAATCATCCCATTCATAGACATGCATGCATCAGTGTCACATACATTTCAATCCATCAATAATTTCACAAAAGCTGGAATATTATTTTATTTTAAAACCTAATTCAATGTTAGGAGATGGATAAAAGTATTAGTCTGAAGCAATGAATAGGTAGATTTTGCATAAACTCTTATTCTTTAGCAAACTGAAAATAAGCTTATAAATCCAGTGTCAAATTCACAATGGTGATGGTGGGAATTGATGGTTCTGCTGGATTGGTGATAACATCATCCTATGCTTTTGCAGCAAGAGGTTCTCAATCATTCCCTCTTATATGCAATAATCCCTATTCTTGCATTTCTTGTGATTTTAACAAGATAGTTTGCCATAACAGAGCAGTGAATTCAAAAGGCTTCTCTGACATTGTCTTTCTTTTTTTGCTATGGCTCCTTAGTTTCTTTTGTCTCTTAAATCGCCTCCATCATTAATCCTCTGTCTCACACATTCACATTAAAGTGTCTTTTATGCTATGCCTACACAGGGCAATATGCACTGTGTAAAGATACTCATGGTAGCTCTGAATGAGATAACTCAAATAATGGGACACGGCATTGCACTATCTGGGTGTCATCTGTTGTGTTCTGCTTCTCATTAGGACTCTGGCAGAGCCAGCTCTGCTATTTTTGGTTGATGTAGTACTGAGACAAGTAAAAATCCTCTTAACATTGTCCAAGTAAGATGCAGCAATTTGAGGATGTACAAATATATAGAAAGACACGTCCCTCAAAAAACCAACCCCTTTTTTCTCACTTTAAGATAACGTTACTTAACAAGGAAATGTCAGGAGAAATTAAAAAGGGTAAGGGCACAAGTAATTTGATGGAGTTTGCAAGGTGGACAAAGCTATATTTAAAACCATAATGAAATGCTGTCATAGATATAAAATATCCATATCTGACTGAAGCTAGAAAAGATATTTAATGAGGAAGAGAGCATATCTTAAAATAAATGTGAAGTGGATGTAACTGTGAGGTGGTATGACATAAATTGAAGCAGGCTGAACAGAGTAACAGAACTGAGTTGCTAACAGCAGATGAACATGACTTGCTGTACTACACATGAGAGTGTCATAATGAGGACAGGAGCTGGGAAAGGAAGGGTAGTTCTTCCGTTAGTCTTTTCAAAAATGTGGATCAGCTGTGAAGATTTAAACTGGGATAAATTTTCAGAGTAGATTTAAGCTAGATTATACAGTATTATGGTTTTAGGATGGTTTAATCTCTGACATTCAGCTTTTGTTTATGGGTCTGTCTGACCAGTATATGATTTTTTTTCTCACTGAATACGGAGTAGAGGAAGATGCTCCCTGTTTGGCTGTACTATGCCAGCAATAATTGATATTTGCATGGTTCCTAGCTGTGGATGAGTTCAATTATACACTACCTTAGGAGGAAAGTGCTTGTCTGATGTTTCTGCTCAGGATGTGGTACTGACTGCTGAGGGGGCCCCCTCCCTCCACCTGTGTCAGGGCCATTGTTAAGCAGCAGCCAGATAAGAAGTTCCCCTGCTAGAGCTCTGCAGAAAAAGCCATGTGTTGGTGTCAGTGTTGCCACAGACACCTTCTCTGCTCTCAGCCCTTGCCAGTCTTCGCCATACGTTACCACCTAGGACATACATAAACTTTTCATTTCCTTTTTATTAAAGCAAAATTTTGATGGCACATGCTTGTGTACTCTCTCCCTTGCCACAAAGTTGGTGTGTTTTGTCCCACAACTAGGGAATAGAGGGGGAAAAAAAGCAGGGCAATTTCTACTATCACCTGTTCTGTTTGTAGACAGTCTCCCATAGCATGTCCCCACTCCTCTCTGTCCACCCTATCCCATTTACTTGGTGAGATTCCTGTGAGGCTGGTGTGCTTGGGCAGCAACACAGCAAAGTGTTTCTGCTGTGAGCACTGAAGGATCTTGACTTCCACCAGAGGCTCCCAGTAGATTTATTCTGAGTGAGGCCATCTCTTCCTGCATGTGTCCACCTGTGTTAGCCAGCTGATGCAGGAAAGCACTCTGCATGTTGATGGGATTGTTGTCCTTATTTCATCTGAGTGTCAGGGTACAGAGATGTCACCATTATTTAAATTGGTTTACTACGGTCAGTGCATTTTATTGTTTCACTTCTAAGGGCCAGTGATGTGCAGCACATTAATTGGCACTTGTTGGAATGCATGGGACTTCTCAAGCATTGAAGGTTTCACACACTGTTCAAAAAATAATGCCGTGACCTAAAACTTTTTTCAAACCATCAATGAGCTTTAAAAGAGGCCATTCCATGTATAAAGTAATATTGTGAAATGAGGAGAGGAAGATGTTAAAAAGAAGTGCAAATTGTTCTTCATTTCTGTTCATTGCACAGTTACCAAAATCAATGTGTCTGCAAATGTAACTTGTCTCATAAATCATTAGGTCACAAACCTGCACAATGTCAATGTTTTGTCACTATCCCATTAAATTAAATTACTAACCAAAATAATAGTTAACAGCACATTTAACAGGGAACAATGTTTTAATGTATTGAGGATGCCTAATAAATATAGCAGTCAGCTTATATGATTTGAGATCTTTTAGGTGGAAGAAATACTAGTGGAAGATAAAGGAGGGTGGAAAAAAATGCCATCTAGTCACCAGGGATGTAACATACTGAAATACTGGGCTGCCATAATGAGAAATGTCCTACTAAGTCCCTACCCAGTAATTATCAAAGATGGGTTGAATGAGTTATATTTGGATTTGGCACCTTCAAACACAAGGGGATTGGTAAACTTATAGATAACAGTCTCTTGGTTCAGCTGTGGGACAATCCAAAATGTTGTCTAACAATAGAATTCCCAGTGTGAGTTCCATTTTCTGGTGTGTTTTAAATATAATAGTGTGTGCACACTTTTGGAACATGTGGTTAACTTCTGTTTTTACAGGAAACTAGTCCTATTCTCTAACACTTATGCTGTTATAGAATGCTAATGGCTGTGATTAGGCGTTGAATCTTATAGCTTGAGATCGTCTTTATTTTTATGAGGTGTTTTATGGTCACTTTAAATTATGGTATAAAACACTGTTTTGTAAAGAAAAATGAAGTGTTTATTTGAAAGATATTGATTGTATTGAAATTCAAGATCCTTCTTGTTAGGACATATTTTACAATTTTTATTTTTTTTTTCCAAAATGTGATGCTGATGGAGCATTTTTTCTCAGCACCATCACCAGCAGAAGTTACATTCATCGACTACCGGTTCTTTGGGTAGGAACAGGACAAAAGTGCTCTATAAAAAAGCAAGCACAGGTGTGTTTGAGTTTGCATAGTCAGGTAAAATTCTGACCCTAGCAACATATACAGGAATTTTGTGGTAAACACATTTTCCTTCATCGCCACTTTTAGGTGATTACATTTTTTCACATTTTCTGTCCCTCTGTTTGCCAACTGCATTGATTTTCATAGTCATGGCATATTTCCTGCTTTCTAATAGATTTCTGTCTGCTGCTCCCTCCTCTAAATCAATGCTTTTAATATTTCAAAAACTCCTCAGTAAGAATGGCTGTAAAATTTAGTCACTTCATTGACAGTTCTCTTGCTTGATGCTCAAAGCTATTTTTACTCACAGTTTCAGTCAGATATTTTAAGATGTTTTGGGGGTTTTTTGACTGGAATTCACTGAGATCCGTCTAAGGCAAACTATTTCATTTCTGTAATATTGCTGGAAATAAAACTTTTAAAACTGCTAAGTTTTAGTTTAGTTCATGTTGGCAAAATACATTCATAATTTCACTGATCACAGGGTAAGAGCAATGTGATGGAAGAGTGGGCAGTGCTCCTGTAAATTACCCATCTCTGTCAGCCACTGACACTGTATTTCTAACATAGTCTATTGTGATTTCTAAAATTCAGCAATAGGAAACCTGTAGGTTTGAGCAGAAAACAATTATTTATCTTTTTTAAGTAGAGCTCAAGAAGTTAGGTATTTAGCTGTCCTTAAGCAGTCTCAAGCACAGCCTTGTTGGCTGCCAAGTAGGTAATACTGGATTACAAGCAAAAATACTTTGTAGCTACCATAATTTCTAAAGAATGGGCTCAACTCCTTCTTTAAGAGTCTTCCTTCCTTAGTTGATATAGTGCCTGAACTGTCTGTGTAGAACCGTGGCCATGCTGAGGTCAGTCGAGAAGCTGAATTAAATGTTTGCAATATTTTATTGTAAATCTTTTCGTGTAGCACTTAAATTACTTACAGGTATAGATCAATTCAGTCTGGATGGTTTAATTTTCCTTTCTAATAGGAGGAGGACAGGAAGAATTTCAGCATCAATCAAACAGCTGAATGTATCACAGTTTTACTCATGTGCAAACCAAACATTCATTGCCATGTCTGGCATGTATAGCTTGCTGTAATCATAATAGAACAGCATGTAACATTATAATATGCTTACATTATAATTTAATATACTTCCATTATGATGTAATTGCATATTACTATATGCAATTTATTTATTCTTGTTAAAATTATGTTGTAATTCTTTGTCCTAATCTGTATACCTTGGGGGAAGCACTGGGAAGGTTGAAATGAGACTGGAAAGCTGTTGCACTGCTCAGCAACAGCAGTAGGAAAATAGTGCTGGATCTGCACTTCTGATCAGGGGAACTGGTAAATGGGGGTCTAGTCTGTTGGCCTTTGTAATTGACTGATGGCAGGATGGCAGGAAAACCAGCTCCTGTTCTTCACTGGAGTCAAAGCTGGATAGCTGTATGGCCGCTTTTGGAATGCAACATGTGGAGGATCTCAGCTTTAGGCTGGTGGTTGTTACCAGAATACCTCAGGATATAGGGAAACTGTGTTGATTTGCAGGGACAAGCTGTGCCTGGCAATGGAATTGTTTGGCTGACCATCACTGGTTGCTGCCCCTTTGGCCGGGTCTTTGGCATCACTTTTTTTGGTGAAGTAAAATATATCCATTATAATCAGAAACCAAAGGGCCACCTCTGGTGACCTTGGGGTTTTTTGTTGGTGAGAGCCACCCTCATAGCTTGTTTTGGGAGTCCATTATTGAACAAGGTGTTTCGAGTGATTGCTAGAATACTGCCCTACTCTTACACCTTCCACCTGTACTGGAAATCTGTATCAGAAACAGACCCATCCAGCAAATAAGTTGACAGGGATTTTAAAAACAAGCACAAGGCTTTATGGAAGGATGATTACAGTAACTGTTTATGTGCCTAAAAAAAAGCAGATTGCTAGGATGGTACACTGGAATGGTGGTACTTTTGTTCAGCACTGAATGAAGCTTTCTTTCAATATGAAGTATAGTCTTTTCCAGGAACTATTCTGTCTCTTTGGCACATTCCACTTACAAATTGTGTTAGACTGGGTGTATAAACTAATCTTTGTTCTAGACTTAGTTTGCAGGCCATGGCTTCTATTATATTTAAATGCTTCTCCTTGAAGCTCTAAATCAAGGGCAGCTTCCAAAGTGGGCAGTTCTATTAAATGTAATTACTTTAATCTGAAGTTTATGCTAAAGGTGAGACTTCTAAACATGGGTAGCCACTAAATTAGAGTAACTGCAGTTAAGAGCATGAGCAATAAAAGTACCTCTACTGAAAAAAGGATAGTAACTAATCAAGGGGGGATTATAGATGAAGCTATGTGAGGGTTGTGTATTATGCTATTCCCAAAACCAGAAATCACCTCTCCATACTTCCTCTCTTGTAAATGACCAATAAGATACATAATGTCTCTATCCTTGTGCAGCTACAGGTTCGAAGCCTAATGAAGTTTAATGAAATAGTGTTACTTATTTACATGCCCCTATTTTCATTAAGCATGAAAAGCTTTTAAAAGAGAGTGTTTAGGATTGTTGCTGGCAATGTTGTACTTGGGAACACAAAGCCAAGAATTATTTTTGTGCTATAGAAACACTTATTTTTCTTTCTGACTCTATTTTTTGACTGTCCATTTGTGGTCAGCTAAATTAGACTGTCCTCCCAATATTCATGGGGCAGCTTATAATTTTTTCAAGGGACTTCTTCCTCTTAGATTCTCTCTATCGTGTCAGATTTCTTAATCTGCTCTATGCTGTTATGCTCTACCAAAACACTGACAATTCTCTGTCTTTCAGTCCCTCCAAATGCTTCTGGGTGTTTATTTTATCTATTAAATACTAATATTTCTATTCTTGACCTTGGAGATGAATGGGTGTGGTACTTCTTGACTCCTTTCTAGCAGATGACAGAAGTTTTCATCCAGCATCACAGCCATTATTCAGGCAATAGTCCACCCAAATTCCAGACATGAACTCCAGATGCAGCAACTAGAGGATATTAATACCTTCTCTAGGGCATCATGGAAGAAAATTTTTTTCAAAAGAGCTTGATAACTAAATTATGGCTTTTAGTGGAATGCTCCCTCATTAGTAGACACAATGGGAAAAGAGAATGTCTTCTTACTGGGATAAAATAGCACAAGAATATAGGGAACTCAACTATTTTCTATGTTGACAGTTAAAACTAACATCAGGTGAGAAAAAATAGTTGGAACAGGCTGAGTTTTCTTTGTGTGGTTAAAGGAAGCACATAAGAGCAGTTTCATGCAGGGAACAGATCAGGTAAATACCATCTTTGCAGCATTTATGCTTTTTGAGTAACTGGAGCAATTTACCTTTCGGTTTTTAAGGAATCATTCTCACATCTGATACCGACTGAATCACCTCTGTGAAATATTTTTCAGCATTCAGGAGTCATCTAAAGTGGCTTGTTTTCTTCTCTGTTGTTTTCTTCATCTCCCACATCAGCTGCTCTCTGTCACAGTTTTTCAAAGACAGTCTGTCAGCATGCACACTGCTGTATCAGAGGCTTGATTTCTGTAACTATTGTGTGGGAGAGAGTGAGCAAAGGAAAGAGAGCTCTTTGGACTCATTCTCAGTATTAGAGTTCATCTTGAGAATTTTGCTTCAAAGCCCAGCATGGCATAGACAATTTCTGAGCAATTCCTTACTCTCTCCTTTTCTTTACAAGTAAAATATCCTGTGTAAAGTAAGTGTAATAAAAGAAAACAAAACCCCTCTTAATAGCCACTTTTAAATTCAGCTTAAAATACAAGGACATAACCCCACAGTGGTGCTCATCCACATCAACTTCTAACGCCTTGGAGGATGTAAGGACCATAATCTTTGTCTGCCAGTTCTAACCACATTGTTAAAATGAAAGGCAACTATTAAAACCAGAATTAACAATTTTAACTTTACAATAAAATTACTACTTTAAATCATCTATAGTAGAAGGGACCCAGCTCTTCAGCAGAAGAGATTTTCCCCTCTTCTTCTGGTGCATAGCATTTCTTATGGAAGCAGTAAAAAGTATCAGCTAACCAGTCAGCTGGTCTCCTATTTTATTCAGTAACTGTAAGGTTTATCACTCCGTTATTTCAGTTTGTAGATAGAACTAAACACCTTTATGTGATGTCATACTTTCTGTACAATACTAACTTCCTCAATGACTATTCAGAGGATGTTGAGAAGGCTGAAGCCAGAAATTCATTCTTGCATGTCAGTTTAGAGAAGTGCAATTTGTGTGGTATGCTACAGTACGCTTATTTGTTGACTGTTTCCTTTTCTTTGGCAGGAAGCTGATATAATGTGTTCCAGCAGTTCTTCTTTCCAAGATTTATCTATCTTCTCTGGTTTTCAAATGGTTTTGCTTTGCATTGAGTAACAAAATAACTGCTAAGCCAGAAAAGCAGTGACACAGAAATAACAATAAGAAAATGAATGGCACTTAGAAAAGCTAAAAGATGGAGAGTTAAAGGTGAACACGGCTTAGAAAATTTGGAGATGAGAGAAACATCCATAAAGGCATCATTTAGATGGAATTATTTTGATCTGAGAAGGTGCTCCAAATAGTCTTTGTTCCAGTAGCTGTAAAAACCTATAGAAATTTACATTTTGGACAACAGTTTTTCTCAGATGTTTATGCTTCACTGCTGTGCATGGTCACCAGAATTCTGACCTAAGCTGTTAGGAAGCTCACTGCCATCTCAAACACATTCCAGCTGGACCAGAGACTAATTCCAGGCACTGCTGATTCTGCAGTTAGTTGGATTTTTGAATTAAAATGGATTCATTTTAGATGCAAGTTTTAATACATTCCTTCAGGTGGAGTGAATATTTTCAATCAACACTTCTAATATGATGATGACAATGGACAATATCTCTTTGAAACTTAACAAAAATTAGTAGGTTTACTGTGTTAAAGTTTTTTCTATCACTTTGACACCTATTGCAGAGCCAGTCTGGTCATAAATGCACAGATAGGTGTGGTATGTGCACAGGTTTGTACAGTCATTGCACTTCCAGAGTACACATGGAGATCTGGAGTCTGTGTTGCAGACCTTTGGATGCACCACACTGATGTCTTTGAAGTCTTGGTCCAAAGCAGAAGTGTTTGATCAGAATATTGTTAATCCCATCTACCTGAACTAATTTATGGTCTGCTTCAACTGGTTGAAGAACTCGAGCAACTGCTCTATAAATTCTGATGTAATGATTTTATGTTGTCTTGAGAACATGTTGTTGAGCCTCTTTTGTTAAATTTGCAGTGAATAAAAGAAGCAGATAGTAAGACAATTCTCTCTGAAATCTAGTTGACCATCAGTAGACATCTCACATCTTCAGTGGGAAAAAATAGGTTAATAAGCAGTAAGCAAGATAAGGTTAAGAATGCTATTAAATGACTGACTCCTTTATCTGGGAGTGCTGTCCCAGCACAAGATGAGATCCCATGGCAGTCCCTGGAGTCTTGTCACCATCTGCTAATGACTGATGGCCATGTGCACCTGTCTTTACACTCTTATTTAAAAATTAATTTTATCAGGAGACAAAATCCAATAAAATGTGTGAGAGGGAAGTGAATGATCCCTTCTTTGTCCTTTTGCAGGTTTTCTGGATCACAGCAATAAGAGAAGTCCTTCAAATTGCACATTCTTCAGCCCCTCTAAACACAGTGGACATCTCTTTAATTCAAATGTTCAAATTGCATGATCCACCTTGGAGGTGAATTGTGAAATGTTCTCAGGGCATATCTCAGGGTAAAGATTATAAGTCCAAGGGAAACAAGCTTGGAGCTGCATGTGACCTTGCCTTTGTAGTGGTTCCACTACTTTGCCTGTAAACAGAACAATTCTGGCCTTGGGAATAACAAAGAATCTAAAACCCAGAGCTATCAATATAATCTATTAGAAGATTTATTTTTTTTTAATTTGAAACTACTTATGTGGGTCTTGGTCCCTTATGTTAGTGCCTTTCTGACTTCTCTGTGCCTTGGATGCAGGACTCCTGAGCTCAGCGTTAATACTGGGACAGCCCGTGCAGATTGTTATGTGACTTGAGATCCCAGAGTGGAATGTAATGGAAAAGCAGCCTCAAAACAGTACCTACTGCAATGCATTTTGTTGAGGAGAAAGAAATCTCCTTTGGAATTAGTAACAGGTTTTGTCTATTTACTCTTTTGCTTCCTTACCCAACAAATTAAATTTCTTTGGCTTTTCTGAATTGTTGCTTATTAAAAGATAAAAATACTCTCTTCACATTTTCTGGTGCTCTGTTTCTTGTTCTTAAGGACAAAAATAATTAGTATTAAAAAGAGGAATTCCTCAAACTGCCATTACCCAAAGTAATTTCATTCAAGTTAACTGGCTTAGCCTCATCTAAGAAACACTTTATAGGAATTTTTGTTTCTGTTTAGTAAGATAAGAAAAATGGCAATAAAACAACTAGTGCTAAAAAGAGGTAAGGAGAAGGATCTAGCTGATAACTGAATTAATTGAATTTTTCCTCTGAGAACTGCTCCGATGTAGGTCATTGCATGGGAGTGAGACTGAGCTTTCCCTCTAACACCCTGATGCAAGGCTAGTTGACACCAGCCTAAAATTCCTCTTTATTTTAAATAGGAGTTGACTCAGACCTGAACTTCTGCTGCAGGACGCAAAGGCTGGCATCCACAAAGGAACTTTGACACAGCAACACCCAGCATTACAACACCCCGGCAGTTGCAGGTGGCCAGAGCTGGATCCACAAAACCGGAGGCAACCATATTGTGCATTCCTAACAAGGTCAGTTTGGGACTATCAGGCACAAAGGTGCACATCCAAAGACACTCGGCTGCCTCAGGGGTTGTCTGGGCTCTTCATGGTCTCCTGTTAACACTTAGGTATTTGAAAGACACGCAGATAGCTCTGAAGAGTTTAAACCTCCAGCCTTAACCTGCCAACTTTAATAGAACTAATATTTTACCAGAGGCTAAAACAAGGCTGAGGTTTACCTTATGGTGATGTTGGCTGTATTCTCCTGCTTGATCAGTAGGATGAAACAATATCCACCAATTCCAGACACACTAATTGCCTCTAGAGCTTGCAATGATAAAGCCACATATAGTGGGAGAGTTCCTTGCATATGACCCTAAAGGATTTGTCAGTTATCAGTGGAAGCCAATAGCCATTTATTTCAAGCCATGCTGTTGCATCTTCCCCTGCCAGTCTGGAGATGTGTAACAGTAGAATCCCCCTATCCAAATTTTACACAAGTACTTGTGTTTGAGAGGCCTGGAATAGTTGTGATCCCTGAAATCAGTCACAGATTGATATTTTATATTGATAATATTTTAATGTTTGCATTCTGTGTATTCTTATTTTACATATTTTTGGGGCACTGACTTTCCAGTGAAAAGTGGGGTGTTGATTGGTCAGTAGTAAGTAAAAGAGACCTTTTGTGCTGAGTTTCAAATTGTCAAGGCTTGATTAAAAACCCCCCAGAACTATGTTTCAAGGTAATTCTTACTGTGAGAAAGGTGTCTCTTACAATGAAACTAGACCACAAGAATTGTCAGAAAGTGGATTGTGCTTCCCTTTCTGATCTCATTGAATCATTACCAGGATCGGTGATTGTCCTTGTATACGTTGCCTTGTACATCAGTGCCATCTATTTAGAGTTCTTGCTTCATTGCAAATCTTGTATAATCACCAAAGCCTGCAAAAGCATTTCAGATAAAAGCATGAGGTTTAATCACTCACTGTAAAGAAATGCTATAAAAGCATTAGTTTCCAAAAGATGTGTCGTGTCTGAAGAAGAGAAGGCTCTGGGGAAGCTTCACGGTGAACTTTCAATATATTTTGAGGGTTCATAAGAAAGATTGAAAAAGGCTTTTAAGCTTTAGTGATAGGACAAGGGGCAATGGTTTTAAACTCCAAAGAGGGTAGACTTAGATTAGTTACTAGGAAGAAACTCTTTACTGTGAGGCTGGAGAGGCCCTGGCACAGGTTGTTCAGAAGAAGCTGTGGCTGCCCCGGTCCTGGAAGTGTCCAAGGCCAGGTTGGATGGGGCTTTGAGCAACCTGATGTAGTAGAAGGTGTCCCTGTCCATGGCAGTGGATTTAGACTACAAGCTCTTTAAAAGTCACTTCCAACCCAAAACATTTTGTGATTCTATAATATATGTTCCTATCCTGATAAAACTTCCCAGCTGAGGAGCAAAGAGGTTTCACTCACATCTCGACAAGGAAAGGGGGACAGTGGAGCTTTGCTGTGTCTCACTTGGACCTGCCTTAGTGTGTTATTGGCGGTGGTACTCAGGTTGAACGTACTGAAATCGGGAGACAGAGATGCTTTCTCTTGTAACTCTGTCTGTGGAGCTTGTTCCTGGTGAAAGAGGAAAATGACCTGCCTTTAAAGCTGTATTTTTTATACTTCTCAGTGAAACAGTCTTTGAGTATGAATATTAAAAAAAAGGTAAACACTTTTTAACTTTTAAATCTTTAAAAACTTAGAAAGACCTTTGCTTTGAAAGCAACTACTCAGCTGCAAAAGGTATGATTGGTTTAAGTCTTTTAGCTGAATACTTACTTGTTTTAAGTTTTAGTGGAATTTTTCCTGAAATAAATGATGTGTGATGAGAAAGAGCATTTGAATCAAAACTTCTCAATCAAGGAAAGACTCATTTCATCATAGTGTGGCTTATAATATGCTTCTCAAAAATGTTGGGGTTAATTAGGACTGTTCAGCTTCACTAGGAAGGGCATTCCTAATTCAGCAGATGCTTCTAAAAAAAACCAAAAACAATTACACTTTCAATTTTTCAAACCACTTGTTGCTGAAAGAAAAAAGCCTTGTGGCATATAAACATCAATCATACATCATTGCTTTAAGTAAAGAACTTCACTGATACATTTACTGCTTTTCTGGTTTTTTTTTTTTGTATCTTCATATTAAAATCTTTTTTGTATTGCTAAATATATACTGGTTTTGTGTCAAAATTAGAGATCGTGTTTCTGTTCCTCCAACGATCTGTTCAAGTAATTCAACATAGAGTAAAGCAATGTGGAAGAGGTTGTGTTTTTCTTGTTTTTCTTTACCTTTTCTTTCTTACTGTTAGAAATTACAGTATAATAATCAATTCAGTATATAAGTACATGTGGTGAATACCTGAGACTATTACTGCTATTTTTTGATGTGTATTGTTCAATTTTGGTTGTTATTGTTAATTTAAAATCAATATTTATGATGCAAGAGAGGATCTTAGTATAACTGGTTTGGCTCAGGATGTTTAAGTGGTCAAAATAACCACAAAATTTGTCTTATAATAAGACAAATAAGGCTAGTCAGACAGTCCTTCCCTCCACCCTTCTTTTCACTTTTTGTAACACCTCGTTAATTCTGGCATCTCTCTCATTCTGGGGCCTGTGTACTGCTGATACAAAGCAAACCTGGACTTCTATTGACAAGGTTCTCATGTTTTACCAGTCAAAAACTGCTAAAATTGTTGAGTGAGGCTTCATGTAGTTGGCTTCTTGTTTCTCTTTTGGACACAGTTATGTATTCTGCAATAAATATCAGGCAATGTATCATAAAAAACTGTCTGCATTTAACCTCTCCAGTGTTGTTATGCTAACTGCAGGTTGCTGAAAGAAACAACACTCTCTTCTTGGCAAACAAATTTTATAAATGAGGTTATATTTCTTAGTCTCATTATTTCCTTACTGGAGCAAAGTAAAGGTATAAATTAGGGTATTGGGGGAATAGTCGATTGATTTATTATGATTCATCTTGTGCTTTGGGTCTCTTGTTTATTTTGGCAGGTGGACAGAAATGGATTGAATAGCAGAGTCAGTAAGAAAAACAGACTTATTGAGGGAAGTGGGCTGGAATTCAAATTTGTGTTATCTTGGTTTTCTCTCTCAGCAGAATTCACAATCACAGAATGGTTGGGGTTTGAAGGAACCTCTGGAGATCAACTAGCCCAACTTCCCTGCTAAAGCAGGTTACACAGGATTGTGTCCAGGCGGGTTCGGAATATCTTCAGAAAAGGAGACTCCACATCCACTCTAGATAACTGTGTCTGTCCAAAGTTGCTTTGTAGATTATTCAGCACAGAAGAGCCTTCTGCATTTGCTGAATTCGTTCTTTCATCTAGTGGTTGCTGCAAAGTAGCAAATACCAGTCTGAGGGATCATTCCTTCTACTGCCCAATTTTGCAGAGTGTGGCTGGCTTGGTTCATCCCAGACCCACGTAGGCAGATGATATGGGATCCACTTGGCTCTGCCCCGTGTTCTCTCTAACACTGCTGACCCACCTCCACACGAAGTGGCCTAAATTTGCGTGCCATGCCCCCCGACCATGCACTCATGCTCCTTTGAGCCCTGCTGTGAGGTAGGGAAGCATGATGCCAGGGCAGTGGCTGGGAGACCTGCCAGGACGGAGCCAGCTCCTCTCCCTGGGCACCCCACTTTGCATAAATCCCGATTTGCAAGCATCTCCCAGCTCCAGGGAGGACTCCACAGCTCTCTCTGTCACCACACGTAGCATAGCTCATCTGGTACGATGTTAGTGAGTGAGCTTCACTGATCTGTGCTCTTGTATCCACTGCTGATTAGAGCAATGCTGAAGTTTAAAACAATAGCCTTCATCAAGGCTAAAATTACTGGTTTTGGTAAAAAGGCTACTTTAATATTAGTGGCTTAAAACACAAACTGCAGGTTGCTGTAAGCCACATGTGTATATGAGTGTGTCCATGCCCACGAGGAAGTTTGTCCATGTGTGTGTCTGCACAAGCAGAGGCAAATTGCTGGACACCTGCCAGAATGCAGGGGCTTGTGAGTGCCCACTCCCACAGGAGTTTTTGATGGCTTGAGTTTTCCCCGAGCTCAGTAAGATTACTCATTGCTGCAGGTTCTTGCCAGCCAACAGGAGCAGCATTCCCCTTGTTTGTCTGCACAGTTCCAGATGGAGTTGTTCCCCTATATCATGTGATACAAATGTGGTTTTATTAGCACAATACCAAACTAACAAGAGGAGGAAGTTGAGAGGAAGAATTTGATTTAACTCCTGTTATTGACTCATAGACCTCTTGTTCTCTTCATTCTCTTTAGATTTATTTTGAAATGTGATAACTCACCATGGAACAAAAGGAGAGAATCAGCCCTAATAATTCTGCTAAATTCCTTTCTGAATGAGATGGAAGGTTAAATTTTGATCTTTTTGCTGGGTACACTGCTGTTTCCTGCAAAAAATTACTCTTTCCACCTAACTTCACTAGGAAAACAAAACAAAAAAAAAGAGCAAGCTTTGTTGCTCTACCATACTTTGTTAAAACACTGACTTTTTAAAATGACTTAAAAATAATCTGAATGCCTTATGAAATTGCAAGGCTAACACACCCATTTTGCTATGTTTGTTGAATTTTGCATCTTAGACACTAAAACTGCACTTGGTTTATCTGCTGTCCCTTGGTGACTGCTTAGGTTGCCTGCAGTCTTGCACCAGCTTTGCATAATGCCAGAGGAAAACGCTATTTCAAGAAAATATCACTCTCCATTTCCCAAATCCCACTTGTTTTCCCCATGGGCTTAAATCCCAAAAGGCATAGCAGCCAGTGTTGTTCTGGTGGGCAACAGAAAAAGCTCTGGTTATGAAACCTAAATCCCTTATGCAACATACAGAATTAGGAAAAAAACCCTAGTTTCTAAAAATAAAGCTACCCCTTTAAGTTTTAAGATAGTGTGTATGTTTTCAGGTTTATTCCCCAATTACAGTAAACCAAATCTCTTGTCATTTAAGAGCTGGACCATGTTACCTGTTATTTTACGGCTACCAGCCTCAGGGATTTGCAGGTATGAGTTTGGCCACCTTGCAGCCTGTGTTAACTACCTGGTCAGCAAAGGTGTAAGTCGTGTCCCTGCTACACAGGTGAGGCATCTGAACTCCTGGGTGTTGGTCCTGGACTCTGCAGTGCTGAGGGAAGGGATGCTTTTGATAGGAGATTGTACTATCTATCCTACAAACCTCTTTAAACTCAATTTATACTTATCTAGGGTGTAAAGAGCCTTGTGGGTTAATGAAGGCAGAGAAGCTGGGGGAAAAAAAAATATAATTAGCAGAACTGTGGTGCTGATTTGGAAGTCCCTATGCAGATGAGTAGCCTTTACCAGAGATTTTGCCCTGAAATGCATTATTAGCCTAGTGTATCTTGGCCATTTGAGAGCAAAGGACTGCCTATATCTGTGTGTGACTCCAAGAAAGAAGCAGTGTTTCAGAGGGCAGCAGTCTTTTACTAGGATCATGATTTTGCCCTACTTTGCTCAGATCACCTGTATCCCTGCCAAAAGCAATATACCACATTTAATAGTTTTTCTCTTTGAAAGTCCTTTTCCTCTTTGCATGGTCAAATAAAAGCTGGCTGAATTTTGAACCCCTCTCTTCTCTTTGGACAGTCCCATCTTCATCAGTACATCATCAGGGGCTCTCGTTTGGATGATGCATTGTCCCACTCCGTGTGGAGGTACAATTACTGCAGTGACATACAGCTCAGGCAGTGCTGCCAACTGCCAGGGAGAGCTTTTGTGACTCTTGCCAACTGTTACACCATTATTTAAGGGCAATGAATTATTTTTTGAATGCCTGAGTGCTGGGTTTAGAAAGGGAAAAACCGTACTGACTGCATGCACAGCAAAGCTGCTGAGAGCAAACTCAGCCCGTATGTTTATAGTTTCAAATGACTGATGGAAACTTTCTGTCTTTATTTTCATGAGTGAACAAGCATCTGCTGTTGCAACTGGTGGTTAACAGGCTCTTTTCTCCATATGAAGTGGATCCAATTATATGCTCTAGGCCACCCCAAGAGAGGCACAGAAGTAGCTCAAGGCAGGACTATTTAATAAAGGAGATGCATAGAATTATTGGGAGAGTGTAATCTTTGCTGTACTTAAATAGGGTACACTGAAAGGGAGTTCACCTTTCTTTCTTTTCTGAAAACAGCTGTTTTAAAGGCAGAGACAAAGTACACAGTGTTTTTGATTTTCCCTTGTCTTTACTCTTTTAATTCCTTCTAAATTTTATTTATTCTATACTAAAATATGTACAGTGCATATTTTTGTTTCATTCAAACCCTTGTGAAAAAAGTGGTGCTCTTCCTACTGCCTTTGGTGACCTTTGGATCAAACTGCTAGTGCTGTTTCTGTGACAGTTTTGGCAATAAATTCGAAGATCTTGCAGACAAAACAAAGTTTTCTTGACAGTTATAAAAAGTGACAAATTATCTTTAAAAATTTCTAGAGGAAAAGCTGCACACTATGAAGGCATTTCTTGATGTTCCAATTTTTTCATTACATTTTGGTGTTGTAGTTTTGTCATCCTGGAGATCTGTGTTCCCTGCTTAAATTCAGTTTCCAGTATTAGATAAAACTGTATTGTTTGATAATTATTTCTCCCATGATCCCTCTCTCCTCTGTCATTGTCAGCCACCCCACTGTTTTCCATCCAATGCACTTTTTCCTGCTCAAGGACAGAATGTCTGCCAGTGGCAACTGGGAAAGTACAATATAAGACCTGTTTATGACAGATTGTAATTCGGTCCCCTGTCATTTTCAAAATTCTTTTCCATCAACGGCCTGACTAAATTTGTCTTCCCTATCTTTCCCACCACCTGTGAAATTTGCCCTTTCTTTGTCACCCTTGTAATAAACACTTCTTAAATCAGTCAGCTATTGGTTACATTCTGCAGTGCTGTTCCTTCTGTCTTCCTTAGCTGTGTGTTGTTTGACTTAAAAGTCACAAAGAAAATATTTTTTCATTCCCTACTAAACCAGCCACAGCACCTCTTAATTGGTCTCAGCCCTTGTTTCCTCCTTGCCAGTGACCCCCATGACGTGTTTGCTCAGCACCAGGCAATGAGTGTTGCGACAGGATAAGCAGCGCGAGTGACTTCTCTGGCTGAAGGTCCAACATTGAATTCTTTTGCGGTCAGAGATCACATGTGGCTGCCTGCTAATTAGTAGAGAGAGAAAGGGATGTCAATACTTACATTGATAAACACTTGCATAAATACTCCTTCTGGAAGTGTCAAAAACATTCTCTGTAATACAGCTTATGGTGGGTCTCCATCTCTTCTGTCAAAACTTGTCATGTTCTGTTTCTGACTTTGGCACATTGGTTTGCTTTCTAAAGGGGTTATCTGAATCTCACCTGTTTGTGAACCGCTGATCACTCTCCAGGACTGATTGTTTCTGGTTCCTGAATAGAGAGCTGCAACATCACCTCAACAGGAACATGAGCTGTACAATTTTTTGTAGCATGAAGATTCTGAATGAGCATATTCATGTGAGCACTGTGGATGTTTACAGCTTAAATATTTATGTAAATGCAGAACACAAGCATTTCTTGAGAATTGGAAATGTATGTTTGGTCTTATTTTCCTTCAACATGTTTCCTTTTCTATCCTAAATCTTACAGATAAAGGAGTTAGCTGATGATCCTCTTCAGTTTTCCCCCAATTTTTTGCCTTGTTTCTCCACTGAGGGGGCCTTTAGCTTTTCATTCATGGAATGATTCACTCTTCATTTATTCCAGTATGTTCTTGCTGAGACTCTGCATGTCACTTTATAGCCTACTGTGCAGGCAGTTAACTGAAATTCTTTGGTCTCTTTTCCTCTTTCTAAAGCAACTATTTCCCCCAAATTGGTAGTGTAATCCAGTATAGTTCAAAGCCAAGCTATTTTTGCAGTTTACAGGTTCAACTTCACATGCTCTATAGCATTGTAGTGTCCTTCATGGTAATGACCCATCTTTTGGCTTCCAGTTCTGTGCTCTCTCTCTCTCTGTGTGATGGAGTGGCTCAGATTTTGTTAAACAAGCAAACCTTAATGTTCACCTTAGTTTTCTTTGTGAAAATAATGAAAACTGTGGGTCCTAGTTCTTCACATGCAGTTATATTTAGAACTTCCTCTTGGTCCCTTTAAGAGGTGATTAAATATCAATGTGGAAACAGGGTGCAGTGATCAACAGGTGAAGAAGCCCAGGGTTCCTTTCTGGCAGAATATCAAAAGGTCTTTCAAGGAATTAAAATACATTGTCTTAGTGTGGCTTTTTTTTTTTATCCTACAGTCTAGTACACAGCCTCTCCACCTCCTTCCTTCTGCTCTGTGGGTAACAAATGGAAAATTTTAAAGGCTGCTGAATGCTGTGCATTTTCACAGTAGGTCAGGTGTTCAGCACAGGTGTTTCTGAAATAGCATTACGTTGGGAAAGGGCACTGTGCTTGATGGCTTTACAATTTCCGCTTCTATCCACGTGAAGCAGGAGCCTTCCCTAAGTAAAACAGGCTGCAATTTAAGTTTGTAAAAATGACGGTTAGTTCAAGAGTAGAAAGCGTAGGTTTGGGTCTTACTCAAAAAGCAGAGTTTCAGCAGGCGAAGCTGCCACAGATCTGCCAGACCCAACAAAACTGGGGGTCTCAAAATGTATCCTGGTGAATTTAGGCTATGGAAATAAGTTACACTGAATTTCTGATTTCTCTTAATTCTAACAGTTACTCTTAAGCATATGTCTTTTTTTTTTTCAGTCAGGTATGGATTAACAAACTATTCTTTTTTTCTATTCACTATTTACTAAATGTGATGTAACTAATTTTTTCCTGTGTTTATATTCAAATTATCAAATGTTCTAGAAGAAAAAAAATCTCTGTTGTATAACAACTACAGCAGTTCAAATGATTACTTGTGCTAAAACTCATGAAACTTGCAAGTTAAATGAAGGTTTTTATGCGGAATTTACATAAGACTGCAATATAATTCAGTACAACATAGAAAAAAATTGAATAATACAGCTCCAGAAATAACAGCAATCAGAACTCAATGCTTTAATTTATGAATGTATTTGCACATTAATTTTGTATTTGTGTAGTAAAGGATGCATGCTTTGTTTTTTTTCAATGTCTACTTTTCTGTTGGCAAAATTTTATTGTTATTTTCATTACTATTATTATTCAGTTATGTTATTTTTTTTGTTTTGTATTATTCTAGAACTGCAGAACCAAATAATAAATAAGCCTTTCTTGCGCAAAGTGCTTTGTTAACATGTAAAAAAGAAATAGTATCGACTCTGAATATGTTATAGGATGCAAAGAAAGGAGCATAGAGTAAGGTTGAGAAAACAAGACTAAAATTGATAAATCTTGTATAATGGTTAGTATGTCAGATAATACAGAGCCACACTGCACATTTGTGCTTAAAGTCTAAAAGAATAGTTAAAAATACAACCTCATTTTTGCCTTGCCAGTGATTTGATAGTGTAGAATTTTTGGTGTTTCATCACTAGCTTTAGCTGCAAAGGAGTTCAGATATGCTGAGCCAGTCCCACATACATCCCTGAACACAATGGAGAATGTAAGCTTAATACTCTTTCCTTCAGAATGGAAGGACCTAATAGGATCATATGGATCTGGGATGCTACAAGGGTGCCCAGAGCATCCTTAGTCCAGAGACAAACGTACACATAATATTCTTAACTAGCAGGAAAGTAACAGTCTCTACTCAGATAAAATATCTTAGATGGTTTTTTCCTCCCAAATTACCCTTAATTGTCCTGCTGGCAGAGCATGGAACCCAATATATCAGTGATATGATTTACAGTATCTGTAGCAATCTGTTCAAGTAGGTGATGGTACAATTTGCAGTGCAGATCCTGCAAATATTTACACCATAGTCAAGAATTTCAAGTCTGTTTGCTTGCTTTTGACAGAGAATTTATTGCAGAAGCTGCTGCTTTAGGGCTTTTAGTTTTTCATTCTTCATGCACAAGAGTGAATTTAAAAATGGTCTTTTTTCTCCATATTCTGCAGTTCCAACCATCACCTGTAGCCCTCTTTGGATAATTTTAGATTTTCCTCTGCTTTTAACATCCAGTCTAGCATTTGAGCCAAGACCTACTTTCTTTTTGTGGCATTGTCATGCCACTGACCCTGTGCCCATCTCTTTTGTGAAAAACAAGCAATAATGAAAGTCACATTCAGAATGAGATCCTGATGTAGGGATCCGCTGTTGAATGTTAACTCATATTTCAGCAGCTTGGAGCTTGGAAAAATTTACATTCCACACTGGTTGGGATAAATCCTTTTTTTTTTTTTTTTAAGTATTCTTCTAGCTTTTTCTTAAATACATACTTAAACAGATTATTCAGACTCACTTTCTAAGAATGAGCTTGGCAGACAAGGTACAGGGAGCAAAGCAATGCTCTTATGAGTAGATACAGCCTGTTAATTCCATTTTGAGGAGGTATCTTTACTTTCTCAAACACAGCAAAGATACAAAACATGTGGAATACTTTGAGGAATGCTGTATGACTCACAGCATCTTTTCATCTTGCAGTGGCAAGAGAGTGGTTTTGCCAGTGTCATTGAAGCCTACGGAAAGAGAGCATGTTTAAGTGGCACTGTTGCACTGAAGAGGCAGGGTTTATAACTTTATTTTTTGCAGGCAGTAGTTGATAGTTTAAAAATGGTCTGAGGAGTTTTAAAACATACCTAATCTACAGATAAATTTAATGTAAGTCCTGCACACCCGCAGCATGATGTAGGAAGCTTCAAGGGGAATAAGAACCAAACCTAATATGGAAGTTCACCTGTCTTATTTGGACAAAATGTTTCCTATCGCTGTTTCTGTAGAAACATGAAAGGGGTTTACATAATCTATACTTCACAAACATGTGTTTACCTTATTCAGGACCCAATTCCCCTGAGAAATGAAAATTTCCTGTGAAAACAAATTTTCCAAACCATTGCCTTCGTGTACATGAACTGCCTTAGGTTTTCCATTCCTGCAGAAAGCTTCCATGCAATTTTGTAAACTGTTTTCTCATGGACTCACTTTAAATGAAACAAAATCAAGTGCCGTGAGGAAATCGCAGCAATACACAATAGTTCAATATTGTGTATTGATATGGTATTGATCTGTTTAGATTATTATGCCCTGTTCTCCTCTGAAAGGGGAATTTGGGCTGACAGATGCATTGTCTTTGGCTGACTTGGATACGGACATCCACTGGTGCGTTGTGCCAGATCAAGGACTTGGCTAGAAGATATTTATCTGTAGGCTGGGTTTCTTTTCACCTGGAACCAGAGCATAAATGGCTATTGCATGCAAAAAAGTCTCTCTCTGTAATGGAGTCAGGATGTTCAAGGGCACAGACCTGGATTTTGTATCTTGGAAGTGTTTCTAGGTCCATTGACTTAAACATAGTCACAATCCCCTTTCATCTTCAACTGAAATTTGTGAAAATGTAGTCACAGCTAGTGACTCACTGAGACTGCAATGAATCTTGGGGCTTTTAACTGTCTTATGATGTCCTTGGTGAAGTTTGATTGCTCACTAGTTTTGTCTGGAACTCATCCAAAAGGTCCAGGCAAAGCCAGTGAGCTTCATAATCATACCCCAAAGTGCCAGAGTTGTCATCCTTCGTATTTTCATTGCTTCCTAGCAAAATTAAAATGAGGGATGTCACAGTTCGGATCATAGCTTCTCTTAAAATTCTTTCTCAAGAGTACTCTGGGTGCAATCTTTCAAGTACAAAGTATCATGTGCTTAAAACTCTTCCAGTTCTTTCCTTAATCTTAGGCAAAGTTAACATTTCAGTGTCCCACTTGTATTTCAACTTGTCTTCTTGATTTTTCCTGTGAGTTTGACTATATGTGAATACCATGACCCAAGGCAACCTTTAAAACACGAGCGTGGTATAACTTGATAGTAGGAACATTACAAAGTGAAAAAGACTTCCTGCCCCAAACTTGCTTTAGGCTTGCCTTTGAATTTCCTGATGAGTATTTCATAACAACCATTTCCCCAACTCTATTCTTAAGCCATAGGTTAATTTTTGTCTCCTAGGTTACTCTTCGTTTGGACACATGCATACATAGTGTAGGTAATATCCATAATTTACTATGAGTAGGAAAATCTATAGTGACCAGAGTCTCTGTCTCAATCAAGATATCAGCATGGACTGAGAGGTAAGGATGGAAACATGCTGATGAGAAAACCCTCATATTCCGTGGAAGTGTAAAATACTCTACAAAGTTCTGATGCAGCAGAGGAAGGATGGAGTGAAAAGCTGCTATGCTGTCCAAAGTGAAACTTTTATAGCTCATTGTAAGCTCATAGCTCATGGTCTTTTGGCTTTTGGTAAGAGTTGGAGTGTCTTTGGCTTTAAGTTTAGACAGCATTCTAAAAACACACTTGGCAAATATTTATTTCCAAACCAGAGGCAAAGCCAATTTCAAAGTACTACGGGATGTCTTTCTTCAGTCAGGCCCAGAACACTATCAACAACCCTGAAAACAGCTAATTCTAATGTTAGCACATCATACTACTCTAATAGCTGTTTTTACCAGAGAGTGATGTGCTAGCTAGGATTACTCAACCTTTTTTGGGAGCAAGTGTTTGAAGAGAGAAGCAAATGCATACCTGGATTCCTGGCAAGTACCAAATTGGGGTGGTACTGTTTTTGTTTAGTTGACATTTCTTGGTCTGACACAGTATAAAATGCTCAGGAGCCAGTTAAATCCTGCACTACTACATTGTCAAAGTCCAAGAAACAATTTTTGGAGGAGCATTCCCAGCTAAAGGTATAGTGAGCTCCATTTGGGACCTAAGACACCCTATAAAAAAAATCATGTTTATTTCCTTAGTGATAATTAGAGCAAATAGATTTAGATTTTTTCCAGTCTAACAATGAAAACTAGTGCAGAAGGTAGTTGTCAGCTGTCATTTCCAGATGGTAAGTTACTTGAATTATGATATCTTAGATTGGTACCCTGTTTGCATATCTAGATTCATATTTAAATCCTGTAATTGAATACCCAGGTTGGATTATTCAACCCTTGAGCCATAACTGTAATAATTTGCTTTATGGTTTTACCAGAGGGGATATTGCCTTTCTGTCCTATTTCTGTTCTTTAAAAAGCAGTGATACAGAACAACCCACCCAATGGAAGTATTTGTGAGCCTGTCCAGAAATGGAGAGTTTAGAAATCAAAATACTACATCACAGGTATTTGATCAGCCTCTCAGTTTGATTTCAGAAGTTGGTGGAATATTTCTTTGACTTTGATGGGTTTTGAATCTAGTCCTGTAAGGCACCATGCAAGAAAAGGAGAGAAGTGACTTATTATTTTCTAATAGTGCTTCTGAATTTTTTTTCTCCCTTCTGGATCCTTTTTTTTTAGGCTTCACCTGTTCTGACTAAACCAGTGGGCTCCTGACATTTGGATAATGGCTCAGCTGAAGCACGCACATGCAGCGGGCTAAGTTTACCCTTTAACTTCCAACTTGCCTTTCTGATATGATGTGTTGCCCTACAGCACAGCTTCTGAAGCTGAGAGCTTCCCTTGTGTGTGCACTGTGAGACTGCACAGGTGTTCACAGATCAGAAGCACTCCTTCCTGCCGGGCTCTTGTTAATTATAGAGATGGAAAAGCACTTTAAAGACTTGCTTCCATTCTGTCTCTCCCCTGTCTTTATCTTGCCTCACCTATTTTATCAATTGCCTCAGCGTGGGGGAGTATCCTTTAGCTTTCACCTACTCAGGTCTGTCTTTAAAAAGCGAAGTATTTTGACGTTCAGTGATCATTTCCCCAACTCTGTTCTCTCCGAAGGTGGTCAGATCACATCTTTGTTTATGCTTTTGACGTGTTCCGAATTCGGTCATTATCACCTACCACGGTAATGCCCCGATTATCTCGACAAGACATCATTGTGTTACACTGAAGTTGTCCGGGCTGCTTTTCAGAGCTAAGACAGCAACAGCAGGGCAGAGACTGTGTGGGGAGTTTCTTCACTAGTTAAGAGGTTAAAGCTGAAAGTCTTTCATTTAAGGGTCTGAGGTTGTCTGTAATGTAAGGACAGAAAAGCAAGTTGAATCAGCATTCCAACTTCTCTTGTGTACGATACCTGACACGCAGCCTGAGCTAGTGGGTGGCATCCCTACTCATGGAAAAGAGCTTGGAATTAGGTGATCTTTAAGGTCCCTTCTAACCCCTGCCTTTCTGTGATTCTCTGTTATGGCTTGTTCGCGGTACTCTAAATGGAAAGAATCCCTCGTTCCCTCTCTGGTCCTGGATTATGCCTAATGCCTCACCATAATCAGTGTAGGGAAAATTTACTGAGCTGTTTCAGGTATTAATTCCTCACTGTAGTTGCTTAGACATGAAATGGTCTCTTAGTGTAAAAGTTTGCCAAGTTCTATTAAAAAATAATTCTTAAAATTAAAACAAAAATGCTCAACAATTTTTTTTTTTTTTTTTTGCTGAAAGAATCATGAAAATATAATCATAATTTATTCTGATGTTTCAAAATTATATGGATATAATGTATTTTACCTAGTGCTTTTATATTCCATTTTGGTATTTTGTGAGTGTGTAGGGCAATAAATTGACTGTGGTTGAATCTGACCCACTGAATTATTTTCCTGTTTACAGTGACCATCCACTGAACCTTAGAGATACATGCTTCAAATTCTGATGTTGCTAATTCAGTTAGATTTTCTTGCTAATCTACCCACAGAAACATTGAATATTAAGAGGAATGTAGGAACTGTCAAATATTGTCTCTCTGTTTTACATATTGTCTGATTTTTAAGTAAATTAATTATTCAGTGATAATGCTGAAAACTAAACAATCACTGATGTTTTGAACAGTGACACTGCTGGTGTCTCAAAGTACTGACCTTTAGATAGAAATAATCAAGGTTTTTTGCCTGCACTGGGGCAAAGCACTGACAAAGACTGCTCGCACTGTGTTGTTCCAAGTCATACACAGATAAGGTAGTATTGTTGTATTTTCTTTGATCTTCTGCAGTAATATAAGTTAAGAAGATATTAAATAGCCAAATCATGCTGCATCTTTACATAATTAAGCAAAATCACGTCATTAGGAAATATGGGTTGAGATTATGAAGCAATCTTGGGATGTAGATACATGATTCAGGCATGCATCTTGTATTAAAATTAATGAGGATGCCAGTGATTCCTCTACATCGTTTTGAATATCTGAGCAAAAAAGTGCAACTTGAGGGGTTTTAGAAGTAAATTATTATTGATGTCCGTTATCTTTCATACTGAAATTAATTTAATATAGAGATAAATATAGTAACCAAGTGTATCTCATATGAAGTCTCATTTGGTTTTATGCTACACAAACTACAATACAGCAAGAAAAACAGGCTAAAAATAACTCACAGCCATAGGACAATTAATCTTATTTCTTACCTCATCAATAACAAAACCTGAGCTTATTTTGACAGGAGGAAATATAGGTGCTCTAGATTAAATGTTCAGTCATGTGTACACTAGGGAGTATTATTCTTAGACTATTATATATATGCATTATTTTTAAAGAAATGGGTTTGTTAATTTTTAATGGCATCCTTTTAACTTTGGGTATTGATAAGAATAAACCTTTCTTCAAGGGAAGAAAGAGATTCCAAGGTTCATGTGTGTTTTAGCAAGAGTTGCATCTGTAAATTTTAGATTAAAGATTTGTTTTACCTGTTCCTGGTAACAATTGTTTTGTGACTATGCTAAAGGACTTGTAAAGAAGTTCAGTTGATAAACTGGGTGTCTTAGTCTATATTCTATCCTGCTGTTGGTTTTAGACATAAAGGTATTACTGTTTTCTGACTGTTGGTATGATCAAATTCCCATCGAAGCCTGTGACTGTGATTGTGCTGTAAATTCTTGCTCCTGATAGAGAAAGCATCGTTCCAGTATGTCTTTTCCAGCCCAAACTGCCATAGTTTGCTTTCAAAAAACAGAGGAGTGACTAAAAGGCCATTCAAATGTCACAGAGCCATGTCATCCTACAATTTTTTGAGATCAAAGTGGGCACCACGGTCCCCATCTATTTTGTGTGGGCATATAACAAGACCTGAACTTTTTTAGCATTAAACAAGGCTCATATTGTAGCCTTTTTTTTTTTTTTTTTTTTTTTTTTTTATTTTATTTTTACCCCAGCACAGATAGTGACTGAAAAACTTATTTGATAAAAAGAGCAAAAAAACATGGTAAAGCTGAAGGGACGAGCCCAGGTTTGAAGGTCTCCATGTGTCAGACTCTCCACAATACACTGTGCAGTGATGTGGTCACTCAGGTATCATGTGCTTCAGGCTGAGGGACTGGGTAACAGCTTACCTGAGATTGCTTGGAGTGGTTTGTGGCAGGAACTCAGATGGTTGCCCTTAGCTTGTAAAAAACCCCAATTTATCACATGTGTTAGGTTGTTTTACCTCTTTTTACTTTGGGAGGAAATTCTTGATTTCTATGCCAGTATAATGTCAGTACAGAACTATTGATTTCAGTCTGGTTGTACCAGAGACACTCAGAATGAAGGAGATGTGAACGAAACCTTAATTTTGATAGATGGGTTTCTTGCTTACATCGGTGACAGCTGAATGAAAACTAATATTGTACTCTTCTTTAAATGGCTTGCTATTAACTCTGTGCAAAGCAATGATGTAAAGTTTAGAGTGCAAGAAACATGATAGAGCTGCCTTTTCATGTACCATGTTATAGAGGAGTATTTTTATTTTCCTCACAAGCTGTGAATGATTAAAAAAGCAACCAAAGAAAGCATAGAAGTATCACTGAGATCTAAGTAAAAGAACATGGGGAATATATGTATTCCATTTGTTAAAATAAAGCTATTCTAACATCTGCCCCTGAGCTTCCTTGCAATACACAGCATGATTTGCTTTAGGCATTTTCGCAGTTATAAGAAACAATTCTACAGAAATGTGCTCCTGTGAACTTCCCTGTGAGTCCTATGTGGAGAACTTAAGGAAAACACAGTGAGCTAACTACTGGAGTCTAGAAAAAAGAGTTTGTAATAATCATCAAAATACTGTTTTATGTATCTGGATTGACAAAATATTTAATATGTCATCTCAAGGATTAGCACAGTGCCATCACAGATTACTTTCCCTCTAGAAAGTAACACACAGGAGCTAGATAGTGCATATTCCCTTGGAGGCTCAGATTTGTGAATTTATACAATTAAATTGCAGTTGTAGAAAAGGGCAGAAAGGCCATTTGGAGTTTCTATTGAAATAACTAGATTTTTGGATTTTTTTTTCCCTACAGTCAGATAAAAAGTAAAAAATTCATAATTACAATGAGGCATTGAAATTCACTCAAAAAACATTCCCCCCAGCCCCCCACCCAGTTGTTCACTTTTCAGTTTCTTTGACTGAAGCTATTTTTTTAAATATGAAAAGGAGTACACAGTCATCTGGATGGTTTTGTTCACATGAATATTGATTCTGGTTCCATTTCTATAAACAATTTTTTACACATTCGATGTTAAGCCCAGGAGGAAACACTTGAATAGAGGAAATAAAAGAGGTGTCTAAAATGCCCCATGGAAGTGTGATTTAAATGAGAAAAGAGACATACTATTCTGAAAAATGGGATTGCTATTGTTGGCAATTGATAATCATAGTCTTAAGTGTTATTAATTTAGCTGTACCATTGCTCAGGGGTAATGAACCACACCCATGTTATCAACAGTGTCTCCAGCACAAATCCAAAACACAGCCCCAAACCAGCTACTGTGAAGAAAATTAAGTTTATTCCAGCAAAACCAAGCATAGTGACAAAAGAAAAAAGTTCAAAATGCATATATTGTTTGGGAGATGAAACACTTTGGTGAAAGTGCAAAAATGAATTTCTAAACAGAGTTCAAGCTACTCCACATAATATAATTTCACGTGGTTGTCATTTCTGCTTTTGTTGCCCAGTGAGTGGTGAGACAGTGTGTGACTAGACAAGTTTTATCTTACTGCAGGATTTCTTAAGAAGGCTGTTTTACACAGTTTTCTGAAATGTCAGTTATTTTCCAGTTCAATCAAGTTTCCAATAAGCTCTTTTATGAAGCTTCCACCAGTCCCTTTCATTCCCTCCAAACTTCAAAGTTAGGTTCAAATCTTACCTTGAATACTCACTCAATGCTTCTTTACATTTTCTTTGCTCTATGATGTTTATAGAAAAGTGAGTTTGGAAACACAAAGCCTGTAGTTAGAAGGACGTATGAGGACTGAGTTAAAAAGCACCATCAAAGGAGGCACCTAGTGGGACACAACCTTGCCATAAGCACTCTGATTCTCTAGCAGGCCACATTAAAAAAGAATTTAAGCAGATATCCTGGTGTGCCTAAACCCTAGAAAAAGAAATCTTGTCTAATATTCACTGTTACGTATTCCTTTTATCACTTTCTTCAGTTTGTGTCACAGCATTAGTGTTTTCTTAATGCTGTTTTAGAGTGTGAGATAGACCTGATTTTCTTTTCCTGATAGTACATAGCTTGACAGAAGTCTGTAAGCTGTGATTAGAGTCTGCCTCCTGAGTAAACTATATTGGAAGTCTCTGGTTAATTTTGAATTGCTGGGAAAAAATACGTCTGTGTTTTTGCTGGGAGTCATACTGTAGTTCTATGCCTTGACAGCTAAATCCAGCTGTGCCACAGTACAGTAAAAGGCATAGCCATTATTTTATAGACAAAACTTAACTCAGTTGATGGCTGTTTTTCTCTTTAGTATTATTTGTTTTGGGGGTGAACAATCTCTTTGTTTTGAGACTATAATTCACATACAGATTGAAAAAAGAATTAGTTTTACTTGTACTTTTGTCTTGACTATTAATATTTTTGTGAAAGTTTTGGGTATTTCCAGTGATGGAAAATCCTGTCATTTTCCAATTTACTTATTTCCACATTCACAGGAGGATCTGGATCAAGCTAAGGCTGTTGAGGTGTTGTACTGCACTGCACAAAGGAGATGGGGTGAAGGGTTGCATTTCTTTTGACTGTGTCCCACATGATCCTTTAGGGAGCACCTCAGTGGGACTTGGAAAACTTGAAGGGGGAATCAAGCTGTAAGGAGGTAACAGCAAGAATTAACTGGCTTTTGGATCCTGGTTTGCAAGGGTTGTGGAATCCATCAGGCTGGAAATCACTATAAATGTGCCTTTTTTCTGCTCTCATAGATTATGTTTCCCCATAGCCCACTGAAATAAGCAGATTCCATGGAGAATAATCAAGCATAGAATCTTCTCCTCATATTTTAATATAAACTAGCTTATCAGCTGATAAGAAAAAAGATGCATGTCCTATAATCAAGGAAAATGAGAAAAATATTAGCATATTAAATCACCTCTACCCATAAAAATTATTCTGAGCATTCAACATTTCAAGGTGAGAATGTCCTTTGTGAAGTGAAGCAAACTTCTGTGTACATAAAATAGAATTAACCTAACAAGTAATTTTCTGTATTCCCTTTGCAATTATCTTTGATATTGAGCAAGAATTCTCTCTTTCAAAAATCTAACTTTTATCTACCACTCTGTCCTTGGATTGAAACACTGACATCCCATTTGTTGCCATGGAAATGAATGTAATGACAGATTAGGCATTGTGGATTCTCTGGAAGAAACAGTATGGGGGGAAGGCAAATATTAAATTTGAACAGGTTTCATGAGAAAAATGGGTATCCACTGAAAGAATCTGTGCACAAGGTTTTGAATCTGTAAGATTTTTTTTTTTCCATTAGAAAGCTGCATTTTGCAACTTTGACCACCTAGGACAGAGGTGTACTTTGGAAGGATGTCTTTTCACTTCTGAAGAGGTCTGTCCTTGAGAAGAGCTTCGTCATCTCTGTGCTTATTCGTGAGGAGTGGGACTGTGTCAGACAGCTGTTTTCCTGCCCAGCTGCTCTGCAGAGTTTCAGAGCAGTGATGGACTTCCCTTTTTATTTTGGGTATCTGGCTAGAGGCGTGCACGTTGCTGCAGAGGAGTGTCAGTCTGCTGTGTCTCCTCACATCCAGGCTTTGGGAAGATGTCACAGGCTTACAGCTGTGTCAGATGGAATGGTTGGGCTAGTCCTGACAGCTTCCTTGCCAATGATTAGATTTCACTGATTAGATGTTAGTGAATCACCAGGCAGCAAAGAGAAACTTTGTGCTTTGCTTTATTCTTGTGATGAGCAACTGTTTATGCCAGAGAGTGTGTGAAAGCAGTCCCTCATGACTGTGCAAAAAATCCTTCAGAAGCAACGTTAACTTGCTGCTGTGGAGATGTTTAGTGCCTTGAAGTCTCAGGAAACTTTCAGATTTTCCTGCTCAGATGAGTGAAAGTTGGAGTCCATGTATTTTCCCCTATATTCTCATGATGCAACTGTAGTTGTTTCCTCAAGATGATTTGGGATCATATCACTTGCGAACAGGAGGGGGAGATGGGCTTTCTTGTAGCTGTAAAGGCTATTGCTTTTTTGCAATCACATAAGGATATGCCCCTTCAGGAGCAGGCCATTGTCTTGTCTCTGACTGTGCTTTCCAGGAACGTTAATCATTGGAGATGGCCATGGCTCACTTTTCAGAAATGAAGTGAGACTTTCTTTGAGATGTCTGTTATACCCCTCAGGGATCAATATTATGATCAATATCTGTAAGCTGCAAAGAATGGAGAGGTTCCCCTTATTAGCTCACCAACATAGGCATATTTTAGCCAAATAAGAAAGTACTTAGCAAAATTATCTTGAAGAGACATTATTCCAGTAAACTAGTGATATCAATTATATTTGACAATACTAGCAATCATAGGCTTCAAAAAAGTATTTGTTAAGGATACATTTTTAACACCAAAGGTTATTTTTTTTATTACTTCAACCTATGGACAGTTTTTGTGTGTGATTGTTTTGCTTTTTTAACACAATGCAATTTCTGAGGAAGAACTCATAAGCATGTCTATCTGGTGTTTTGTCATGCGTGTATAATTTTCCATTTCTGGTGGAGTATTGTGTGAAAATCAGACATTCAGTAAGGAAAATGTCAGCTGACATAGTCAAAGACTGAGTAAAAAGTTTTGAGTTTGCTTCAATGTTTTCAACAAAGTAAAGCTTCATGAGAAAATGGGAATTGACAGTGGAATGTACTGACTTCTGACAAGATTTATATAGCCACGTGTATCTCCCAGTGAGATCAGGAAAACAGAGTTTCCTTGCGTTAAGTGTCCTGCACTGATCACCTTACAAATGATGAAGTCAAATTCATCCCCAAACTGACATGGAACATGATATATTTTCAAAAAGTTCTGCTTTGCTCACGTTTTTTACCCATATTGATACCCAAGCTATTTTTATGGCTCTATTTATCAACCAGAGGAATTTTTACGCTACTACCAAGAATGATTTTCATGGCATTTTCACTTTGGGTGCTCAGTGTGTGGCCTCCTCTTAAGGAACAAAGTAATAAATGGTTCCAACATTATTGAGTGGAAACAAATTAAGGGGTACTTTCAAGATAAACTTTTGTAAGGATGACAAAATGGTCGTGTGACATAGCAAGAGCTGCTAGATATTCAGGTATCACCTGGTTGAAAGCTTATGTTTTCATGCAAGAGCAGGAGAAGCTGTTGTAGAGATCGGGGAAAGGGAAGTTTTCGCTTCCCATTATGTACCTGAGCTTATGTGTGAGCAATTATCTTGGGGTATAGGCTGTGATGTCTTGGATTGGAAGTTGTTTCTAGAAGCTGAAATTGAGATCCAAAAGGGGACATCAGTTGAAGCCTTGGCTGAGATGCATCCTTGCAGTTTTGTGCTCTGGGCTATAGTATATGCAGACTTTGTGCTAGAGTGAACATTGCACCATGTGAAATCACTGTCTGATGATTAACACAGTTTAGTGAAAAGAAGGGCTTTCTGGCTTACACTGTTGATGAGGGTGGTTATATTGGCAGTGCTTCACTTTGCTTTTTCTAATTCTGATAACAAGCTAACACTGTCCACTTTAACATCGTTAAGTAACCCCTCAAAACTACTCCCGTCAAAGGGAGAAGTAACAGCTAAGTGTTATTTCACCTTTAAAATCATTCTTATGCTTTTTTTGTTTGGTTGTTGATTTACAGTCACTGAATAAAACCCAAGAAAATGTCAGTACTTGTATGAGAATTTGAATCAACCGATTTATTTACGGTTTAAAAACATGAGAGCAAAGCATAATGTTCTTCATCTGACTTTTAGAAAGCAAAGGCAGAGGCCCTCTAATTACTGCAGTCCTTTGACTAATTACCTCTTATAACTATAGCTAAGCCCCAATTGATTCTGTATTAATTGGGTGTTTCCAGGGAGGATGCATATCAGAAAGCACATCTTTGGTAGGAAAAGATTTCCAAGTTAGGTACACTGTAATTATTCAAGGACAGACAGCTTTGAAAAACAAGCCTATAAGAAGGTCAGACTGAGTAATTATTTTGGTTTAGAATAACCCTTCTCTGGGATGTTATTACTTGCTGTACACCACACACAGCTCTGATCAGTGTCAGGAAACAGCCGACAAGCTTCTGCTTAAGACTCCCGTGGTGAACCCAAGAACATGTGACATTTTTAGAATGGGGCAGCTCTTTGACAGTAAAAGGGAAGATCTGAAGATTTCTGTATCAAGTAATAATTTTCGAATATGAATTAATAAGCATCTCCCACAGAGCTTAGCGTGTTGGATTTTCGGTACTTTTTAAAGTCTGGCCATTAAGTCTTGCGATGGCTGATCTGTAAAACAGGCTTGCTGATGCTGGGCCATGAGACTGCAGTTATTAAAAGTTTTGTTAAAGAATTTGTGCCTTCAGTGTTCTCAGATCATGGTGGAGACAGAGTTGATGACAAAAAGTTGCAGAGGAGACGCTGGCTTACAACTGAGTTCATCTTGACTTCCATATACTCGAACATAAACTGTACGAAGCACTTCTGCATATTTTTTAATTTTCTTAAGATTTAAGGCAAAAATTTTTGACTGTTCTTGAAATTAGTTGTTTTACAAATCTGTTTCTTCCATGAAGTGGTAAAGAAAGCACACATGTGTATACCTTTTGACAAAAATACCAAAAGATGTTACAAATTGCAAAGCACGGACAGCTTTTTTGTTTGTTTGTTTGTTTGTTTTCCATTCCATGGTGGCACCTTGGGATGTTTCAAAAGTAAGAGATTAGTTTTTCTTCTCCCTCTGACTGACAGTTGGACAATTATTCTAATAAAGTAGGTATTGAATCAAAGCTTCATATGAAACTTGCTCCTAGACACTCTCAAACACAGAAACTGGACAGTGCATAAATATTTCTTGAGGGTGTGGCTGATCATCTGGGAGATTAAGGGCTGTTGTTGCAGTTGTAGCTAAAAGTTTCGGCAGCTCCATTAGCTTTCCTGTGGCTTGACATTGAAAGGCAACACCACATATCTCTTTACACAGAGGCAGAACAATGCAAAACATAACTGGGCTTTACTGAATCTATCTGTATAAAATCTTCAGATCCTGTCCCAGAATGCTCTGGGCTCGGATTACAACACAGTGAAACCTGGGTTAGGTTCTCCAGGGGCACAGATTCCCACATTTCCAAAAAACACATTCATCTACTCAGGGGTCTGGAGGGAACCAGTCAAAATAAGACTGACACCTCTAACTGACTATTGATAGAAATACTGCTTCCTCCTAAAGTGTAATCACACTGAAGCTAAGTGTAAGTCCTGAGGATGATGAGGCAGGTAGGGTAAAACAAAGGAAGTTTGCTGACTTTGGATAATGTTTGGTTGATTTTCTCTACAATACCTGGAAAATACAATATTCATGGACAGACTGTTGTAGCAGCCAGAAATAAATATCAGCGGTATTCCAGCCATGAAGATTTACATTCAGTTGAATAGCTGTGTAATACCCTGCAACTGTGGATGCATAATTAGAAGAGGAATAATAGTATTTGTTTAGAATCTCTGTGATGTGGTAAAAAGAAACATCTCAAAGAATAAAAACTTTGCCAAAGATGGAATATTAATTAGAATGAAGAGACAAATGCAAATGCCTTTTGAAACTGAAACCTTTACTATTGTA
>JAWWEU010000163.1:8056832-8183413 GCA_035583155.1 Acropternis orthonyx | reverse complement strand
GTAAAACCCTTGTTCTTGGTCCCGATCCCCCTCCCCTTTAACCCCATTGGTCATATGGAAATGAGCCTCAGCTATATGGCTGTGTCCCCCCTGCAATAAACCCTCTTTTCTTGCCCCTCTCCAGCGAGGTCTGCGTGGCCTTTCTTGGGTTCACGGGGGCCACGTGTTTGGGGGGGGGGGGCCGGGGGAGAGCAGCCCCCAGGAAATCAAGTAAGCACCCACTCCTGGGGGGATCCAACCCCCTGCCACATCTCTGTGCATAAAGGAGAAGAATGTTGTTCACGTTAGCATTTGCTTATAGTATAAGTGAGGGAATGGAGTTTGGGTGTGCTTCTTGGTAATTTATTATTTTTTTTTTTAACTTGGAAATGAATAATGCAAAATGATTTTTAAAAAATCAAATAAATCACCGTGTAGCAACTGCTCTGCACTAAACAAATTACTGTTACTGGCAAAGAAACTTACTGTAATCTTAAATCCTTCTCTAGTCCAAGTGAAAAATCAGAAAGTCTTGTTATAGGCACAAAGATGCCAATAGGATGGGGAGCAGGCTCTGAGGACATCCTGTAAAGTAGAGGAAAGAGAGGATGCTGTGTAAAATGAGGGATAAAAAAGGAGACAGAGCAATGGGATGAATATATGTACAAAGATACTGCCTTCCAAGCAGAAATGAGTCATGTTGAGTGGAAAAAAAGCAAGCTCGGGACAACAGAAGAGTGACTTGATAAAATGCAATATGTTGAAAAGGAGGGAAAAACTCTGGGGATGGGGGAGAGCGGATGATCTGAGTGGTGAACACAAGCTGACAAATGAAGGGCAGAGTACAGCCAAACAAGGGGATAAACCTGCAAGTGATTAAACAGACAATTCAAAAGACATTAAGTGCCTGTGGAAGACAGATGGAGTTGACATTAAGAGAAGAAAGCTGCAAATAGAAATGGGAGGAGCAACTGAACTTTGAGGTTCTCTCTAGGGAAGAATATAATGCAGTCTTCTTTTTTTTTTTTTTTTTTTTTTTTTTTTTTTTTTTTTTTTTTTAACAGAATTGGCAAAACAGATGACAGGCTTCATAGAGGAACGATGACTTTTCTATTATTCACTTCCAGTAGGCCTTGTCTGCGTGCAGATCTGATCTCCACCCTCCTATGAATCATAAGTGTCTGGTACGCCAGACACTTAGACTGATTAATTTGTATTAAAGTTAATTTATGTGACAGCTTTTGCTGAATATCACTAATAATTGTTTGGTGCAGGATTACCTGGGTTTACTCTGAAAAAAGAGCAGGCTGATTTTTATAGATTATTGTACATTATGGCTAAGAGTGCATGATGAGCATTTGAAAGAGGTTCTGCTACACAACTCGAATGTGAGTCCAGAATTTGATACTCCCCTCTAATTTGGATGTATTCAGTTTTGACTTGGCTCATTATGAATGGAGAGACCAGCTGCAAAATTCAGATGCTGTTCTAAATTTGGAATCTGAAACTTGCCAGAGGTCAGGGACTTTCAGAGATAAAAGCAAGGTTTAGAGCTATCTCTAATAGGAAGATAATACACATTTTAAAAGGAATGACTCCAGACTTCCTCTCATCTGTGATTTACTAGTATATCACACAGTGAAGGTTTTTACAAAAAACCTGTTTGTATGACCCTCAATGACAGTTCTGTGTATTGCCTGGATCAGATTCTAATCTTTTACTGTCCTAAGTCAGTTGTAGATCTGTAATATTTCTATTAGGCATGAGAATGGAATAACATAAGGGAATAGGATGTATGGCTTATATGAGCATAGATGTCACTTATGACTATAAAATATAGCATTTGTGATTCCACATTACTCTTTGCAAGTTCTTAGGGCTAGATCTGGGAAACAGTTCTGTGCCTAAGGCAGGACTGAGGCAGAATTTAGATATTAGATTGTAAGCCAAAATACCTAGTTCAGCTCTTTGCAGTCTACTGAAGCATGTTGCCTGTGTTTTTGACATGATGTTTTTTGTACGTGCCTGAGCAGCTGATGCTCTAAGTCTCACAGTTATCCCAGCTCATTGGTGTGCCCCAGACTGCTTCACAGCTAGGGAGAATTATACTTATCAGGAAATGCAGAGGTTTATTATTCACCTGTTTATTACTGTAGTCCAGGTCTTTCCATGTTAAACCTAAATGTCAAGAAGTATTGTTGGGATCTTGTGGGGGTAAGAGTGGCAAACCAGGAAACCTACAGAGCGACACAGAGATTAAGAAATTCATCTGCCAGTCCAAGCTGATGTGCTGATTCATAGTACTGAAAGTTTGTATTATGCTGGTGTGCTTCTGGGAAGGAGAGAGATGGGGAATGGTACCCTAAAGAGGTTTGCCAGGAAGGGCTGGAGAGAACTGTGCTATTTGGATGTCACTGCCAAGCGCTGCTGACCAGTTAAAACCCAGGCAGGGAAGGGAGCAAACCTCTGCCAGCAGAGATGACTGAAGAACACAGCACAAAACTCACACCAGGCTTGCCACAGGGCACTGCTCAAGTATCTGACACTGAGCTGACACCTGAATCGTTCTGGTGTCACCCTGCATAAATTTGCCAGGTGCTCCCAATGGGCATGCTGTTGATTTTTGTTTCCTACATATTGTCCCATGATCTATGGCTTACATCAAGATTTCATGCATTTAAAGTACCTTGCCCTCGGCTTCTTTTTTTTTTTTTTTTTTTTTTCCTTTATAATAAGCCAGTGAGTTTTGAATAGAACCCATCTGGCTGTATCTTTTTCTTTATGTAGTTCTATGGAAACATCAACTTTTTCTCCCTCTTTTGAGAGGTTTTGCCCTTTCTGCTGTCCAATTGCAGTCTCCTTCATCCCTAACTTTTATTATATTCCAGAGATCAGAAAATCTGTATGCTGATTCTGTGAATACAAACAGTGCAATTTCATAAAAATCAAGTTGCTTTTGCTATAGAATACTTAACTGTTTAAAACCATTCAGGAGTTGACCATCTTGTGGAGGACAGGCTTGTTGCTCTGGTGGGGGAAGGAGGTGAGGTCCCAAGGTCAGCACTTCCTGGAAGAGAGCAGAAATAGGGAGACATAGCAGCTGATCCTGGGTGGGAAGGGTTGAAATCAATGAAGGAAGCTCAGAAAACATCTGAAAAAAGGTGGAATTGTTGAAAGTGTCTTGAGATGCGAGAAATTGAGTCACTGCAAAGTAAAACTGATATGGCAAACAGGAGTAAAAAGGTGATGGGAGGACTGACTGGCTCAAGGGAATTGTAATTGGTATGGAAAATTTTATGCCTTGGTCAGTGGCTTGAATTTGAAGAGTCTTACACAGGACTACTGTTCAAAAATCATTAAAATGTTCTTTTGTTTATTTACTTGAGTCGTTCCAATGAGAATCAATATGATACTTTTTCCACGTTACTTTTGACAGCCCCAAAGCTTGAGGCCAGATTTGCAAAGATTCTTAGAGTGCATTAAGTATGTTTACAGTGCAGTTAATCCAATACTTGAATTAGGTGTATAACCTTAAATTTCAGTTGTGTCTGAATGACCCTTGTATTATACCTGTCACTGCAGCAGGACTATCCGAACTATGTGGTGTCCTAGTGAGTTTGGTTGGTTTGTGCTCCAGCGTTTGTGCCACTCCAGACATAAACTAACCATCAGCATTTATTGGTGTAAACTAGGGTATGCGGGAAGCAGTTGAATTCTTAATTACTTTGTAGTCTTTCATAAATAAATGTGCATTTATTTTACGGTCTGAACTAGAGGGACTGCCAGCAGTGTCAGTGCAGTGTCAGGAGCCTGATAGACCCAACCACTCACTCCCAAGCCGATTGGAAGCAGCATGCACATTTTGATGGTACTACTTAAACTTCTTGTTTTCTCTGGTGGGATAGAAAAGGTTATCCCTCTAAATGAGTGGCACAAATCTCCAGGCAGAACACTGCTTTGGGGTACACATTTTGGGAGATGGTCAGACAGGGGTACTTGCCTTCATTAGACGTGTCCTACAGCTGTGTTCCAAGTGCCCCAGAGATACCACTTTTGTCTTATTCCTGCTTGCTGCTTTCATTTCTGACCCATGGAGAATTGAGATCATAATTAAGCCTGGGTCAAACTGGCTCAGTAGAGACAAGGAGCTTTGTTGCACTGAAGAATTTTGTGATGTCTGCATACAAACTACACAGCTTACCTGTAGTTTTACTTATTTTAGAACTAGGCCTAAGACAGAACTGATTGAACAGCTTTTTTGTGTAGAGGAAAGTGACAAGAATGTTATGTCAATTAGTGCAGCACTAAATTGCTCAATAACTCTGAGCTCAAGTGAAGACAAGCTGTAAATCTCAAAGCAGCTGTCATGCCTATCCAGTGAGAAGTTCAGATTTGGAAATGCTTGTCTAGAGAAATGGCTGAGGAGATCAAGCCTTGCAGGCACTGTGTGTAATCTGAAAAGAGGCCCTGGATGAAGTTGTATGGAAGGGTTGATCGATGTATGTTAAATCAGGCAAGGTGAGATGCAATTAGCAACTACTTGTTAGATGAAACACTATGCAAAAATCCTTAGAGCGTCTCCCAGAAAACAGAATCCACTGGGAATAAGAGCAACAATGGTTGCTGTTTAGGCTTGATAAAGGCATAAGGAGTAAATTTCACCTGCTTATCCAGCAAGATTTTTTTTGTCTCAGCCTCAGTAGCAACCAGCTTAGCTGGAGATGCAACATCTAAATAGCTGTTGCTGATTTGTTTGTGATGTCAGCAATATGAGCAGAAATCACAGAATGTTGTCACTTTAGTTGCATAAATCCAGGCAAGACTTTTCCAAATCTTGAAGGAGGGTGGAGATAAAAGGTCTCCCTGGCTTTCTTTTATTATAATGGGATGAACTATGTACTAGGAGTGCCTGTAGTTTCAATTTCCTCTAAAAAAGGTGGATGAGTAGCTCATGTGTAGATGTGTATTGCAGAATTGCCTATATTTTAATCCTATAGGATAGAAAACAGGTTGAATAACAGGTTATACCCATTGCTGTGGATATCACTACTGACTACAACTTCAATTATGCAGCTTTCAGCAGGCATGAATCAGGGACTAATCTGTTTTCAGTGTTTCTCTGTTAATTGCCTGCTATGACAGCCTCTTCACCTATTGCATTTTTATAATGTGTAGCCATTTCCAGCCAGGATGGGTCAGTGTGACATAAATTAAAGCTCAAAATGAAGAAAAAAGTGTTATGGGAGAAGTATAGGGTTTTTTCCTCCAAATAAGCGCTTGACTGGATGAGTGTGCACAGTGTTAGCTACTGCGCTTCATTTTAGATTTTCCTGAATCACAGGCAAGGTGGCTAATGGCACTGCAGTCTTCACTTCACAGGAAAGTAACTGTTTGCATGGCAGGTGGAAAAGAAGTCAACCTTAGAAAATTTCAAAGATAAAACCAAAATCAAATTAGACCCATGTCACCATTCCTTTCTCTAATATTTGAGCAGTCTAATAATGGAATATATTTATTTTATACACGAGACTTTAACCCACCACAGTCTGTCTTGCACAAGTGACAGTGAGCCATGTAAGTTTTAATTAATACCTGTAAATATGTGATGAAAAGAGGAAAATCAGAGGAAGTGGTGGCTTTCTGCTTTACCTCCTTCCTTAAACTTGCCTCATATGCTTGCATATGTTATTTTTTGGCAGATTATATTTGTAAAAGGAAGGCAGACTTGCACAGCTGGGAATATGTTGGTTGTGTTTGAAGTTTGCTTCTAGTATTTGAATCCTTTTAGTCCTTACAAAGGGCTCATGTGAAATGAATTATGCAATTAAAATCCCAAATAGGATCTCATGGAGCAATATCCTTTTTTTTTTTTTTTTTTAAATGGTTGAGGTAACTGTCTGTCTTACTCCCAGGCTGTGGAAATCCAGACTAATGGAAACTGTCACTGAGCACATCTTCAAGCTCCAAGACAGGACGAAGTATACCTGCCTTATTTGTGACAAAACTTAACTCTCTAGTCATGACAAGTGCCGATGGAGCTTGTAGAGTTTTTGTCAGGGTTTTCACAGTGGGGAAAGATGCAGCTTAGACATTCTCTCTCACTTCGGCTTAAACCTGTTACTGCTTCTCTTTATCACAAGCAAATTATTCCCACATTGTGGGAAACTTCGATATACTTGAGTACAGCTATTGTGGGCATCTTGTCTCCCCTGGCCAAAATAAATGGCATTCTGGCACTTTTTTTCTTACATTTACTAACCTTTCCTGAGGTGCTGGTTATTCTCACTCACCTTCTCTGGAATCCATCCAGCAAGTCCTGCTCTGTCTCCTTTGAACTGCAGCATAGTGCCTTATGCCAGATACAGCCCAACATTACTACACTTCACGCATCTCTCATGTGACACTTGTTGATACATCTTAGTATATTTTTTGCCTTTCTCTCAGTAGCTTCTGTGCTCTGTTATTATCTAGCTCCTGCTCTCTTGACCTACTCCTTCACCTTCAGTCCCTCACCTGGTATTTGCACAGCTGATTATTTCTCTCTGTGAAGTGCTGCACTTGCCTTTATGAAACTGTTTCTTTTCTTTCTTTTTTTTTTTTTTCCCCTTCCTGATTGTCTCTCCAATTATTCAGGCTTGCTTTGAATTTCAGATCTCTCCTTTCCAGCTGAGAGTGTCTGTGAATGTAAAAGCTTGCTCACTACTCAGTCATCAAGGGCACTAATGAAAACTACTGAATAGTTCTGTGTTTGGAAATAACTCAGGGAATACAGTTCAATACACCTTCAACTTTGGTACTGATAAAGTGATTTTCTGACTATAGTTTTCCAGCCAGTTAGATACCACCTTGATGGGCACTGGTTCCCCACTTTGTTTGTGAAATACTGGCACTAGAAAAGCAACTGCCTGCCTGTTAAATTCAGCTACCACATTTCTGTCTCTTTGATAAACAGAGGAGAGAGAAGACATCCATCCATCGTAAAACTTGGAATGAAAATTTGTGCTCCTCCAAACCAGAGTTGTTCTTATCGCTAAAGCAGAAAGTAGTCTCAAACCCTCCATGCTGGTTGCCCAGTTCACCTTGCAGAGGGAATCAGTTTCCCAGCAGCAGAGTTAGCCAGGAACCCTTTCTGTTTTTTGGAAATCCTTGGAGGAGTCACTTCCAGGGGAATGTTCTTTTCAAACTACCTTGAATAAATTTCCTCATATCTTTTTCTTCTACCTCCCTAGGAAATATTGAATTTTCCAATGTAACCTGAAAACTCATAGTAGTTATTCTTAAATCTGCTACAGGTAAATATTTTGTCCATGGAATACCTAAGGAAGCAAACTGAAAATCGCAGCAGTAAAGCTCTCCCACTGACTTCCATGGAATCAGATTCATCCTTTAATCCCATTGGCAAAATTGAATCTGCAAAGGCACTCATTAGTAACTGGGGGAAAGATGACTGGATTATTCTTTTCAAAAGATGAATACTGCAGATGAAATAAATTTATGGTACCATTTCAAATTCAATAGCAGTATGATTATTTGATCTTTATATCCATTGAGGAATTTCTAGAAAACAGCCACACTAGTTCTGCAGATTTACAGAAACCTGCAGTGATAAACCTAAAATAAAGCACTGCCTAATCTGAATACTCAGGTGAAAATACATTCCTTGCATTAAAGAACTGGTGGGAAGTAAACTACCCAATTTTGTGAAACTACGAATGCCACTACAATTTTATTTCCTCTGAATGGTTTTGATGACAAGTGACAGAATTTATAGTCTATAGAGAGAAATAACGAAGAAGTGACTGCCTTGTAATGGCAAACTTAAAAACAAAATTGTCTTGGGTAATCGTTTTCCTCACAGAACTGGCCACAACTGTAAAGAAACTTCCTTCACTGCTATTTATGTTGTTAATGTTTAAATGCATATTAACATGCCACTGTGATGATAAGGACCACAAAAAGGAAGGAGATTACTGAGGACTTGTTAAGAACTTGCTTTCCATTCCTAATATTAGCTACAAAGACAGATTTCTAAACCCCTTTACTCTGCATAATTTATGTCAGTAAAAGTCCCATGGAGCTTCTTGCAGTTGACTGTTGTGACCTTCAATTAAACACTAATTGTTGTTGTGTTTTATAAGCTTTCCTGAGGAATGGGGACCCATGGCACTCCTCAGTAGGAAGCCCCTTGGTTTGTGGTATATATTATAAGAAAATGTGGAATTACAGTATTGTACAATGACAGAATTCTGCATGGGGAAAAGAAGGACTTGGGCTTCAGGGCATAATGCTTTTCAACCTTTGAAAGCCAGAAAGAAACTTAAATTATAGTTCTTTCCAATCTTGCAAGACACCCTGTGAAAATTTCTGTGAAATTAGTGGTATTGACAAGGACTTAACACAGCAAAGGGAGACTGAGAGGCTACTTTTAAGTAGGTCCTTAAACATTTCTTCAAACTCTTCTAAACCACTTGTAAATCATGTTAGATAAATTCAAATTACTCAGTGGAAATAAAAGCGATAATTTCCAAAGTACAAACCCAAAAATACCAAGGAACTGGAGCATTTTGGCATACTTCATCTTAAGATATTTTTAACTGACTACAAATACTAACACAATGAAAAGCAGGTAGCTTCTGGAATTCCCAGCACACTCGCATTTAAGGACCTACTGGATTATTACAAATAAGAGTCCTGAAATATTCCTGATAAGGTGGGGAGGACAACACAACTGCCATCAATAATGGTATCAGACATCAACACAGCAGGGCTTGTGCTTCTGTCAACTCTGTTCAATAGTAACAAATTCCTAGGGATGGAAAGGAAATCCTCTGCTTGTATTATCTACTGTGGCATATCTCTATATGGTGGATCATTAGATTTTTTAAATCATGCCATTATCATATGTGATGTCCCACCATCATTTGTTTCCTACTGAAGCATGCATTGTCTCAAGATTTTATTTCACAGATTTTACTAAAATAGTCAATAAAAGTTTATTGCAGTTTAGTCTGCTACATTTAGCCTTGCAAAAAAAAAAAAAAATAATAAAAAGGCACATAAATAACACTAAGTCAAACAGCTATGAAATTTTAAAAGCCATCTGGATTATTCTTTAATATGATTTTTCTATCTAAAATTTCTCTGAAAGGAAGGTGTTACTTAATAACACCTAACCAGTGTTGTTAAAACTTCCTTGAGCAACAGCCTGTGCAGGCAATGTTTGACTTCTGCCTACTGGTGATCCTTTATGTCACCAGACTATCAGGCTCCTGGTTGCACTCTGCTCACAGAGAAAGTCATGCAAACATCACCAGACAGTTTCAATATGCAGCTAATTAATTAATTAATTGTTTTCTTTCTCAGTATTTCCTTAACTTTGTGTTAAAGTCTCAGAAAAACATACAGCATAGATTAGATTTGTGCTAAGCTGGTGATGTCCTGTAGCTGCTGTGAGGGCTGAAGCATTAAGTCGTGGAATTTGAAATCTACTTTATCTGAAGGGCTTTCTCCAATCCAGCTAATGCAAAGACAGCCTAAAAAATGTACCTGTGGCTGGACAGATGAAATGGGAACTGTGGAGATGGATGTTGAATGTTCTAAATTGGTTGACAGGTAGGTCTTTTGGATGGCAATAATTTTTTTAATCTCCTTAAAACTGGACTAATATTTGCAACAGGTTACATATATCACATCTATAACTCTGAAAAGATACATGCAAAGTAACACCAAGTTACAGAATAGAATTGGCTACTGTCAAGTTTTTTTTGTGAAGGTTCTTCTAGAACTTTCTTTAACTCAGAAGGAAGGCATGCATTTACAAGAATCAGTCTTCCTGGTCTGGCTTCCAAACTATGCAGACCAGAAATCTGCAGGCTTTGGGCTTTTGCTAAGCACAGACTTTAAAAAGTAAAAATTCATTGACTGAACGGATACTTGAGAAGACAGTTTGTCTATTCCTGGCAGCAAAGGGAAGGCGTGCTTAGCACCCGCAGCAGCTGTTTAATTAAAAGTTTCCCACATAGGTAAAGTACCCGACCTCCTTTGGTTGGGGGGAAAAAAAAAAATCTATCACTGATGAAAAACTGCAGTATATTTGTTCAGTTTCAGAGTTGTTTTCAGATGTGCAGTGTGAGCTGGTTTGGAAGTGGATTGCAGTGCTAGTGGCAGCTTGCTCTGTGCTGATCGGATCCAGCACAGTCTGAAGCCAGAGAAGCAAACTGACCTTGCTGAATGAACATATTTTACCCTTGATGCTTCAAAGGGATTCAACCTCTCTGAATAATTCTGCCAGAGCAACCTTTAAAAGAACAAAGCTTCTCTGTAAAAAGCAGCTTTAACATAAATGGCAAATAGCCATAAAATCAGGATATGCATAAACTGATGTAATTGTTAAACCTGCAGAGCCAGGCTTTAATTGTGCTCTCAAAAAGATACTTTTCTACCTGAAAATATTTTCAGTACTCTGACCTCTCTCCAGCTAATTTATAGTTAATTAGCAGTTTGTAATGGTTTAACCTCAGCTGGCAACTCAGCCCAACGCAGTTGCTCACTCCCTTCCCCACAGTGGGATGGGGGAGAGGATCAGAAAGGCAGAAGTGAGAAAACTTGTGGGTTGGAATTAAGACCAGTTCCCATGGGCAGGCAGGTGTAGCCATCCCCAGGAAATCAGGGCCTTATCATGTGTTAATGGTTACTTGTGAAGAAAAACTCCATCTTTCGAAAAGTCCCCCCATTCCTCTGTCTCCTCCCAGCTCTATATGCTGAGCATGACACATGGTGTGGGATATCCCTTTGGTCACTGGGGATTGACTGTCCTGTCTTGAGCAACTCCAGCCTCCTCACTGGTGGGGCGAGAGCCAGAAAAGGCCTTGGCTCTGTGTAAGCACTGATCAGCAGTAAGGGAACAGCCCAGTGTTACCAACACTGTTTCCAGCACAAATCCAGAACCCAGCCCCATACCAGGTGCTGTGAACAACAACTCTATCCCAGCCAAGACCAGCACACAGTTATAGATTTCAGGGGAATAACAGAGCAGCAAAGATAGCCTTGGAAATCAAGCTTTCTACCTTCATAAATAACTGAAGCTCACACCGTTCAAGGTCTCATCAGACACAAGTTTGAGCCTCTGTGGATGTTCTCATAGGAGTTTACTTTACTTTTCTAAACTTTGTTTTGTCATTCAGTATGTAAAAAGTCTCTGCTGTGAGCATGGCAGTGAGCAATGTTTGGACAGGAAGAGTGGGAGTTAAAGTATCTCCTCTATTTTCTTTGCACTTGTAATAACTCAGAATAATAACAACTGTGCCTCTCATCAATGGAAAAAGAATAGGTACGTTCTCGGCTCTTGAAAAGCACTTGGTGACTCATGAGTAGTAAGCCAAAAAAAAAAAAAAAGTAATTTACAGGGTTATTTGTTGACATAAAGAACAGTGTAATCAAAGTCTACCCCCTAGAAGTGCCTGTGCATAGCTATTTGGCACTGATCAGCTATGATGCTCATATTGCCATGTTAAATTAATCCTTATAATGACATGAGTAAGCCCTGTTTTTATTTATAGTGCCTTTTGGTAATACATCCCCTAAAATGTGGTGTTTTGGATTATACACAGCTCATGTTTGCATCTGCCTCAACAGCATATTTGTCCAAAATCTCTTGGAAACTCTACAGGTAATATTTGTGAAAAATGGAGAGGTATTATTTGAGAGTTGTCTTTCCTCTTCAGCTTTTCCAAAATACAGAGGAAATGTTGAAGACCTACTAGATATTACTGTTTCTGACACTGGTGAGCAAATACAGGGTGGCTCTTCCAAGGATCTGTGGTTTGTATTCTCATTAATGTTCACCTCAAGATGAATGAGCTGCATTTTCAGACAAATTTGCCTCTGTGAGTCATTATGTTGCTTTCTACTCTGTATAAGTATTTTAGCAGAGTGCCAATTTTTTCCCTCCAACTCGCCTTCATTTACAGCTTTCAGAAACATTTACAGTGAAAGTTCTGAGCAATTTCTGCTTTCTTAGTTGGGTGTTTCTTGTGTGCAAGAAATAAGATACGGGGCTTATCAAATGTATTTCGTTTTGCAAGTTAGACTGTGTAGGGTACAGTATTATGGCATTGTAGCAAGGCTTCAATGGAAGACGTTATAGAAGAGGAAGATGATTTAATTTTAGGACAAATATAACCTCACATTCATCCTCTTACATCCATATACCTTTAGGCACAAAGATTTGCATGTATGAGTAGCTCATGTACCACAACGTGCATCCAGGGGCCCTGAACATGGTTTTACAATGAAAAAAAGAGGATAAAGGATATTGCTCAGGAAATCTGTGCTGTCTTTCCTTGGGTTTGTTTTGGACACATCTTTCTCCACCTTGCTGGAAGTTGACAGCAGTTGTGATCCTGTTTCCCTGTCCTCTCCTGCCTCTGTGAGTCATCAGGATTTACTCACAGTATTTTGCCTCCTGGTTCACATGTCCCAGGAAGCTGCACATCCTCCTGAGTGCCGGACTCTGCATAGCAATTCAATCCAGCACCTGCTCCCATTTCTTCTTCATTTGCATGTCTTTGTATTTCCATTAAAAGTCTGTAATGAGCAGCATCCCTGATATCCTGTTACCATGTACAGAGTGTGGTTCCATGTTCTGCTACCTTTGTTTCTCATGCTGGCCCAAGTTTGTTGCCTCATTGCTGGAGGAGCAGGAGAACATCCGTGGTTTTCGTGTCCCGCTGTACCATCCTGCTGTTGCTCTGTCTGCTTGCATTGTACTAGTGCCTTAAAGCTGTTCTTTGGTTGTTTGGATGTAGTCTAACAAGGAGGGAAAAGATACCTGTTAAAATGTGTTTGGGACAAGGAAGGTTTTTCTGTTTATCTGACCCCGTTCCATTTCCTGGGTATTTTTGTGCCATTTGAGGAAATGGAGCATAAATAGGCCATTTGGACACTGTTGCATAGAGGGCACCTGAAATCAGTGCTGTTCTTTATCTTTCCCCCACATCTGTTAGCACGCCCATCTCCCACACAGCAGGACTTCCCAGCCTCTGTGTGAGCAAAGTAAAGGCATCTTGTGTCTTCACCTCATTTACTGTCAGTCACACCTTATGATAATTTACTAAGATCTCACAAATGTCCTTTCATTTAAATGGTTTTAAGTACTGATATAATATAAATGTACGGAAAAAGCATGAACATCATTCACACGACCTTACTCTTGAGGCACAAGGGCAGAATAACTCCCACTGCAAACAGGGAGCTGAGAAGAGACGAAGTTCCTCAGTAAGGCTTTGGGCTGCTATTGTGATCAAAAGACATTTAGTGTATCTCAGATTTTATCTTCCTTTCTTGTCTGTTAGCCTTCAACGTAACTGGTACAGAAATGTTGTTGTCTTGATGCATGCAGTGACAGCATCTTAATCTAGTTGATCAATTATCCTCAAGGCAAAGGAGGGCAAGTATTAGAGTTTTCTTATCTGTACTTGTTCAAAGAGAGAAACCAGCTCTTGGATAATTAAAGGACTATTTAATTAAGTGAATCTGAGAAATCATTTGAATTCTTACTTCTAGTTTCAAAAGCAGACTAAGCCTCTAGGCGCTTGGCCAACTTCAAGACAATGAAAACTGGCTCAATATAAAGTGTCCTTTGACCTGTGGTATATTTCTCTCTGATAGTTTTGGGGGTGGGAGGTGGGGGAAGGAATTCTTTCTTCAACAAAATGAGAGTATGATTTTCTAAATGCTCTACAAGACAAAGAGTGTTTCTTGGCATGGGTTTACATGGTCTTCCTTGCTTTCACAAATGATCCAGACTGAGAAAAGTACCATTAATTTCATGAGCCACAGATGATTATTTCATTACAAGCATCAACCTCTGAGCTTCTGATCTGAGTAATATCTCTGGAGTGTTCTTGCTGGTATTTCTACAATTCTTTTTGAATTAAGGAGCAAATTTAAAAAAAAAAAAAAAAGAGAAAAGTTACATTGAAAGCCACAGAAAAGAGTTTCTACTCTAGAGAGGAATGTGTTCCCTTTTCTTATGATCTTCTGTCTGATTATCCCTCAGTTTTAACCCCGAGAAAGTGCCTGTTCTGAGTGCTACATACTGGGCAGCAAATATTGGTAAATAAATATCAGGGATAGCAGCATGAGAAAGAGATGCATGAACTGAATTCGTACACTATTAATGGACAGCTTGGCATTCAGAATTCAGGGTGTAGCTCTGGAGTTATGGAAGTAGCTGTATTTTATTTTTATTTCCTTAAGCTTAATCATTTTTGCTGCCAAAAGCAAGGTTCTGTTCTTCAGTTCACTTGAGATTTCAGCGGCACTGTTTACTAATTCTGTTTACCTCAACGTGGGACTAAAGTCCATAAATGTAAGTGAATGTAAATGTGTGTTCTGGCCCTTACTGTACCTTTCAGCATTGTAAAGGAACTGTTATGCTCACAACCTTGTTTATAGACAGAGGCAATACACATTACATGTATAGGCAAGGATTAATCATAATGAAAACTGAAAAGGTAACAGATCAAAACTAGAATCATGGTAATTTTTGTGCTTTTTCCTCGTGTTTGGATCCAGCTGGGATAATTTTAATGTTTGCTATTGCACTTTTTCACATTTTTCTTGCTTCATTGATCTGCAGGTTTATGAAACTTCCAAATGGACTCACTGTACATGGTTTTCTGTACAAGTGTTAGATAATTCTCTGTTTTCTGTTACCACCAAAATCTCTTTTGCAAGCTCCAGGTCTGCATATCTGATAAGTTGTTTATAGACATGAGGTCTCCAGTGCCAGCCCATGCCCCCTTTCCTCTGCCCTGTATCAATGTGATTTATTTTCTTTCATGTTAAAGAATGAAATATTTTCCTCATGACTGGATTTGTCTTTCTGACCTCTGTTGAAAATACTTTTCTTGATGGTTTGTCCAAGTAATTACTTATATTTCAGGAAGCTTAATTGTAAAGCATCCTACTTTGGTTAATGAGGAAAGACAGCACAAAATTTGAATTACCAATATGAGTCTCCAGAAAAGTTGCATCAAATCATCAATTTTTTTGCACTCTCTCAAGTTTTCTCTTTGATTTAGACCATTTATTTTCTCAGTGACATAGTGCCCATCTGTGGGGCATGAACAAAAACAGTAAAAAAACCCAGGGCATTACAAGACTGTGGTGCTGATATGATAACGGGGCTTTTCTTTCCACCTGCAGTTAGAGTAGGAGGTGCATGAGCATATATAAGAGTTCTGAAAATAGCTCCCAATGCATCCTCTGCTTGTTTTATACTACTCTAAAATACCATAAAGTAGCAGAAGCTATTTCAAGTAATCCATAATGTACAAAAGAAGTACAGGGATAAGGCACAGATGGCTGGCTGCAAACATTAGTGAGCAGGATCAGAGCAGAACTGTCTCCTGTTTTCCAGCGCTGTTAGTTCTGTTTTATGGCAGACACGCAGATGTTCCTGAGAGACATCCCAGGGACACACTCGGGCTCTCCAACAGGTGATGTTCTGAAACCTCTGCAAATCTCTTACTCTTCATCCAACACTGGGCAGGTTACCACAGTAGGATGAGAATCAAATGAAGGTGTCCAGGTCAGGAACATAGTGGAAACCTTCTGTTTATCAGCCTCCTGGCTAGGTGTGCTCAGAAATGCCACAGGATGAATTCTGGTTGTATCAGTCCCTTCTATCTGACAGGAAAAGTTGGAAGAGAGCTCATTTCATAAAATGACACACTGTGAAATTGATGACTGTAAATGACAGATTTTGATAACTATTAATAGAAAGGTCAGAGTTGAAAATGCAGTAACTAATACATCATTTGCTCAGAAACTAAGTAGCTGCTATAGGTTATCGTGGACATCTGTAATAGTTGCAGCCTAGAAACCGTGGGTAAAGGCAGACTCTTGTCATTTGTGGTTGTTTTTCAGTCTACTGAATTCTATGCTGTAGCTTTGATTATTATATTTGCTGAAATGTGTAAACATGCTTTCAGTTTGATAACAGATAGCAATAGGCAGAGAATTTGGGTTAGATTTGATGGCAAGAGTATTTGAAAGGAACCCTGAAATTACTGATGTATCAGAAGGCCCCTTGAATACATTTGAGAATGCAAAACATCTTACCAGACTTATATCAAATATAGACCTGATTCGAAAAAAGAGAAATTTTACCCCGTGGGAAACTTCTTGGAACAGATGTAGAATTGTTGTGAAACTAAGGCTTTATCCTGTCTGCCCTTCCTCAGCAGCACACTCGGTCTGTGTGGTGAGGGCACAGAGGGAGAATAACAACCTGAGGGTTATTCAGGTGTGAACCTCCGCAGAAAATTCCACATTAGTGTGCACTGTCAGGCTCAAGAGCAGCACTGGGGAAATGACTCACCTCCAGGAGTCTATATCTGTCACTGAGGACGATGGAAGAGTCTAACTCCTCTGATTGAAGAGATAACAAACTGCAGAAGGGCTGGTGGCCAGCTGCCAGCAGCTGCCAGGAACACAGCCAGCTTGGGAATCTGCGAGAGGTTACAGCCACCAGCTGGGCATCTTGGAAAGCTGAATGTACATCCAAGGTAATAGATTCCACTTTCTTTTAAATGTTTTGGTGTTGAATGAGTGTTTCTTGGGTTTTTTTAAGGCTGTCTGGTCATTAGTCATCATTATCTTTAGTCCCAGGAGAGGACAATCAGAGAGATAGAAAAAGTCAGGACACCTGAGCTAATTTTGGCTGTCTACAATAGAGGGGGGGATCAGAGCCCTGTTGATCAGATGGAAAATTATGTCAATTAGCCTCAGGAAAATTAAGTGCAAGGTTCAAGGTCTGTAAGAGATTATCTCCAGGGCAGCAGAAAGGAAGAGAAGTGTCATTAGCCTGGAGACGGTGGCACTGTTTTTCTGGCACACAGCTTCACCCACACAGGCACAAAACTTGGCACAATTGGTTTAAAGATGTTCCCCTCGCTGCTTCCAAAAGCTGCAACAATTCAGGTTGCCTAAACTGTCCACTCCATCTGCCCAGGTGGCTGCTGTCTTTTGTGACCCCTCCCCCTCTGAGTTAGACTTCCCTGCCAAGAAGATGAATTGTGGTGTGTTGGTACACCTCTACACACCTGGGAAGGTACACCTGTAAGCCCAGACCATGGAAAGAAAATGCTGTGATGCATCTGGATTAGCAAACAAAATTACCTAGAAGAACTAAGAAATAATAATTCTTTTATATATTCTCTCTTTATTGTGCTTGAATAGCTGTGTAAAGCTTCCTTGCCTCTGCAAACAAGATGGTTCTGTAAATATCCAGAGACAGTATAGTTATCTCCAATTTTCCAGCAGGACTTTTTCAGAGAAACACCAGAAAGCCAAAACACCTTTTAAAACAGTGGATTTTTCACATCTTTCAGCAGAGAATAATAAAGACAATATTCTGTAATTTACTGTTCAGTATGCACATTTTAGGATTTTACATCTCAGGAGGAATATAGTTTTAAAAAATGCCAGTATATTGCCTCATATTTTATTTTCATTGTTTCTATGAATGATGTCTTAAGAAAGAAATCAACTAAGAAATAAGATACTACTCAAATTCACATTTTTTTGGAACCACGTTTAGCACTGCTTCTGGATTAAAACTTATTTTAATAATATTCTAATGTGGCTCACTGTTTTAATATTTGATATTAAGTGTTAAAGCCACTCTTGGTTCTCTAAAGATAATTTTAAGTGCTTAGATAGGTCTATGCAAACTTAACCTTTAGGCACAAGCACAAAGAATTTGCATATCTACTCATTTTAGGGGACAATTTGTGCAATATTCCAACAGGTTATTTAAAAAAATTATACTTTATGTTGCCTACTCTTGCATTCTCTAGGGGTAACAAGAAGTCAGTTCCCATTAGCAGGATCTTGACCTTGGATGCTCCCAAATGGTTATGGCACTGCAGCTAATTGCCTGTGTCTTAAACACAGTAACTGTAATAAAAACAAAAAGGTACAGCAATTTCAGGAAATCCTGCAGTGTTCACTGGAGTTTTTCTCTGGTTCAGTCAAGATATTTCATAACTCAAGAAAAGATCTTAGCAAATAACAATTTGGGTTTGTTCCTGGCCCAAATTTTAGCTACAATGACCAAAAATGGGTCACTCTTCTAGACCCATTCTCAACTGAGACAGCAAAAGCTCCACGAATGTTACTGGTATGTTGTGAATAGATGCCTTGTGATGCATTTGTGTTGTTTACTGGTTCACATTTTCCCTCAAGAATTGATTTAATGAGATGCTGGAGTCCAGAACTCATAAACAGTAGGAAAAATTCTGTAAAGAGCTTTGAATCAGACATATATTTAGCAAATAATAGATGTAAGGAAATGACAAATGTAGTCTATACAAATTTAAATCCATTAGGACAACACTGAAGAGAATACATTGAAAAATCACAACCTTTAAGATCTTAAAGAGAAAGCATCAGATTTTTGGAACATGAAGAGCTTTTCAAAGAGAATTAAAAAGAAAGATCTTGTGAAGATCATCTCCTTTTCCCCAAAGGTTAAAACAGAGGGTTTGACCCACGGTTAAGGTAATTAATGGGCATTATTTTCAACATCTATAATGAGGTGTCTCACAAAAGTCAGATTGGCAAGTGCTGAGCCTGGTACGTGGGTGCTTGATCAGAACTGAGGTTATTAAGGAAAAGGCACCAGTAGATGGTGCTCAAGAATATGCAAAATTGTTTCTGGTTCTGTAGGACTACTAACTCGTCCCTGCACTCAGTTATGTGTGAGCAGCTTTCTGGGTAATGTGCAGAGTACCTTGGAAAAAAGGCCAGATCTCAAGAGAAATCCCATACATCCTGAGCATTCTGTGAGTCCTAAATACTGCTTGGAACCCTCTGGTTCATGAACTCCCCAAAAGAAGGGTCAGTGCAATTCCTTCTCTTTCTGTCAAGTCTAAAATGAATCAGTAGCAAGTCATAATTGGTGTTGTCAAGCAATGCTGACAAATCTGACAGTGAGGGCACTGCTGATTGCCCTAAAACCATATTTTTATAAAAAAAAAATAAAAATCATATTGCTTGGCTTATTCATAACATTCCTTTCCCAGAGAACTGTCAGTGTCAGTGAGAGGTCTCTACATTTTGTAGGAGGTGATGTCTGTGCTGAAATGCATCTGCTTTCTCACTTCGTTTTGGCTGTAGATTTGATATCAGTGATCTGTCTGTAAAACTCTTCTCAACGTTACACTCAGGTTTTAAACTATGTAGGAAAAACATCGTTAAATCTCGTGATTTTTTTAAGGTATTTTAGTGTTCTCCTGTAGTTCACTTCAGAGTGGTTTCATGTGTTTCACCAGAAAAGGAGGGCATCACAGGTGTATTTTGAGGCCACACCTGGACAGAAAGCATTGCAGGATCATGTAGAGACTGCAGAACTACAGTTTGGGTCACAGTGAACAAATGCAACTGGCAAGCTCACTGGAGAAGCATGTCTGTCTTACAGATAGTCTAGTTTTCCACCATAATTGCTGGTGTGATGCTGGATCTGGTATCTATTAGAATGAATAAATTGCCTGAAGTCCAATGTATTATCAGAGGACTGTGCAAAACAACTTAGGAAGTCATTGAGGAGGCTAAGCTTTTTTTAAAAAAACCCACTTTATCGTGCAAGTCACAGGAACATTTGTGGGTTTTCAGAGGCCTTAATGGCCTGCTATTTGAAAATACATATTTCCAGGCATTCTCTGTCCAAACATCTAATCTGAAAATTACTGCCTGTAATACTTGGATAAAGTGTTTTAAAAGAAAATTTGTCACAGCTCTTGCTGCCGCACCACGTACAAGAGATTGTCTGAAACGCATCCCTAGGCTTGCCATCAGGATGCCATTTCCCTGCTTCACCATGAAGAATTTTCTTTGAATGTCTCTGTGAATTTAAAAATGGATAATAGAAGGATCATATAGTTCTTGGATACCTTCTGAATGATAATCGGAATAAATAGAGTTGGAAATGGAAATGACCCCTAGAAATAACTACTGAGAGCAAGACTAGGCTTGTAATCTCAGATAGTCCTGTAAAAGTGTATTAGTGATCAGGCACAGCACAGCCTCCCTTCTTATTTCAGGAAAGAAGAGCCATGTTCAGGCCACATAACATTTATTTATTTCCCTGTAATAGGTTAGAGTCAATGGTAAAAGTCTCATGATGCTAACTATTGAAAGAGGGTAGCAGTTTTCCAGAAAACCTTTCATCTATTTTGTGAGTTCTCTTAAGGCAACAATAAGGAGTAACTTTTTTCTTAATCACCTCTAATTCTTATAATTCTGTGGCAATTCTGTCTGAATACCTGTGAAAAAACCATGTGAATGATATATAGCTACACAATATAATTTGGCTCTGGTACATATTTTTCAAATTTTTATTAACTTCTAAAATAATCTGGTAGTTTTTTTTATCATTCACCACACATTTGCAAATTGCTCAGTGAAACATGTTTTAGTGCAAACTGAAAACTAGAAGATGCATTTTTATGCATCAGTTTAATTTCACCGTCTTGTTGAATTTTGAATCGATGGCACTTCTTGTCTGTGAAGGACAATTCATATTAAATGTTTGTTGTGGTTTCACTGCTAGGATACTGGGAAGAAGATTAACTCTATCCCAGCTGAAACCAGGACAATGTTGCATAATTAATATGATACTCAGAGGTATAAACAGATCTCATTTTTAAAGGCACGTATGTAGTAATGACTCTTTGTCCCCAAAGTTTAAAACAGGAGTCAACAGAAGGAATTCAGCTGGATGTCCAGGCTGACCCTGCTAACAGCCCATTAAGAGTATATGATAATTTTGATTTGCACAGGTGTTAATAAATACAAGATCACTAAATCACACACTGATCAGGGCAAGGCTTAGCAGAAGCTCAGCGCACAGGAACATAAGGCTATAAGCTGTTGGCTTGTCAGCTCCATACATTTGTTTTCTGACTCTTGTGTTCTCTTTTCCCATTGAAGAGACATTTTTCTATCTGAATCTTCTCACGGTTGGAGCACCTGCCGGTGTGCAACATATTTGACAGTTGTATTGCTCTTGTGAGAATCCAAGATTGCGAAGAGTAAGTGACATACTGTAGATATTGGGGTTTTTTGTATTGGAGATCAGTTTAAAAATCCTTAAATTCCAGCCCCAAGAGCTATTCTAGGAACTAGAGCATCTTGGTCTCAATCTTTTTACTTTACATTTCTCTCTATATGCAATTTCATACCTCTCTGGTTATTTTCCTAATTTACTAGTAAGGCATCTCTCGAAGCAGATCAGTGTTATACCATTGTCTTTGCCCAGAGAACTTGCTCTTTCAAAAAGCAGAACAGGAGAATTTTTAAAGTATGCATAAAACAGAAATCTTGCTGTTTTATTCATGTTTTAGTGATAGCATCCAGTATATTCCATCAAGTTCATGAAACTTGACTATCTGGCAATTCTTGTTGTACCACTGACAGGTGATATCCTGAACTTGCCTCTCAAGTTTTAGAGCTTTGGTTCAGATGGACATTTAATTAACACTCCTGTAGTTTTTTTCAAAAATGCTTTTAATTTTTTTTTAATCCCTGTCAGTTAAAGTAGGAAATACAGCAGGAATTTATTAGACTTAGAGGGTTTTTTTTCCCCCCTCTTGTACAAGTTCAATTATATCCCCATCTGTAATGCTTTTTTAAGTTGGATCAGGATATTAACTATTTAAACTAATCCTCTAGGCCCATAGAAACTGGAACCAAAGAAAAAAATACTAACAAAAATGAAAAATAAGAAGAATAAACTGAAAAATTCTCTTTATGTCAAAGAAAACCTGAAGTTTCGAATGAAAGTTATATCTGATTTCTTTCGATTATAACATCATGTTCTGCTATGATAAGGAGCTTTATTCTTGTTTAAAAAGCAAAATTGAGTGAGACCTTGCATTCTAAAAATAACAGATCAGAACCAGCTTGACTAGCAGACGAGCTTGAGAGAACAGGTAGGCCTTCAGACAGTCCTTCCAGGAGAAGAATTATTAATCACCTACCCTTGTTCTGAAAGCAATAGCGGTGCTCAGGCATTGGAGCCCAAGGCTGCGGTTGCTCATTACCGTCCTGAAAGTATCTCTCTCCTGCTTACCATGGAGCACAATATGGACAAAGACAAATTGTAGGTGTAAATCTTCTTCCCTGAACTGAAACCAGGTGCATCTTGAAGTCATTGGAATAAAATATGTTGAACTTGAACCACTAAGAGTCTGACCCAAGGCAGGTGGAAGTCGGCAGGAGCCTTTCAGCTCATGTTATTAGATTTTGCACTGGAAGCTACTTGGTTGATACTGAAGGCAGCAAAGGCAACAACATGAGAGGAACAAGGGACCAATTCTTCTTTTTTCCTCTTTTCCAAAGCAGGAAAATTGCCTAATTCTAACTGTCAAAACCAAAGTTTGTTGAAATCAATAGGAGTCTGTCTAAGCGAGAGCAAGTGAACAGCATAAGAGCAACAAATAGCAGCTGTGTTATGTACCTTGCTCCAGGTCCTTCTGGAATGAAAGCCACTAAAAATAGAAACAGCACCGTGGCGAAAGTTACCCCATTGAGCATACCCCAGTTTTATCATGGTAAAATTGCTTTCTTACCAGTGGGGGACTTTGAGTCCTTCTCTGTGCCAGAGGGATGAAAACAAACAAACTCCCTTATAATCCCTGGACTCTCTTGTATTTTTGTACTTGAGCCAAGGAACAGCTAGAAACAGAGAAGGTTGTTCATTTCTTCTGAAAAAATCTGATGCAACTGAAAAATTACAATATCTAGCCAAAAATTTTGGACAAAAAAAGTGACATGGGAAGATAGCCATCCCCTTTTCCCCCCTCTTTTCTTTCCCCCCCCTGCTCTTTTTGTTTATATCCCAGTATCAGCTGACACCAGCAGGTACCTGAAAGACATCACAAAGCTTCAGTACATGAATAAAACCTAAGCTGTGCAGGGGAAGTCATGCATTATTTGACTTCATTCACCAAATTTGTCTACTAAACAAAGCTGAGAGAAACAAATAAAAGAAACACTTTGATACTGAAAAATATAAATGAAATTTATTGTCTTTGACAATACAGCCACTTTCCAAACACTGCTGTTGATTCTCATGCAGATGAGGAAATTCAAAAAGATGTGTTTCAAAAATTTATGGTTCTCATAGTTAATAAAGTTATTTTATTAATGGAAAAAATTTTCTGTGCTGGACTTCAGAACCTATTGATTTTATTTGAGTAGCTTAGTGGCAGATTGCTAGAAGTATGAGTTCTGGAGAGCTGATGCAGCAAAAAGAAAGATAGTATCTCTTACAAAAATTTAATTATCTTGACACTAAAACTGCATCTTATTTTAAAAATTAATCTCCATTAAAAAAAATAGGCAATGTCTAAAAGTGAAATGCCTGTCATGTGTTATTGGCAAATCTGAAATGAAACTGCAGGCTAGAATGATTGATTATACTTAAAGCAAAGAGCCATGATCTGATAATAAAACTGGTTAGACAGAAAAATATGTGACTGGGCAACCTAAGTTGCATCTCCAGAAATAAATGTTCTCATAAAAATACAAATAGATGTGTGAAGCTCACATAAAATCTGAAGATGTTACATTCTCTATATTCTGCTTGGTGGTAAAATCAAAGATCAGCAGAAGAAATGATGGTGAAACCCGCCTGGATGATTAGTACAATCATCAGTGCTTTTTAACATCTTTGTTTTTCCAGTATGGAAAGGGAGAAGAGCCCTCAGTGAACAGATTCATTTCTCAGCCATAAGAAGATGCTTTCAGTTTTTCCCAGGTGGCATTTTTGGTTAAATTGTCCTGGAATATATTCTCTGCTCTTTACTACAGTTTGGTATTGGTGTGTATAGGGTGCTTACAATGTGTTATCATAGTGTGCTGTAACATAGAGGGATCCTGTGTGTGTATATGAATAGCTTATATAGTCATAGGTATGCATTGTTGTATTAATTAATATATCACTTATAGACACATACAGACTCACAGCTCTGTCTATGGAAATATTTTGTATTAAAAAACCCCCTCTATCTGCAGTAAAATATGCAGAGTGTATTTGATATTGTCCTTTCCCCTGGGTAGTTTAAGGGTTTGAGGATGTAATGATGGTTCCTGCTTCTGCAGGAGCAGCAGATTTGTGGGCTGAAGGATGCCCTGGCATGATATCCCTGTGCTGCCAGTGTGTAGGAATCAAATTCTCCCTGGGCATGGGTGTGTTCTGAAGTGCAGCCAGATCTACAATGCCATTTACACAAAGTGTGTTTTCTGCAGAAGCCCAGCCTTGACCTGGAGGTTTTAGAGGTAGAATTATGTAGCAAAGCAAGAGACTAGGAGACTTGGGATGAAAAAGTGAGAGAATTGGCCAGAATCATGTGACTGTCTTAAAACAACAGACTGTTATTAAAATGTTATTAGCAACCACCTGTTTTCTTCTAACACTGTTATAGTACAGTCAACTCTTTTTAGTGTGTTGCTGTCGCATTCCCACCAAGCAAAGTCAGAGCCTAGTTAATCTTCTGTCTGCTTTAGCTTTCTCTCCAGTTCATGTATGACTTTGAAAACTCACACAAAAATCAAAGGGTAAAGACAAAACTGAATCTGATGAGCTTTGCAAATCAGTAAAGATGAATAATAATAATAAAAAACTCCAATAAACAACTGCAGAGCTCTTGTTAAATTAAATCTTCACAAATAGATCCATGTGACTGAAAGGGTGGCACATACTGCTTACCTATACAGAGCAGTAGCAAAAGTAAAAACCTGGAAGTCCCATGGATAGAACACAGTATTTATGCTATGTCCAAGTAGGAGGTGTAGAAGCTGGACAGTCTCTGACCAGTGATGGTGAAAGTATTTTCCTTATCAGCTTTAAGTTCACTGACATACTAATGTTTTCTGGCACTGATGACAACAGAAATTATTTGTGTATACTGAGTATGAGCCTCCTTTTAGCACCAGCTTGTGCCGGTGCTCTCCCAGATAATCTCCTCCTGTGCTTCCTGGTCCATCCAGCACTTGGGCTGGAACATCTGTGGCAAGGAAAGTACAGAACATATCAGCTTCACCTGGGTCTTCCTGCACTGGGAGAAGAAACATTGACTTTATTTGTGCATTGCTTGATTTTTTCCTGCAGTTTGAAAGTCTTTCTCAGGGTAGAGAACTATGTCCAGATGCTTATAGAGGCTTTCCTACATTTTTATTCAAGGAAAGATCTTGACCTTGGAGCTTGAAAGAGAAAACCTTCTCCCTGGGGGCAGCTAGGATAACTAGAAACATTTACTCTGGGGGTGGAAAGGAGTGAACTTGGCTGTAACAATCTCTGCTATGTTTCAAGTATCTTTCTCTTTAAGAATATGGCTAAATGGGCCTGAAGCAAAGAAACCCTCTTACTCTGTGCTTAGTGACATTGAAAAGGCACAGTGTTTTGTGCTTGCATTAATACAGTAGCTTATATTAAATGTATTTCTACATTTTATTTCCTCTGTGCATCTCAGGAACCAGATACAGTGTCTAAACTGTCTGGCATTGTAGTTAGACATATTTGTAGACCAAGAGAAGGTAAAGAGATAGAGATCTATTATGAGAGGTTGTCTATCTTATTTAAGAGGAAAGGAAAGCTTTCCCAGTATTTGCCAGGTTCACATGTATGCAGTGCAATAAAAAGTGGAGTAGGAAATAAATCTTAGACGTAACAGACCTAGACTTAGATGAATTCTGTGAATCACATCTTGCTGTTGAAGTTCTTCACTATGTATAGTTATAATATGAAAGCAGAATTTTCTGGGCTATAATATGGCAATTAAAATTGATTTATGGACAACAAGCCTTCGAAGTGATATCCCACTGCAATTTCAGAGCCAAAGGTCTTGCCACCAACAAACTGTCAAGTGCTTTTAGGATGTTAATGACAGAAATGTAAACCAGCCATCAAAAATATGATTGCAAGTTTCATTGCTAAGTTTGAATGTATCACACAGGCTCCCCCTTTCCCCCATAAAGTCCTGCACACATCACTAGCACTAAATCCAAAGTATGATATAACTACTAGGGAAAAGGGTATTTATTAAGTATTTATTATATATGTCTACCATATGAAAGTCTGAAAGAACCTTTCTTTTTGCTATGGAGGCCATTCAGAAAGTTCTGTGTTTTTAGTGTGCAGTCAGGTAAGCATCATCACTCACACAAACACATGCCCATTCATCAATTTTATAGCACTGAGAATTTCTACAGGCAGGATCAAATGAATACATTCTTTTTGAAAAGAGAGGCATTGCATCTAAATTACTGAAACCATTTTTTAGAAGCACTTCAGGAAAAATTATCCCTCTAAATCTGTATTGCAGAGCTGAAAAGCCAGGTCTGCTCTTATTTGATTTTTATTCTAGGTCAGTTCTTAATACCTAAAGTTTCTACTGAGATTTGTAGACAGTCAGCATGTGTTAAAATTGAGCAAGGATTATTTACACAAAATATTTGAATTTAAGAACTGCAGCACATAAATGATATTTATAAACTGAGCCCAAGGATTCAACCTGCTAAAGGATCCCTAGGCTTTGTGTGCTTTGCCACCAAGGGGAATCCACACTTCCTCAAATGTCTCAGGAATATATTCTCCACATGGAAACCCACCTAAGCTATGCATTGTGAAGCACCTGGATGAGAGCTGAGTATCTACCACATCTAGAGATGCCTTCCACCTGTCATTCAGAATCAGATAATATGCAAAAATTTTGTTAACTTTACAAACTACATCTAGCAATGGTTCTACCTCTTTCTTTTCCCACAGCTGTTATGGGTTACAGAAACATATCCAAAAGATTGGAGGTCCCAGCTCTTGGTTTTCCCATAAAACGGGTGAGCTGGTGGTCTACCAGCACTTGAGATGTCTCAAATACTCTTTTAACCTCTTCCAACCAGGAGGGATTGAATTAGTATTCCTGTGGAACTGCTTAAAATACTGTAGCAGTTAAGGCATCCTGCAGAAACAGAAGGGAAAAAGAGGTGGGGGGGATGGGGGGGGGAAGAACCTTTCAGTTTGTTTTTATCTGAATGTTATATTCTGTACAAGGTGAAATAGCCTACAGCCTTATAATTTAAGAGATGAAAAAAGCCTAAGGCATTTGACGTGTCTGAATAACTTTGTTGTATTCACATGATATTTAAAAAATAGACATCTATTTCTATTATGTGTTTTGGCTACCTAGTGGCTTAGCATCTGTTTGGTAATGGTTTGGATGCTGTTTTCTGTAATTCGTGTTTGCTGCATAAGATCACACAAAGTTCCTGTTCCTGTATTCACAACATGCATTTCATTGTAATTCTCTGACAAACTATTGACAGGTGAAAGAAAAGTGGACACTCTTTGTCACTGCATCTCTCACCTTTTTCTTTCTTGATTTAGTTTATCCTTTCCCCTCTGGCAGAGTACAGTGATGGCTGGAAGACAAGGAACAGGTAGAATGGTTTCTCTATTTTAAATATCTTTATTTGTTCCGTGAGTATCTTCTATTTATAAAATAATACCTGAAGAAGGAGAAATTTTTAAAGATCTGACTCAAGATTTCTATCTTAACATACTCAGGAACTACAGTAGGCATTTTTCTGGCAAGAGTTTGGAGGAAATGTTCTCCACTGTGTGAAGGAAAGGAGGGGAGAGAAATGTCAGTAATATTGGTTCTTGCCTCAAGTAATTCTGTTGACAATAGGGGGTAATTAAGGAAATTAACCATGTGTTTTATGCATTTTTAAGTAAACACAGAATATTAGTTACACAGGAAATAGCTCTCTCATTGTTAAGTATGTGAGAAGGACCACAGGGTTTACACCAGTGATCCATTTAAAGGAGGGCACTCTTCCTTCATTTGGCAGCAACAGGTGCTAAAGAGAAATCAGAAGCAGAGACTGTGTGGAGCAAGTTTTCCTCCCAGCATGCTGTCCTGGCTTGTAGAACAGTGTGTAAGCTCAGGGAAAAAAAAAAAAAAAAAAAAGAAACTGAATTAGAACCCTGTCCCATCCTTAACATTTCCATTTAATAAATTCAGGATCCCCAGTTATCAGAATCAGCTTACAGATCCCAAATTTGTTTTTCTTTCACCCTTTTGGCTCCCAGCTCTCCCAAGTGTTGTATAAACGTAAGCACCTAAATATGGGCTCGTGTGTCTGTTTTTAAGTTCTCTACTGGATATAGCTCCCCATCTTTAAATAATAGCTCACAAGGTTTGGGTCCCCAATGAACGGAATATTTTCCTATTTTTCTTTAATTTTTTTCTGTTGGTTGCTATTACAAAAAAACATATTTTTCTCTGGTACATAATTTAAATTACACAATTTTATTTTATTGTCCTGTATTATTTCATCAAGCATTGAATGGAATGAGAGTTACATTCCCTGCCACCATCTCTTATCCCACTGCCAAGGTGTAGGAAGAAAATATTTCAAGGTAACAGTGAGTGCAGAACATCAGGAAATAGCAGTAATTTTGAAGTCTTGGTCCCAAACACTGCTCACAGATGTTAAATGGTCATTTATTATTGGATTTGATTTGAAAAACATTAGAAGTATTGCATGACAGGGTGGCTGGACATTGCTGAGTGAATATTTAGTTTTTTTCCCTCCTTTGACTATGGTGGCTGATGACAACTAGATGGTGGCAGTCATCATCTTCCCACTCACCCTGCAGGTACCACACATCCTCCTCCAGTGCCTGCATTGATTTTTTTTGTCCTTATGTATGAATCCAAGTTTCTCATTATCTCTGACAGGGCCTTATTTTGGGGCATAGTACACATTCTAGTTCATTTTCAAAGTATTGTGTAAGGCGATGGGGCACCTTTTTGGAGATGAGCGAGAACACACCTGTCTCCCCAGAGGCTGTATCTGGCTCCACAGTCATTTTTTTCCTCTGTGGTTGCTGAAAGTCAGTGGTTGATTTTCCTGAGAACTTAGTACAGAAGTCTGCTCTCTTCACTGTGATGTGATGAATTCAAGTAATTGATTTGGTGCATTCAGTATAAGTCAGATGGGTAAAACCAAGAACCTGTATGGAATGCTTGCTTTTAGCAGCAATATACTCTTGCTTTGGTGAAAGTCTATTGAGTCCTGGGCCATCTGTTGAATTTTGCAAATCCAGTGCACTAATGTGATTTTGGAAGGCCAGGGAGATGGCAAAGGAGAAATAAAAATTTATACAAAGGCAAGTTGTTGCACTTGGGGTTGGTTCTTTATAGGAGGCTGGTACAAATTCGGAAAAGTTTTAAGCACTACAGAGCATAGTAGATCTAATAATTCGCCTTCATTTTTCTACAAATCCTCAAACCAAAAGGTTTAGATTCAGATTTAATTTTTCTATGATGAATTTTTCAGAGTTTGAGATGCAGAGAAATTAAAATTCTAAACTGCTACTGATGCTTTTCAGAGATTCAGCCTCTTTGGACCCTGATGCAGAAGCAGGATAGTACCAGCCATCTCTTTCTGTGATCTGACAGCTCCCTGCTGGTGTCCTTCAGCTGCTGCATCCTTGCCCGACCCAGCCCAGGAGGGTGGGCAGGCTGCAGACACTTTTTCCATAGTATTTTGATTTTCCTGTAGTGGAAGGCAACATGCAGAGAATTAAAAAGAGATTGTTTTTTAAATACAGGGTTTAAATGCTGATCTAGTGATATTGGTTGATAGTCTTGCTGTTGTTTTCCCCATAAAGGAATTTTGCTTGTTTGAAGCCAGTAATGTGTGAAGTATGAGCCCTCCTTTTTCCATCCACACCTCAAACAGTGTGAAGGATAGGGACCCTCACACAGACTCACAGGTCTCACAATAATCAGCAGCTGTGCTTGTACCATCATGCTATGTGAAAATAGGGCTATTCAGCAGGTGAAATGCAGCTTCCTGGGAAAATGTCAGAAGCCACTGCACAGAGCACAAACTAACAGCTGGCTGAGAAAAGATCTAGTGATAACTGCTGCACCTGAACAGCCTGGGCTATTTCCCCCTGATCATTCTCATCACCTGCCTTTTCAGAAGGTTCATGACAGAAGGAGCACAGTGGCATGGCAAGGCTGCAAGGTCAGATCCTCTGCTTCCCTTTCAGGCACCAGAGCTTTGCAAAAGTCAGAGGTTCCCAGAGTTAGAGATCTGAGGGTTTTTTACACTTATATATATACATATACACACACACACTTCAGAGTGAATGGAACTGCAGGTGAAAGTGGTAAGGTATCAAGTAAGAAATCAGGCAGGAGCAGGATCATGGTGATAGATGGAGTCCTGGAGCTCTCTGCAGGATTCTCCCTGGTGGGTAGCACTTTGCTGTCAGACAGTATTGCCTTCTCCATGTTCAGTGTGTTGGGAGACAGAGCCAGAAAACTAGGAAATATAGAAGAGGCCACCAGCTTGGGCTGAATTCTGAGCAAACCTGTACTATATTTGGCTATCACCTGCAGCCCTATGGAAATGTGCAGTACAGTACAGACTGATGTGTGCAAAGAAAATCCAGGCTTTTTCTTGCTACAGTTTTTGCCAAAGTCTTGCCTTTTTTTTTTGTTTGTTTTTTTAAAGGTGGAACTCTGAATTTTAAAATGTTCTGCAGAAGGTTGCTTTGATTTTGTTTACTCTAAAGGAAAGCAGAAAGGCTTAGATGTTATTTGAATGAGTATTTTCAGGGCTCAAAATCAGGAGGCAACTCAACACAAGGTCCTTGTGTGACATGGCTCCCTGCAAAATAAATAAATACATACACACAAATAAAAGAAATTAGTTATCTTTAGGGATATTGGAAGGAGTACAGTATATGGATTTGGGAGATTATTTTCACCTGATTGTCTAGCATTGTTGAGACAGATGAAGCATTACTTTATACGTTTTTATTATCAGTATATATTGTAAGCTACTGAACCACTTACAATGGTACAGAAAGAACCACAGGAGCTGAAAAAATGTGCTGCTGTGAAAGACTTAAGGAATTCAAATCTGTTTAACATTTTCAGAACTGACGATGATTTGATTGCAGTTTGCAACTATTTTCATGTGGAGAAGACAGTGGATACAAAGAGAACCTTTAATCTCACTGAGATAAGCAGGCGAGAGTCGTGCCTGGAAGCTGATCTAGAGAAATTCAAATGACACCTTGTGCAAATAGTTTTAAGTGTGAAGATGATTAGCCTTCTGATTATAAAGAAACAGCAAAGGAAAAGAGTCGATTGTGTATCTCTTGATACCTCAAATGAAGAGTGGTGCTTTAGGAGAAACCTGGTTATGCTTTATTGAGCCTAATAGAGGAGTAACTGGATGTAATAGCCTGTGGTATACTGGAGATTGAGTGTGATGATCTAATGGTTCTCCTGGCCTTAAAGTTTATGAATCCCTTGAAAATCCATGCAGACAGAATCATGAAATAGAAGGGTTTACTTTAGCCCTCAAATGCTGCAACTGATAAAATGTGCTCAGCTCTGTTCCCTGCACAAATGGAGTGGCAAACACCAAGTCAGGCTGGCTGGATAGCAGAAACATTCACATGCTAACATTCTGGTCACCCTTACCTGTGAAACCCATCATGATTAGAAAACCCGTTTCAAGAGCATGGCTCTGTTAGGCTTATTTGTTGATGAAAATGCTCATATGACTTTGCTTTCTGAACAAATGTAGTCTGGTAACTAATTGTGTGAAGTAAAATGTACTGTCTCTCTGATGGCCCTGTTTGTTGGCCAGCACAGCTTGGGCAGCAGCCTTCAGTTTAAGCCTGGTATTTATCATCACATCAACCCCCACACCTGTGTGTTTATATGCACTTCTGGGGCATCATCATTACATTTTTAGGCCTGGGATTGAACATGGAGCTGATGCCAAGCCTATGATTAGTCCATTTCAAACCCTTCTGTGGCAGAGACTTCTGTAGTATGACCCAGAGGGGGCCAATAGCTATTATCTGTTGCTGTATTATAAAACATGTTATACTCCATATTATTTATTTGTTAATTAGGGAGGTTTGAAAGCTTCCATATGCTGTGTATGATTGTATCCTTCTGAAGTATAAAAAACCCCACCTAATTGATTTTGCTTCTAAAAATTCAGTAATTTTTCCTAATTATTTTGGGGAAGGAAACACCAAGACTGACCAATAGAGGAATATTTCTACCCTCAGAGTGATCCCAAAGATGGGCTAGAAGTTAGAAGAATTTATTCAGCCGAATCTTTAGGTATTCCATTCACCAAATGAACAGCTGTGGGTAGCCCATCTCATTCTTCATAGTTCATAGTTTCCTAAACTTTTATGACACCTCTAGCATTTTAAGGGTCTGCTGAATTTCTTAAGCTTCAGTGCCAGCTCTTGAACTCTACATTGATTTTCCTTAAGTGTCCTCAAATAAAGCATATAAAGTAGGCCTGTGTCTGAAATTCATGTTCCTGCCAGACACCGTTCTTATGATATATTGCAACAATACATCAGAGGAAAGCAGCCCTGGTGATCTATTGCAGTAATACTGTACATTCTTGTAGAAGGAATGAACAGGAACTCTAAACTGAGAACTTGAACAGCTTTTTGAAGTTATCTTCTGGCAAAGGTACTAACACCAATTGTGCTTGTCAAAAGATTAAATGTTGAATTTAACCTTTTTTGTGCCATTGGAACATTGACTGGTGATTGTTAACTGTGATTCTGTTTTCTATCTGGGGGAACAAATCACAAATATTCACTTTTTTTAGAGAGGTATCTTCTGTAAATAAGGGATAAATATATATTGATATGGAAAATAGAACTAAATACACATTGATATTGAAAATAGGCTTTGCATTAAGAAAGGGAGAAGTAATTTCTTTTTTTTTTTTTTTTAACTTCATTCTCTCTGATATCATTTGAGTCAGAAAACAGCAAATAAGTGTTACTCATCAAGGGTATAATGAAATCTTGGCCATTACATCTGAAATTTGTAGTGAAATGAGGAAAAGTTTCTGTACCATATCCTATTTTTCCAGAGGAAAGAGACCTGTGGTTTACAGCTACTCCCATGGGCTCAGTAATACCAGAAATATTTCTCCTTAACAATGTTTTTTCTGCTCACATCAGTTGAGTTTCATTAAGTGGCTCCTGTTGTGATCCCTTGTGCTGTTGTCTTGGCCCCTTCAGTTTGCACACTCAAGATACTGGTAACTAACCAACAGTATACATAAATTTCACTAAATTCACACAGCCTGGAACTTGCGTCTTCAGACTGTGTTCCTGCTTTATTGGAACCTCAAATATTGCTGCTATGCACTGAACTGTCCCGTAGCAAACAAATATTTCTCATTGTACAACCACACTGCAGTCATTACCGCTGGTTGTTCTGCCTGAGTAGTTGGGTCCACATGGTATTGGTTGTGGTTGTACACCAGAAGGTGAACTGCTCAGTTTTAGCTTCTTCATCCACTTATTCAGTAAGTGACTACCCCGAATCGGCTACAAAACTACATTTCCTTTAGAGACATCTTTGATATGGACAGATTTGCTACAGTTTACTTTCCATCTGGAGCTCAGCTCTGCTTCCTTCAGGCCAAAGATGTGACTATTGGTGCTTCACATCCTGGGTACTTGCTCTGGCATATGGCTAAGCAAAAGGGATCTCTTCATAATTTTGACCAGAAGTCAGGATACAAGCTCAGTCAAAAGCAATACAGTTCTGAATTACTCAATCAGGCCTTTTCCAGAGAAAGCTTGCTGCCAGTGCTGTTTAAAGACATTTTGGCCACAGCATTTTGGATAATTTGACCTGCCAGCACAGCCATATTGCACTGAAAATGTGTGAAGCTCCAAATGAGACCAAGGGAAAACTCTAGGTCTGGTCTCTTCTGTGTCTCAGGGTTATTTTATTTCTGCAGTGGGTTTTAAGCCCATTCCCCAAATTCAGTAGGCAAAGACTGGCATTAAAATAACTGTGGCAAAGAGCTGTTGCTCCACTTCCCAGTTTTTGCCACTCTCGTGCTCAGCACTGAAGTGCAAGACCAGTTTGTCCTGTGAGCAGTGCTTCTGTTTCTTTATTGCACACATTTTCTATGGTCAACTTTCCTGAGTCCTTCTGACATTTTTTGTTTCCTACCCATCAGATTTCTTCATAATTTCTGCCTCTCAAAGTACAAAGGAGGGAAAAAAAAAAAAAAAAGAGAGAAAAGCCTACTTTTAAAAGGGAAATAACTTAGAAAGCAGTACCTAAAGGTAATAGCGCTCTTTTTTGTTTTTCTTCATTTGAGTTTTCCTGGACAGCCACCTTGCCTGGCTCTCTTCCAAACTCTCTGTCCATGTTAACACAAAATGTTGCACAGACTCCTAAGGTTCAGATCAAAAGACTGAAGAACTTACCTCTTTTACACCATTTCACATTTTATGACACAACTTCATTTTTTGATGGAATAAAACTTTGTATGACATCCTTTTAGTGTCTGCCCACCCCCTCCTTTTTTTTTTTTTTTTGTTAAACAAAGTTCCCAGACAGCTTTCAACTACTGAAAAAATAATTTTTTAAATTCTTGTTATATTTTTGGGTGTTGTGGGTTTTGCTCGGTTGGAAAGATGCAAATGTTTTATATCTTTCCAGCTGAGGAGAAATAAGAAATATTAATTTACTGTGTTTGGAAGATACATACTTAAGTTTCAAAGTTTATCTGAATCAATTAATTCATTGTACTTTATTTTGGTAGAAATATTCTTGAATATTCACTATCCCATTTCAGAAACTTCCTGGTAATGTTTGCATGTTGTTTCTATTGAGAGAACAATGTGCACATCTTTATTTAGTGCGTGTAATACACATTTATGTATTAGTATGTAAACAATGCACAAAGCAGCTGAGAAATAACTGAATATAACTGCCACAAGAATACAAATATCTGAAGATGTGGAAATGATATAAGATGCTCACTACTGTTATAGCTGGAAATTTTAAAATGGTTGAGAGTTACTTTCTTTCAGACAACCTGTCTACCAGCTTGAAATTAACTTCAAGATTTTAATATACCTACAATAGTGAGGTCAGGCAGGTGCCAGAGCCTCAGCTATAGTAATTGCAAAGTGAGGAAGAGTCAGTCCCTTGAAGAGGCCAGACTGGCTGGCATCTGCTGGGGGAAGACTTGACTTCTTCCAGTCACCACCTAGTTTCCTACCCATTAGATTTGTGTGATGGGTAGAGGATGTTCTGATATACTCTGATGAGCCATAGCAGGCTCCCCATGGGAAAAATTACCCCTGTGTAGTGTGTGTTGCCTTGGCCTCTGTTAGCTGATCTTGAAATAAGCTGAGACGTATTTTGCATGAGTTGTCTGGTTTGATTTGCATTGTGTTTTTTCTTGAAAACAGGGAACTTTTAAAGCCTATGCTCATTTTTGCATTACAAGAAATATCAGGTCCACTGTTAGCAACAGTGATCTCTGGAGCCAGACCTGCCTTTAGAACAGGAATGGTCGTATAACTGCCTGTGAGCAGGAGCAAAGCGCAGCCAGAAATCTCGTGAGGAACCTGTCTGACTTTAATCTTTGTTTCCCATCGTTTTTCTGGCTTAGTTCCTGGATGTAGCCCTGAGCTACCCTGCTGGGTCCAATCAGTGAATGTGAATCAATCTTACTTACCCACACTTGGCTTCCTCTAAGCTACTTTCTTATATGATTCTTGGTAGAAGAGATACTTTTGTATAATTCATTCTTCAGTGGCTCCTCTCTCTACTGAAGTTCTTACTTTGTATGAGCAAGGACAGAGGTAAGCAAACACACATGCATAAACTCTACCAATTTAAAATATTAGATATTTCTTACATCTCCCTGCTCTGAACAGGTTGTGTGAACCTGCTTGAGCCGTAGGCTGAATGGGGAGTGTTGGGCACAGACCTCCAGGAAGAAGCAATTAGTGTTTGAGCTCTTGCTCTATGAGAGATGTTCTGGAACAAAGGCTGACATACCATGGCTGAAGGGGTAACAACTCAAATTATTATGGAAAGGCTTCAAAAGACACAGGGGTCATGTGGCTCCACAGAAGTTTGGGGAATGACTGAGCACACTGCACCCTGAAATCACTGCTCTCCACTGTTCCTAACAATACTAATGAGATGGGATTTGTGTTTCCTCATCAGCTCTTGGAGCACAAACCCATTTCCTTTCTGTACCACAATTTCCATTGATCTGTGATTTTCCCTGTTCATTCATATCTCTATTGTTTGGAAGTACTTCAAAATTAGTATATTTAGAAAAATATCTCAGATCAGAAAGATTTGAGAATAAAACCTACAGGCAAAATCTTTGTTCATTTTTGCTTCAGGCCCTAGGTAAAAATGGAGCCTCACCATAATAGCAATTATGGGTGGTTATTACTCTTGATTAAAATTAAATTAAGCTGTAGTTGTCAACTAAAAAGATTTAATTATCACATAAAAACTGTCAGCCTTTCATTTTAAACATCTGCTAGATAAGCAAGCCAGTAGCACTGATGTGGAGTATTTGCCAGATACCTCATCAACAACCACCTTTTCATCATCAGATAATTGAGACAATATGGTCTGAAATGAATCATATTTCAAATATGACTGTATCTCACACACTACATAGAGCTTAGAAGTCTTCCTTCAGGTCAGATGTAAACAAATCCAATATTTTAGGATTGTTTAATTTTTCAGATATATTGTTCTCTGGTGATAAGTTGAAAATATTTTTGGGTCATACCATGATCCAATGTATTAATATTTGGGTTCTAAAGGATTTATCTGGGTGCTCTTCTCTTTTCCTGGCTCAGGTTTTCAACGTCCATAAATCTCTACAATCCTACTGATATCAGTTCACCAGACTGATCTCTCAGGCTGATATTTGCAAGGATATTCAGATGTTTACACATCCCTGAGCACCTCAGACTAACATGAGCCACTCTCAGAACTTCTGCCTGTGCCTCCTCTGTAGTAGAGAGGAGGGTTATATTCTGCTACCAGGCATAAAAGGGCTGAGTCAGCATATCCAGATACCTGCCTGGAGGAATCAATAGGTACAGAGACCTCCTCCATGTGATGTGCTGTAAGAAAATGCAGTTCTGCAACTGTGTGTGCGCTCAGGAGAACTCAGTCTTATGAGAAGAAAAATTCTAATTCTACACTATTGTAATATTTAGATGCTGATTTTGGTCTCTTGAAGCTGCTTGTAAAGAAGGTCACATGTTTTCATGGAGTTCAAAATTTGGGAAATTTTTGGTGTACAAAAGTGAAAATAAAAAGTGTCCCATTTTTAACTGGCACACTTTGACAATTTAAGTAAGGAAAGAAACTTAATTAGCTTTTTGACAAAATAGATTTTAAAATTTAATAGAGCACTGGTTTCTTTGCTTAGTACCAACATGCAAAGAAAGTACAAAGGGAATTAATTAAAGACCTTGAACAGTCATTAGAAGTTACTGCACTTCAATATTGAGCTCCTTGTCAGGGCTCAGCAAGAGCTGACCTCAGTCAGCAAGATGGTGGTCAAGTGCAAATGGCTCTTGGTTGTTTTTTGAAAGTAATTTGCAATTCCTACTACTCCAAGAGCTTCACATTTTGTCTGCTATGCTTCCTTTAAGATATCAAGTCTGTAACATACACTATTTTATATTAAATTTTTTTTTGAAAAAAAAAAAAAAAACCACACCAGGGCAGCAGAAAGAATAATCTTATTTAATAATTTGACTGGTTAAAATTTCATGGGAAAATCTTGGCTCTGGTGTTGCAACTCTCCATTACTAATTTTAATGTGGAAATCTAGTTGTCAGTGCTTCTGTGGGGATCTGAGGCAAGGATAATTACTCACAGAGAAGAAATCTGCCATGAAACAAACCTTATTTTAGTGCTGGACAGTCAAGTTAATGGCTTTTTTTAAAGTTGGAAATGTTCAGATGGAATGCGTGATGTGATTATTCATTGATGTGCAGAGTGTTTAGTCCAACTTCATGGTGTATTATTACTATTGGTATTATTATGTTTTATTAACTGACTGTTTTCAGTATGCCTGACATTTAAAGACTTACAAATCTCTTCACTAAAAGATTTGACCTAAAACCAGCCCATACAGGCTGTCAGTGGTCTGCCACGTCTCAGGGGAGACAAAACCTCAGCAGTGAGATGGCTCAGACACCCAGCTCAGCAAGAAAAAGTAACATCTGTCTATGGTTTGTACTTTTTCAGCCAACAGATATTTCTTAGAATGTTGGATTTTTAGGATTTTCTTCCATAATCTAGGAGGAAAAGTAGATATAACTGTTGTTTCTGTGCTCCTTCTTGAAGTGGAAAAAAGGTGGGAGAGTGCAGGTGAGATGCTTTTTGCTAGGAAACCAATCTCTCACGTAATGAGTACTGACCCTCCTACCTTCTGTCTGACACGGCATGATCATCCTGTCTGATCTTGAACTTCCCCTGAAAATTTCAGGGCCACTCCTATGCTGGATTTCAATCTCTTGCTTGGGATTCTGACTCTAGGATTTACTCACAGTCATTATCTTACCCTTTCTGTATTGAAAACAACAACAACACAAAAACCAAACAAAAAACCCGAACAAAACCCAAACAAACAAAGAAAAAAACTTTCAGTGGACTAGGAATCCAGTGGACTTCCAGAGACCTACTGTCGTCTTTTCCCTGTCAATTTCTGCTCTCTAGACTGTTAAATGTTTCATGTCTCCTGGCTGTGTGAAGACTGTGATATGTGTTTTCTACAGGAGGGAAGGTTCACCACTCCTGATTTCAATTCCAGCTCCCTGAAAAGTAAATTACTTCACCTTAAACACTCAGAATTTGGCTTTATAAGGTTAATTTGCAGCTGAAATGCTCATATCTCAATTTTCAACCCAGACAGACACTGCTTTATATTATTTATGTTTTATAGCACCTTTCTAGAGAGAAAATTAAAATCATTACTCTTTTCTCTTTAAAAGAATGCAGAGTGAAGCACTGCCTTCTGCATTAACTCAAAGTGCATGACTCTGTATCATCAGGTGGGGATTTTTTCGGTTCAGTTCAAAGGTTAATATTTTTCCTAATCTCTCTTCCAATTGACTCTATTATATGATGTAGAAAACTCCATATGTTTAATCCCAACTTTCAGTTCTTCTTGCCGTGTACGTTGTATGAATTCTGCTGCTGCTTTCCAAGCAAAGAGAGCATCTTGCTGAATATATTTTGTCACATTGCAGGTCTCTCCTGTCTGTCCTCATGGTGATGTTAAATTAAATAAACTTGAATAAACTTATGAGCTTCACTAGAGTAAGGCCAATGTGTCTATTAAATTGGTCTTTGCAATATGAGAGCTAAAGAAATGCAGTTAGTTCCGATATAAAATTATGATTATTGCTGGGGTGGAAGTGAAATGCACTTTCAAAGCAGGGAGAAAATAACCAGAAGAGACACAATCTCTTAAGCTGTTATAAATTAACATATTGTACTAAACCAAAATTAGGCATAATTGTAGCACTTAATATAACCTGTCAAGAGATATTTTAATGAGCTCAGTTCAAATACTCCTGCCAAAGAATGAGATTTTTTTTCTGTTCTATTTCAAAACATAATTTCAAGCCTTGAAATACTATTTTTGAATGCTAGCAATATAATAGGTAGTTGAAGTTTGATGTTTTCAAGAACAATAGTGGTCCTATTTTGGCCTAATATGGTTACTTTTCCACTCTGCATGGGGACAGATTGTAGCCCAACCAAATAAGACATGTTTTGTACAACAGAAAAAAATGTTTTCATTTTTCTTATCTTTTGCTGTAAAACCCCCTAAATCATTCATCATACTTCAGATAGTAAAACCAATAGATTTTGAAATACTAGTTACTTAATAGCTTCTTTTTTGACAGGGTAGTAGGCATGTAAAATTCTTTTATCATCTGGATAAAAATGCCTGGAATAGTAGTCTATTGATCTATTTTTATTACAAAAGTTTAATTCGTGCAAAAAAATAAGCCAGAATCATAAATGACTTTAAATATAACTTTTGGTTTTGATTAATGCAGATTATGATTTTGTCATCTACTGTGTCTGGCTTCTTTTTCCCTGAATATTTGCAGTTAGTTCCCTGCTGGATCTATACATACCACTGTATGCCTCATTCCTCTACTGGTCTGTGAGTAAGTACAACTGGTCAAGCAATTCTGTTCAATTTTGTAATTCAGGTGTATTTTTAAAATGACTGTACAGGGAGGTTCTTTACTGCTGAGTAATGTGCACAGTCAAATTTTGTAGTCTCTTTTTTTCACTCTGAGAGTAACGTAAGATGATATTTGTCCTGAACACCAACTCGGTCTTGGGAAAAACAGAAAAGAACCATAGTGAGGTTTTTGTGAGCATTAAATGTGTTTTCTGCCTTTTCTGTAGCAAGTCGCATATCTGTACAAATAAATTTGCAATACAGTGGAAAGAAAACAGATGTTACTGTGCAAATACCAGCACTCCTTAGAAAAGCATTATAGCAGAATAGAACTATATGAGATTCAAATCGAGTGGACTAGCGGTGAACTCCCTTGTGCAAACTAAGTCTATGAAATTGCATAAGGTCAAACAGAAGAATCCATTTAGGAGGTTATTTAATTAAAGTTTCATCACTGAGGTCCACAAGTTTCAGTAAATAATAAGTAAAGTTATGCACCCTCAGGAGCGCAACACACACCTTCAGCAGTCAACTTTCCAGTAGAAGTAATCTCCACACAAATTGCTTTCTAGATATCATTAGTAGAATACTGGATGGTACATTTATTATTCTGTGGGAGTCTGCATATCTCCAAGGAAAGCAGCTCTTCCTAAACAGTGGATATTTATGTGGAAACAATCCAATATATCTAATAGTCAGGAGATTTTGTGCCATAGTTAATGAAAACTTCTCTTTCTTAAAGGCCAATATAACGCACAAACACTTTGGTAGGTTTGTTTCTCAAATAAAGGTATTCCCAACAAATAATAAAGGTATTTCTCAGCTTTAATATTTATATATTTATTACAAAGATGAAGTTGAGAAATTATTAAAGAACTTTATTTGTAGTTAGAAAACCTTCAGTTAAGTAAACTTCCCTGTACCCTATCACAGGTGTATCAAAGGCTTTTTCAGCATCAAAGGGTACAGCTGCAGTAATGTTTTTACCCTGTGTTCTCTGGCGTCTTCAGTAGATTTTTATATTTTCAGTGATTGACACTTTCCATCAAAAACCAGCCTGGTGGATTTTCAAAGACCTTTTGCTTTCATTATACCTTTGCAGATGGATACTCCTGCAGAAGTTTACGCAAAATACATTATGAGCACAGTCAGCAGGTTAATGTATTTGTGATTAGGGATCCTCTGATCTTCAGCTGTTCAGATCATTACAGTTACTATCTACACATGTACATGAAAACACAGAGAAGGGTTTCTGTTATTTGTATAGTTTTTACTATTTAAATATGAAAGTTCAGAGTTTGCAGGGTAATTCATTAGGTTTATATGGTAGTCTCTTAATTTTTTTTTTCCGAAGTGTCAAAATATTTTCAAATTTCAGAATTTTCAGTAGGGAGAAGTTTGGTAACTACCACAGGGGAGCTCAGGGGCCCTGTGCTGGGCTCTAAATCTAGAAAGGGCAGACAGGCAGGTGTCCCATCTCACCAGGCTCTTATGCTTGACGGTGTGTGTGTATGTAGTTTATTGTCATGCAGTTTGGTGTGCATGTGCACACTTGTTACATGGCCAGGTGTGTGCTTCTTGCTTAATGGACTTCTGTCCATCATGAACTAGATAAATTTTTCTGGCAAACTATAGTCAAACATATGAAAGGGTGGAATCCTAAGTGATTAGCTGAATCAGTGTTAATAAAAATGAAGAAAGATGTACCAGACTTCTTCCCAGTTCAGGGGGAATTATCATGAGTTTCAGAGTTAATGTCTAGAAAGGTGGATCAGAGTAAAAAGGGGGAAAGTAATAGCACATTCAGTATTGCATTTAGACGTTAACTATTAGAATCCTTAATAACCCTGAGAAGAGCTCCAAGAATTACTAAAATAAACATTTAAAATATGCTTCCAGAAATTGAAAAGGTGTTAACTGGTGCTGAGAAGAATTTGTTGTTCTAATGTCCTTACAGAAGTGGCATGAGATCTAAGAATCTAAAAGTGTGAACTAGGAAGTGTGAACTTCAAAAACGTTCTAAAATTATCACTGGTTTTTTTTTTTTTTTAATGAAGTGATCATGTGTTTGAAATATCATATTAAGAATGAAGGAAGAAAAAGAATAAATGTCTGAAATTCATGTAAAAAAACATTAATGAGTTTAAGGTTGATGTGCTTGATCTCTGCACCTTAAACTTCTGTGGTTTGATTCTCTAAATTCTTCTCCCCCAACTGCCGACAGGAAGCACTGCCAAGGAACTTGTGAGGCTCGTCTAAGCTGCTTGGGAAAGAGGAAACATAGAATAGAATCAAAGAATCATTTAGGATGGAAAAGACCTTTAAGATCATCAAATTCAGCTGTTAACCCACCACTGTCAAGTCCACCACCAACTCATGTCCCCAAGTGCCACATCTACAGGTTTTTTAAACACCTCCAATAAATTGTTACTGCATTTGAATGCAGCTTCTTCCTTGTTGCTGGTGCCATACTGGGATTCCAGAAACTTTACTTCTGTTTAGTCAATGATCTTAGGAATTAATATTTTGCACAATCTCAATTTATGTTTTGGTCAGAGAATAATCACAAAAAAGAAAAAAAGCTCCTTTGCTTAGAAATGCATTTTTCTATTTTCAGCAGCATCCAATGTCTGCTTTGTCCCATTCTGGAGTTTAAAATGACCTTTGGTTGCATTGTTCCTTACTGCTTGTCTTATTTCCTAAATTACTGTCATTTGTCAATCTGCAAGTTTTTCTCTAGTTATCCTAAAGAATACAGAGCCCAACTCCCAAATACTGACCAGGTTTTATTCATCTGACTTTCAGGTTACTTCTGCCTACATTTTTCTAATTGTATCTGTTTATCCTGAAAGCCTCACTATGTTTTAACTACATTTATAAAACATAAATTTGAATTGAAAATGTCTCCAAACCCCAGGTTTTTAAGGAAGGCATGAATATAAACACTTCCTAAACCTGGTAGCTTCTTCTGAATCAGTTATACACTGATACAGATGTATCATCCATATGATGCTTTCTATTCCCTGGATGCTGTAGTGGATAAGATTGCTTTCCTTAGTGCTGTTTTACACTTCATAGTTCAAAAGTATCCTAAAAAATATTAGCAGAAAATGTGAACTAAGTACAAAATAGATATCACTTGATTTCCTTCGAAACTTCTAATAAAATCCTTCTAATATTCTTATATACATCTTTCCTTGCTACTGTATGTTATCACAGCACTAATCACTACTTCCCTAAATTTCATTACTTAGTGTTGGCATTGGGAGGAAGTGAAAATTCTTGTTAATGTAAGTTGAAAGACTACAACTTAATAAACTCTGAAGAGTTTATATCTTCAAGATGAGAAACAAAGCACAGGGGAAAGGGGACTCTCTGAAGCGTCCTGTACTGTGACTGTTGATGTCTTTATCTGAAATATTTTTTCTTTTAGTTTGCTGGGTCTGGTCTGTAAAGACAAAAGTAGAAGAGGAAAGGTGATAATTGCAAAAGACAGAAAGCTAAAGCCAAAACAGAGAAAAGGGTATTGCAGGCAACGAGAGGAGCTTTACAGAAGGCTTTTCAGAAGGGATGAAAAAGGTTGCCTTTCTTCAAATAGGTGGAATACAAGGAAGTGTGATCCCAGAGTCTGCTTACACTCAGGTTTAGGTGTAAATTAGAGAGAAAGAGCTCAGATAACTTAAATTCAGAATTTCATGCATGTCTCTTACATTCCTGCCACTGTTAAATAAGCTGTTCTGTAACAGCCGCGGTTCTATATGTATCCTCAATAACAAGGTAATGAAATAGATCTTAGAAAATGCAGTTTAGAAATTAAGAAAGAGATATTTTACTATTTTGACTTTTTTTTACTAATTAAACTTTTCTGAATGGTGAGGCAAATAGGAGTTTGCAGAAAATGGGATACAAGTCCAAGTTTTGTATTTTTGTTTATCATTTTATAGAACTCCCATATTAATGACTTTTCTGAAGTAGATTTTTGAATTACAGAAATAAATTCACTATTTTGCCTTTTTATAATTATTGATAGGCACTGCTTCATCTTGCCTCTGTGCTTAGCATATACCTCAGCTGTAACTTGTAATCTGCACAGGTAACCTGGGGAGTTTGCTCTTCAGGCAGAGTGCCTCTCTAACTTCCTTTAAAGATGGAGATATTAAAATTTGAGCTTCCTTTTTGGGTTTTCCTTTTCATTCTTTTTGAATAAACAGTAGCTTAGTTTTTTTTTTAAATCCTGTTTAACTTAAAAGCTCCTGAAATCCTCAAGAAAAAACACCATGCAGAAAAAATAGTGAAAGAAAGGGAAATAATATCAAGACAAATATTCAGACTTCAGCTTATTTCTTTTGCTGGGTCAAAAATATGAAAAACTCTTTATTTCAAAAGCAAAGTGGATTTAAATTGACATGCAATTGTACAATATACTAGTTAACTAATGGAAGATATCTTTCTTTTTCATGAAACTGCTGAACCCTATGTATACTTTTCTGGGACAAGGACTACTCTGATCTGAGCCAACTTTTTATCACAACTAATGTATTGCTGTTCCAAAGTTTGATCTCCATGAATCAAATATTTCTGTTCTATCTTCTGGCATGCAAAGCCTTTCTTTCTCCCCTACTTCAGTGAGACTGCAGCCCTTGCACAAAAACACACAGTCTTCAGAGGAAAGTATGAATTACTGCCACTGTTGTCCATAGGCAGCAAAGACAGGATACAAACTCTCCGTAGTACTTCACAGATTCCTGAAAGGGAAAGGGAAACATCAAAGGGGATATTTTAAATAAATTTCTTTGCCTTGATTTAGATTCAGACTTGCATACTCGTACTGGGCCAGTGTTTTTCCACATGAGGAGTACAAACAGCACAGGATAATTTGGAGTGCAGGGTGCTGCTCTCCTTTTTCTAGATATAGCTGAAGACAGCTGATAGAAAGGAAAAATGGTTTATGGCTAATTAGCCCTTTGGTCTCAGCAGGATGGGCCTTTCAGGAAGCTCTGTGTGGGCAGTGCAGTCCCTCAGGGTGTTCCTGTCCCAGCGTGGGTCACCCACCGCCACAGCCCCAGGAGGATCCTGCGTGGGTCACTTTATCCTTATGTAGGTGAATCTAGTTCCAAACTCCAGGCAGTGCTGATGATAAAGCTGCTGTTTATGCCCTCCCTAAAGGCATTATTTGTTGAAAAGCAATTAGTAGATGCAGTCTTCTGCTGCTTCATGTTCATCTGTGATAAAGCTGCTGATAAAGATTAGATACCAGCATATCATGTTTCAGTCAAAATAAAACGGTTCTTAATTTGAACATCAGATCTCCACAGGCTGTCCCTGCTGACCCTTCCAGCTATGCATCCACAATATTTTGTAGCTCTTAAGTTGAACCTTATAAAAATAACTTGCTGATACAAAAATGCTTTCATTCCTCACGATGCCCTCAAGATATGTTTCAGCTATCTTTGTAATCTTTGATTTTTTCAAAAATCTTGTTGAAGAAGAAACACATGAGAGGGAGCTTAGTAGGGGGGAAAAAAAACAAAACAGAAACCAACCAGTCAATACTTTTAAATATAAGAACCATGTTTGCCTGTGATTTTCCAAGGTATTTTGCATTGGTCTGGTTGAAATTAGTGGTAGCATCTTTAGTACACAGAATGGGATCAGAGTTCACTTCAGTGCTGAGTACTTTGAGACTCCTTTTCCATTGCAACTTAGCAGTGACCTTCATTTTCCTTTCCCTGAGTGAGTAAACAGCTTTGGAAATACTTGTTAAAAGCAGAACACGGACTTCCAGTTGGAAAGTGTAGAAAGAGGCAGCCAGACCACCTGCCATTGCTTAAATTGCTGTGACTATTAGGTTAATTTTAATTCACTTAAGTTCAGTCCATGTCTGTTTTCCTTTTTCCAGCAGACGAAGCAGGTGGAGACTTTTATTAGTATAATTGGATGTATCTTAGCAATGTGTGAAGCAGAGCAGACTGTGGAGGAGGAGGGCATCACATGCTGCGGTAGGTAGGTACAAGTACATTGCCCTTGTATAATGTGGTGATTTCAATGGTGCTAACACTGATCAAACCCTGAATAATATAGAAGGGAGGCAGTTTTATTGTTGTGAATGTTAAAATGGGAGCTTTATAGTAGTAAGTCCTCGCACTGGCTTATGATAAACTACTTTTTCTCTGGAAACATTTGTAAAGCTTCAAAGCTACTCTGAAACCTTGGTCTCTTTGAAGTCCAGCAGCATTTTGGCAGGGTCTTCAATGTTAATAGGTTTCCTGTTGAGCTTCCCCTGCAGAGGTGCCAGGAAACACCTTCATTTTGTTTACCACCTGAGTCTCACTGAAACTGACACAAAAACCTAACCAATGTGTCTGTTGTTGTTTTGCATTAAATTACGTAGGTCAAGAAAAAGGAGTGTAACACATTTTTAAAGGCATTCGTTTCCCCTGTCTTTTCTGTGGTTTCCCTCACTGTGCTCTTCTGGAGGAGGCCCTGCTTGTGCAGTATTTGATGTCTTCTATCTCTGCTGTCAAGGCTTGACAAATTAAGCAGAAAATTAGTATATTTGTAGGACATTTAAATTGAACAAGATCATTTTCACAGGAATTTTTAAGAGTATGATGGATACCTTTAGTAATTTTATTTTTGAAGTTAGGTCTGCTGTGTTTATTTGCTCTTCTGGTTTTGTCTGCACACAATAGAGAGAAGGATATCATATTTTTTAAATCCTATTGAGCTTGCAGTTATTCAAAGGAAATCTTTAAAAGTCGCAGACATTAATTCAGCAGCTTTAACAAGTGTTTCATTAAATTAATATTTAGACATAATAAAGTTTATGCTACTTTATGCTAATGAAAGCTATGTGGACTCAATAAGTTACTAATCATAACATCAAATATGACAGTAGAAATAATATGGGCCTGGGAATTGAGGAGCTTAGTGTTTATTTATTGAATAATGAGTGACTTTAGCTACTCATTTCCCTTTATATTTAAGTACTTTTGATGGTCTGAAATTCTCTGCTAGAATGATGGCTGTATCTTTAGTTGTCACCAAGTAAAATAGAAAACAAGAACCAGACTGTCACAGATCCTTTGAACACAACTTAAAAATCCCTCTGCTCTCTAATCACCTACAGAAAATGAACTTTTTCTCTTGTACAAGGAAATTCTAAGTATCTAGGTTAAAGGGAAGAGAATAGTTACTGAATAATAGTGAAAACCCCACGGGTGTACCCTGGGAAGTTCCTCTCTTTTCCTAAGAGACCATAACTCATGTGCTTGTGTTTGAAATGCCACTCCTCACACCCAGAAACGTTTCTAAGCCTAGGATGACACACATCAATGACTGTAAATCAGACAGAGGTATTTGGGATAGATCTGCAGTGGGAGAAGATCAGCACAACTCCATGGATTCATAGGAACTACACCTTGGAGTCACCGAGGGTCTGTTCCATTACTGTTCATGGCAACAGCAAACACAAATTTAAGCTGGGCTGGATTTGACCCCATGGGACTTGCTTGGCACAGATCTCTGTTCCCTCTTGCCATATAACAAACTCTCGGAATTGATTGATATTATCACAGGACACTAGAAGAAGCACAAGTGGCCAAATGTTATTCTGCAGCCATTGTAAACCCCCTCCCCAAGCACAGGTGCTCTATGAATTTGTATATTTTTCCCAGCTGAAAATTCTGCTACTTGTTTTCTTTTTCCCAATTATATTGGAGAGTGAGGTAGATTTCCTCTAGTAACTGTGTTATAACATCAAAATAACAAGCTTTTGTTGTAAGGTTAACATTTTTATAGCCAAGTTTCCTACCCATTTTTATGGAGAGTGCTTGCCATGTTAAATGGGAGAAAAACTGTGCAGTGCTTATGTTAATTTTACCAACACAAATAATTTTATTAGTTTTTTTAAAAATATTTTCATTAGTCCTTTTCTATCATGCCAGGGAACCTTTGCTCAGAAAAATTGAAACTGAAAAATTCAAACTGATCTCTGGATAAATAAGTAATAATAACCATTAAAAAACAAACAAACAAAGAATATTTTATCTCAAGATAAAATCATAGACAATATCTTTGTATTATCTGAATAAAAATTGGGAGAACATTTGGCTTTTCATAACCTTAAAGTTGGGATAAATATTTCCAGCAGAAATTGGTCTTGTAGGAAAAGACAATTACAAACTCCATCCTGACCTCCCAACCCTCATGCTGATCTCAACTGTGAAATGGTTGGCCAGGAGAAGCACGTGTAATGATATTTGATTTTGGGGACTTGGGATATCATTCCTTCTTTCCCAGAGGTTTTATATCATCTTACTGAGGGGTGAGCCATGATCATATATTTAGGTGCAACATTTCAGGCAAGCTTTTGAAGGCCTTGTATGAAGTTATAAGTGCTTGGAGCTTGTCTTTGAAGCTTTAGTGAATTTCATTTCTATCATTTACCAATAAAAGGAAATGCCTTAAGAAAACATTTGAAAAACCATTGGTTATAAACTCAAACTGGCATATGAACCAAAGGAAACATTATGGTGTTTTTGGGATAGCACCCCTAAATTGTTTTTTTCCCATGTATTTTCCACAGGCTCAGTAGTTTTTTTTAAAAAAAAAATTGTATTTCAGTGTGTCTACAATTAATCTTGATATTTTAATCTGTTAACTCTGTAACTTCCCCCTCCCCCCATCCCGCCTTCCTCTTACCTTTCCAGGCTATGTTGTAAAATTCATAAAGATGGTAAATTAAAAATAGATTCATGTGTTTTGTACTTGAGCTGAAGACTTTAGATATGACAATTCACTTAATGTGAAGGGTATTTTTATTAATGAGTGCCATATTCTTCCCTCTCCCACTTGCTCTCTTTCAGCCAAGTGAAACAAGAACACTGTTTTCTTCCTTTCAGTTTAAATATGTAAAACCAATATTTCTGGACACACATGGACATTATTTGAAAAACAACCCTCTAGTGCATTGCCTTTCCATAGAGGTAAGAAAATAACGTAAGAATTATAAAGAAAATTCTATTTCAAACTTTGTCTTGAGGTTTTGCTGTCAGTGGATTAATGCCCTGACTACCCTACACTCTTCCCACACTCCTCTAAGACCTGATGTTAATCTTAATTTTGACAACTAGCAAAATTTATGATGGTTTCAGCTGAGTTCCCACATTCATAGCCTTCATAAAAGTGCCAATCAATTAGGAATAGGCAAATCTTTATCTTCCAGCAAAGCCCTGATCTGAGCTGAACTGTGCTGGGAATGTGAAATCAGCTGAGCCTTCCCCTGGCATTTTGCCTCATCCACTGCACTTCTTTTCTGGGAGAGTTCTCCAGGACTTTAACATGTTGGTGGGCAAATCGAAGAAATACCTCTATTTATGTGAATGCTAAATGCACATGCATAGTGTTGGAGCAAACATACCCAAAGCTTCAAAAGAGATACTGTGAGAGAGCTTTTGAGAAATAGTATATCTAATAAAAAATATTCCTTCTGGTTTTTCCGCTGTCTTTTTCTGTCTCTTTCTTCGTCCATCTGGAAGGCAGACAGAAAGCTGAAGGGCTTTGCAGGACAGGTCAATGTGTCCTGGAGGACAACAGTGTGTGCCTCACCCTCCCTGTTATATGGAAACATCTCCTGGTCCCTGGTGTTTATGATTGCAGTGATAAATTTCCTATTTTTATAACCACCTTTTTTAATGAATATTTCATTTTATGCAAAGCACTTGTCCTGCTGCAAGCAAAAGTAACTGTTCCATATTTTTAGCTTTGGTTGCTAAAAGATACATTCAGTTGTTTCAGATACTTGATACAAGAATGCTAATTTATGCCAGTCTTTTAGCCATGGGATGGATCTGCAAACTCATTTCTTTATAAAACTTTACCTTTATGTTTAGATGTCAGAAACGTTTTCCATCCTTGCCTTTCATGTAGTTCTGCATTTTAATGAGTAACTTCAGCAGGTATTGTGGGGTTTCTTCATCACTTTTGTACATATAGAAGTCGGAAGATATAAAGGATGAAGAGGGTTAGAAATACCTGGGTGGTCTTTTTTGGATTTTAATTCCTAAATTACATTGTCATAGTTTTGTCACTTTTTGTATTTATTTTTTTTAAAATTTTGTTTGTTTCCCTGATATAGTCACAGATCAAATTAAAGGAATTGATTAATGGATTAATGCAGTAATTTTCAAGAAATCAAAATCAGTTTTAAAACTAATGGTTTTCACCAAGTGTTAATAAAACCTGTCTTGTTGTGGTGGTGAGTAATCTCCTTTGATAGCCAAATTGAATATAGATTATTTTTCAGTATGGATAAGTAAGAGAGTGAGTCCTACAGGCTCCATCTGTGGAAGAAGTTGGCTAGTGCTGGATCTTAAAGTCAAAGTTGGCATCATATAGCTCAATAGTTTTTGATTATAACAGATATAATAGTAAAGAATGGAAACTTGGCTGTAATTTCTTAAAAATTCATAACACTTGGATCTGTGGTATTCCTATGAGGAAAAAAAATGAGAATGAACACTCTGAATCTGCGAGTCTCTGTCACGCTGCTAATTATTTAATAACAGCCACCTCTGGCAGCTGAAACTGGTGCTACTTGGCTGGCCTATTCTTCCCAGTGTTTTTAGTGCTCCACAACACAAACAGGTGAAGGCAGACATTGCTAGCAAGTTCATGTACACAATGTTTTGATGGTTCTTGACATACATCAGTAGCATCCCTTACTCAAGGTTATTGATCCAAGCATATTAATAAGAGCCTTATTCCCATTAGTGAGAATTCTTGGCAGATTAAATGAGGTGCTAAGAATAGAAGTCCAGCCTGGTTTCCACTGTTACGTGTCAAGACCTACTTACAGCTCTTCTCCTTCACACATCAGTCATCAGGTCTCAACCTGAGACTTGTGGTCCCCTGTGTCTGCTGGACTCATATTTGCAGTGCAGGTTCTAAGTCTGGTACTGAATAAACAATTGCAGTTATTTTTTAAATAATACCAAGAGCAGAGTTCTTCATTCTTCTCAAAAAAATGAGTTGTCTCTTTGTCTCTTGTGAAAGTTACAACCAAGAACTGCAAAGATAATAAGACATTAAAGAAATGGTGCAAATGTGGTGTGCTGAGGAAGGTCACTCTCTGTGTTATGGGATTTATTAGGGGGTAGGAGGAAGGTTTTGGGGTGAATTTACTCCAGAGTCCATATTATCAGAAATAAAACCAGGTTCTTTTTCTTCAGGATTTCAAAGTGTTTCAGAGGCTGTTTTGCCAGCGGTAATTTCTGACTCATATTCACTAAGGGAAGGAGAGGAAAGATAAGAGTACACTGAGAGTAAAGATGATTTCTATTTCTGTCAAGTGCTGACAGTGGGGGTCTTCTAAAATTATTTTTTTTAACAATTCTACCTGTATAAATTAGCTAGGATGTCTTAAGCAATGAACTTTTTTCTTTTTATCTCACTCTTTTAATTCACTCCTTGCACTGTCAATGCTTAAATTGTAATTTGGGTTAAATAGTGAACAGAAAGGAGGGATCTAAACCCTTTTCTTAAGTATGTTTCATGATTTCTGCCACATTTACTATAAACCTACCCATTTTGGCAACAGACAAGTCCTTTTAAGTTTTCTTTTGTTGGAAGTATTTCTGTTGAATCCTGAATAGGATCAGTGAATGTATTTTAATGCACAGGAGGTTTCTTTTTATTTAAGCAGCAGAATCTTAAAATATTTAGCATCCTTTCCATTCTCTGGTGAAATGTTTTTCTGTTTCTTAGCAGTACACATTGACCTTGCTATTATTGCACAGTATTTCTGTTTTGTTTCATAGCAGGAGCACTGAAAAGAGATGGCTGCTTATTAAACCTATCTGTTGTGGAAGCGTAAAAAATAATGTTAATATACAGCTGGTTCTATAGGTCACATCTTTACAGGGTAGACCTTAGAGAATAGCTAGTATCAACAACACTGTTTTGAATTGAATCAGGAAAGTGTTTGACCCTCCTCTTCAATGAATTTACACAACACTTGCAAAAAACCTCTCTCTGAAGATTTCCCTGAAGACTTCCAGGAAGAACCACATGGGTGGGCTACTTAAGCTCTTGTTTTGCAAACCATCCTTTGTGGAAATAATCCCATTAAAGCTGATCACTTTTATTATTGGGTTTAGGCCTCAGTGTCTGTTCACATGAATGAAGCAGCCAGGACTGTAGCCTCAGTCTGAAGAGTGAAGAATCATCACAGTATAAGGTCCATAATAGAAAGTCTAAGCTTTCCTCTACCCTTCCAATGCAAGTTTTATTTAGCAGGATATGGGAGGGGGTGTGGTTACACTGTTCTACAGCTGGCTCTTTGTTGATGAGCAGAAAGCATCTGATCTCATTCATGGTTAGAACTATATGTAAGGAGCATTGCTGTTTCCTCCATTATTTTCCTGCCATCTGCTAGCTTGTAGTATCAGCTGAGATTCACATATTCAGGTGACTAAAAGCTGTGTTTGTTTTTTCTCTGGGATAACCAGAAAGAAGGAGTAGTAGAGGAAGCAAAGTATATTTATTGCTCTTAAATGCAGCAAAACAGTTTCTAACTGCCCAGGTTTTCAGACATGATCAGGAGAAGTTTGTAGCCAGAGGGTCTGATGAGTTTTAGAAACTCTTGAAAATGTCAGCATGGTTTGAAAAAAGCCCAAAAACTTTCTGAACATTTCTACTGCATCTGTACAGCCTGACATTCAAAAATTCACCTAATTCCAGAAATTACACTTCCAAAATTTTCTTGTTAGGAGTTTCTCTGCAAAAATCTACAATTGACTTCTTCAAAATATCATAACAAATAACTAACAAGACACCACAGTCCTGCTGGGACTTGACCCAAGAACTGTCTAACTTTCAGACACTCCAAAGGCAGAAGGAAACAGCATTGCCTAAACTTTCTGTGTAGACCAGTCAAAGGACGTCACTCTTAATTCTCTCCTGGAACTATTGAGGTGCATTTGTACTAAAACATAGCTTTTGCAGAGAAGCTGCAGATATTCCTTTCTTTGTTTCTTTCTCTCTATCATAATTTTCAGCTTCAGAATTCATGTGGGTTAGGTGATACTATATTACTGCTTTGTACTTTTACAAGGTAATGCTCTCTACAGCAATTCACTGGCGTGAATTCCTTATTTATGCCTGCTGTAATGGTAATATTAGCTTCAGTGGGACCTCTATACAGCTGGTGTCATTCTGCAGGGGTCTGAACTCAGCACTATAGTGATTTTTACAAATCAGTATTTGGTCTGTCCTAGATAAGAATAATAGCAGAGTTCCAATATTTCAAGTGTCACTTGAGAAAACACCATGAGCGGAGTTTTTTTTCCCGCTTATTTTATTGTTACTTTTGTCTGCCATTTGTAAAGCTTAAGCAAAGGAATCTTAAATCTCTTTCATGCCCTGATATTGCTGTACAGTAATCTCTGGATTTTTTTTTTTTTTTGTTATTTTTTTAAACACTACAATAAGCTGCACATCACTTTTCCTGATGATAAGGATGACTATGGCTGTGTGTTGTAGTGAAAAAAGGAATTACATATGGCACAGCTAGATTTACAGTGAGATGGATGTTACACTTTAGTCTGTTTGGGTGGATACTTAGTTATGAGCCTGAAGATCAATTGATCCCAGAAAAAGATTGTGAAGCCAGAGTGATCTCCTCCAGTCTCAGAGCCCTGCTGTAAGTCATGGGGGGTGAGGGGTAGCTGATGCTCAGAAATAACAATACGTTTTCCATTAAGAAGTGTTTCCAGGGGTCTCTCACAGTGTCGAGTATCCATTGGCCACAGAGCTGCCCTGTCTGACAGTGGGTTATTGCCAGAACCAGTGAAGTTTTTCTTGATCTCCCACATAAACAGTATATTGAATATAGTCTATTCCTTTTGGTCTGTGACACATCCAGGCCGAGGAATTGTGCTGAGTAAGGTGAATTGCTGTTAATCTGAACATTAAGATGCCTGAGTGTGTACCAAAAAATCTCCTCTGTCTCTTGGTTGGCAACCTGTTTTTAAAAAGTTTATTGGTTGTTAAAAACTGCTGAGCATCTTTTCAGTTGTTTTAGCTGCAATGTTAAGCATTCCTGTCTCTTCCATGGGGGAAATGGCTCCCTTGGCAATGGGATTTGCCAGTTCCAAGTCATTTAGTAGATGGAAAGGTAGACTTGCAGTGCTCAATGTGATGGGTAGAGGAATAGTTCCATCCGTCCAGCAGCAGGTGAGTCCTCTTTGTGCCATGGAGATTGAAAGGAGTTATTCAGACTGTTCACCAAAGAAGAAACTTCTGAGATTGTGTCTATTGGTCTTTCCAGAGCACCTAGGTTTGCCTCAGACTGCTCTGGTAATCGATAGATTAATAGCAATGGTCCTGGTCTTCAAGGTATTTTCATATATAAATGCAGGCAGGGGGAAAGTTTTGTGGGCAACCTTCAAACAAGAAAGTAAATGTTTAAAAAAAGTCCAATACCTCACTCTCTGTCTTTTTTCTTTTTTTTTTCTTCTTTTTTTTCTTTAGCAGCATATACAGTTTAGTAGAGTCACAGGGAAGGCAGTTCTATTATCTGATGCTGCTTTCCCTGCAACACCATGAAATCTATTTCTTAAAAATAAAAGTTTTGCACATTAAAAACTCCAAACCTCTGTGGTTGGAATACCTGGATTCTTTTTCTGCTGAACTGAACTATTTAATCAGAAAAAGATAAGACATTGCTATCTAGGAAATTTTAGAGACCATTACTACAATTCAATTTAAGCAAATTTCAAACTGAAATAGTCTTTTGTCGAGCCATGTATTGAAACAGGTTTTGAAAATGGAAAATATCCTTTGAAAATATTTGAAATGTCTGTCTGATTCAGGCTCTCTGACAGATTTGACTTGAATTCATTAAAAATTTCAGTGATGTTAAAACAGCTTTCGAGAGAGTAATTGATTTTTGTGGGACAGTTCTTACAACTCTCTTGACCTGTTTAAATTGCCAGGTCTGTAGGGCGAGAGATGCTTGTGCCGAGTAAAGACAGTGAATCTTGGCTGGTGCCTGAAGGAGCAATATGGTGTAAATAATAAATGGGAATATCTACTTCTATTTTATTGTACAGAATACCTGTGAAGGTGTTGCATTTCAAGGAGCATTGGCCCTTCTGTGCCTGCAGTTCCTCACTGGTATAGAGAGCTGGCATTGCTCATCCTACTGTAACCTGAGGTATAATAAGCTATGTAATCAAGGTTAGAAAGCCAGTTCCTGGATGGAGGGATGAATGTTATGGGTGTACCTGCTCCTGGCCATGCTTAGGAGGTGCCTGCAGCACCCAGAGATTGTTCTAATTGTGTCTCCTTAAAAGGTAAAATAATTCAGTGATATGAGTCTTTCTGTGGACTGACTCATCTAATAAAGGCACACCTCTCTTCTTCTGATTTAGTGTTTAATACTGTGCACCATTTGAAGCACAGATGTGCTACTTAATTACTGGAAATGGTGTTGCATAAAATGGAAGAAAATAACTTTCCAGACAATATTAATATAGATAAAATAGAGAAGTGGTCCTTTAATTAAAGTATTTTCAGGTGCAACAAAAGAAGTGCACACCCAGTATAGGGTTCTTACAAATTTATAACACTAATTAATTTTTATATCTAATGGATACATCCAACCTGAGAATTGTCTGCTCTCAGAACCATCCTTGGGTCTGCCCCTTGGAGCTTCTTTAAGGATTTTGGGCCTTTTGTCTTGCTTTGATTACAATATACCTTCCAGGTATGTGTGTCCCAAACAAGATGTCCTTGCTGATATCTTTTTCTTGAAAAGAACATTAAACAGAATTTCAAGAATGTGGCTTAAACCATGAGAAAGGGGTTTAGTATCTGTTAACTACTGTTAAGTACTATTCTAAAGTGTGAGAAACTATACAGCTATATGAAAATCTGCAAATATATGTAAATTTTTAAGGCATCAATGGCATAAGTAGGTCAGTCGCGCTCTGCTGTTCATAGTGCCAGGCTGAGACAGGTTTCCTCTCCAGGCTTGGCTCTGTCACCTCTGCCAGGATGGAAAACTGAGGTGTTTTTTTTTTTTTTCTTTTTCAGACTGCACAAGATATTTTAAAATAATCCAAACCTGCATTTGGTGTTGCTGAATGAGTGCTTTAGAATAAATGTAAAAATATTTGCCTTTACATGCAATTAAATTTGCCTTTAAAGTCTGATTAGCTACCTTAAAACCAGTTTGCCTTAGACCTTAAAAATGTCTTTTCCCTCTTTCCAGGCTCTCTCTACAGATATATTCTAAATATTGGTTATATATACATTTTGATCTGGTAGTACAGGGCCAGAAATTGTACACACACCAGCTCTGTTCTGAAGTGCCTTTTAAAGATTTCCAGGTACTAATGAACTGATCTTCTGAGACAATGAAAAATTATCCTTGTAATCCTACAAGATCTAGCCTATCCTCTCAGCATTTATCTCTATTGTTGTTGTTTAATATTTATGCCAAAACCCGGTGTATATTGATTGTGTCTGCATTTGACTCCAACTTTCAGCAGATTTAGTCCCAAGGTGCAACAATGATAATGGAATGCTGATGGTAATGGAACCAAAACACAAGGATTCCCACTGATTTGCTGGTTTTGCTTTTACAGCTGAAGCTGCCCACGTGTACACACAGGCTGAGCCCCGTGGGGTATCTGTGCCTGCCTCTGAGCATCCCTGTGTATACACACACCATTTCCCTATCCGTGGAAGTGTTCAAAGCCAGGCTGAATGAGGTTTCGAGCAACCTGGTCTACTGGAAGGTGTCCCTGGCAAAGCAGGAGGTGGAACAAGATGATCTTTAAGGTCCCTTCCAACCCAAAGCATTCCGTGACCATTTCAGACTGGATATATCATACTCATGTGCAATGGCACAGCAAAAAAAGTTAAAAATTACTGATTTAGTAGATTTTAAAAATTAACTGCATATAACATTAAAAAACCACAAACCCTTATCAATAAGGTAACCAAGCTATTGTGCTTTGTGTTTCTTGCAGTCTCTTAGTTTAAGGGAGTTTTCCTGAACCAGATTCAAAGAATCATTATGTCACTGGCATACATAATTGTGTTTCTCCTATAAATAAATAAATGTAAATCCCTGTCCACCAAAAGAAGCCCCAAGTTGAAAGGAAAAATAGCAATTTGTAACACGGCGTTTAAAAGCTGGGGTGGGTTTTTTTGTTATATTATGTATTTTGTACTGCTTTCTCACTGGGCAGTGCCTGTAGATGTCAGTGCCAGCCTTGCTGGCGTCCATTGTGCTTGAGCTGTTCAGAGGAAATTGCTTTCCCTTACAAAAGAAACTCGTTGTCAAGTTGCTGTTGTGTTAAACAATGGATGTAGGTGAAGCTTTTGAGCCACCACTTTAAATTCTGCCTTGATGCCAAGAATATTTTCAAAGAAACACTCCAAAAATAAGTATAATCACCTTAAATACACACAGAGTGTCTTTCTTTTCAGGCAACATTCCTAGGAATCAGGGCAGAAAACTCTTTCTTCAATTGATCATAAAAACACCTGCCAGAAATGTGAATGTGCTTCTCCCACAGGTGATGGGCAAGGTGCCCTTCAATCTGTGCTGGGGGTGAAATTGGCTCCACTTGAAAATCTTGTATTGGTGTCCAACCTTCAGATCTCAAATTCAAGCTTGAATTTCATGAGTTCTCCCTAAAATGGGGACAATATTTCAGGCTTGAATAATCATACCTTGTGAACATGAGTCGTATATTCTTTTGGTATAGGGCTGGACTTGATAGTCTTGGAGGTATTTTTCTTTATTTCTATGACTCTATTGTACTTATCGTGCCATTGGAAAATATGGCTCAATATTGCATCTTGATCCTAATCATGGGGGGTTTAAAATTTGAATAGTCTGCTTCAAAAATCATACCAAGAATAATTCATCTTCTATATTGGTTTGATGTCCATTAAAGCTTCAATTTATTAATGTGACCAGCTACTGCTCACTGCTGCAAAGCAAATAAACATTTGAGCAGAAATCTGCTCTACCACTACAACACCATTGATTATTTTTTATTTATGTTCCTGCCAGCTGCTTTCTGTTAGTCTGAAACTTATCTGATCAGGGCTGCAAAAATGTGCATTTATTGCTGTCCTTATCCTGGTCTGTCCTCTTTCCAAATCATTTCCTGTCAAAGATATCTGATTTGCTGGAGGTTATTCCTGCTGCAGAGATTTCCTCTCATGTTAGATCCAGATGGATTTCTACAGATTCTACTCTGTTCATGTTTTCTCCTGAGTGTGGAAGTTTTCCATTTGTGAAAAAATATTTTTTTTTCATTTGGATCATTAAATTGTCACTGTAGTTAGCTTTTTTTGCCCTATTTTTATCAGAAGTGGTCATAAATTACACAGATTCTTGAATTGGTGTCTCCTATTTCACTGTGTTGACTGAAACTGAGTATTTTCAGATGTTGGGTTTCACCTGAAGTCACATCCCACACCATCGACTTTCTTCCCAGACCTTCCTTTGTTTACCAGTGCTTTGTGGAGATTTCTTTCCACGTCCAAAACAATGGATCTATAAGGTAGGAAGGGTCTCCAGAACTCCCGGCCTTAGTTATGTATGTGTCAAAAATCTCTGTCTGCAGGGAAGCTTGGCTGTTCCTCAACATACTTGTTCTAGCAAATTCAACTGTGTTCTAACTTCCAGGCAGAGAAATTAATCCAGTTGTTCATAAATCTTTATTGAGTTTGTTCCTTGGTGTTTGTCTGTGTTATACTAAAATATAATTGGTGGCCTGTCATCTGATTTCTCCAGAGCTCTAGTAGATATTCCAATATATTCTCATCATTGTTTGCATATTTTCCCTCACTATCAAGTTATGATTCATTTCTACATTCATACAGTCTCAAAATTTTCAGAATACTGTCAAAGGTCTTCATATTTATTTATATAAACTCTTATGTGGTAATGGAAATGCTTAAAATAAGTTAAAAAAATTCAGCTAGTTTAGAATGTTTGGAATTCCTGGAAAGGGTGTGATTAAAATTTTGGAAATAGGATTGGTAAAGGGAAATTACATGCATAGGGTTGCTTGTGAGCAGGAACTCATTTTGAATTCATACTTCCTGTCTCTGAGCCTTGGTTTACATACAAGTTTTTCTTAACTTGGCTGTTGTAGCTTTCCCTTCTCCCACAGTCTGAAGCATCTGGGATGCTCATTAATGAACCACTGCAGTTAATTGTTGTAGCTGAAGGCAAAGTGATAATTCACCTAGCTTTATCTTTACAAAAAACCCCCAAAGCCTCAAAGGATGGTCTTCATCAATTTAGAGCATTTTGATTCACTAGGTATCGAAAGGGTTTTTTCATTCTGTAAATTTGGTCTAGTGTTCAAGGAGGGACTTCTCTTGTTCATACACTTATTTTTGCAATAAATAAACTATTGCACAGAGTGGCAAAAATTGCCTCAGAGAAGTTGCCCCAGTGGAAGAAAGTCCATTGGTACTCTTGCACTGTGTTGTACCATACCTTTAACACTCTTCATTAGTAGAGCCCTCACCCTGGAACAAGAAAGGGGTTTAATAGCTATCAGTGCATAAAAGGAATTCTCTGAATATCAGTATTTCATTTTCATCTCTAGAATTCAGAAATGTGGGAGTTTATAACGACACATTTTCAGTTTCACAATATCTTACTTGGTTTGTAATGGTTCGAGGACAGCACAATAGAAAACATTCAATATGAGCATACAACAGTGCTTCAAAAATAATGTACTGATAGCTTGGGTTTCTTTTATCATTCAGTATTGCAAGGCTGTTCAAAAGAAGCAAACCTAACCTTAGTATTGTGAAATTTTGTGTTGGCAGTGCTTGCAGCCAAAAGAAGTTCTCTGTAGAATGATGAAAAAAGTAATGAAACTTCAAGTGTCACGCTGCTATGGTTCCTCTTTGGAAGTTCACGAGTTACTGCTAGCACTTAAAGAAATTAAAATGCAGAAAAACATCCTTCCCACCATGGGCTATTTCTGACTTGTTCCTATACTGGACAGTCAGTTTCTGAGCTGTGACAGTTTGATATGGATGAAGAGCAGTGAATATCTGTCTGGTATTTGAAACACTGTAAACTGAAAGAATGGGATATTACGTTGCAAAGGGGCCAATTTTATTGACCCTCCGTGACCTTTTCTGTTTTCCCAAAACTACGGTGGTCAGAAGCAGAATAAAATCTATTAAAACATACAATTTAGGGATGTAAGGTAATAGCATGCTGTGATGCTTCACTTTGTTAAATGACTCCTGCAAAGTAGCAAATGTCAAACAAAAATGCCAAGTCTAGTTGCAAAATAATAAGAAAAGATAGAGAGTGATACAGGGTAGCTCATCTTTGACTGCTGTTGGTGTTGCAGTTCGTGAGTGGGGCAGGACATGTATGATTTATTTAGGAAGCATTTAACATCTAAGAGGACAGGGATTTGGTTTGTTTTTTTCTCGGGAATGAAGTATAAATTAAGATTCTGAGAGCGTACGTTTGCACCAGTGTCCAAGTTCCCTTTCACCGAAGTTGTGAGTATTAAAACAGATCATGTCTGTTTCTGTGTCTCCCAAAGCTCTAACATGAGGCTCCTCTTTTGGTATAGGGAAAAAATACCCCTCTTTTTTTTCTACTATTTTCCCATTTTTTCCCCCTGTATCCCAGAATCAACCTGGCATGATAAGATCAAAATATTTTTAGCCAAAAATCTAGGGTTTGCTTTCCATTTTGAAAACATTGTCTGAATATCTGTTTTGTCTTCCTAAGTCCATCAAAATTGTGTCTGAAAGCCACTCAGAAAGGTATCCGTGTAGGTGGATATTGGACAGCTGCTGGGATCTGCCAGTAGGACTGACATTTAAAGAGTGGATTGCAACAGATTCGTTCCGTTCTAGACAAGATGAGACAAGAGACATCCAAACTGAGTTTTACACCACTTGTGTGATTTTAGCTTGAGTTTTCAGCCCCATTATCTGACTACTGCAGCAACTTCTAATGCCCCTGTCACTCCTACTTGTCATGTGGAGAAGACAAGCTGGGTGTGATGCCTGAGTTGCAGGTTTGGGGTAGATTGTAACATGCAATGGTTGATTAGAACACCTGATTGGTGAAGGGAATGCTCTTGCTGACCTCAGATTTACTACATGAAGCATCAGCTCACTCTGTTGCATAGGTGATCCTTAAATTCACTGACATTAGTTCCCATGCCACCAGAGACACTGTGTTGTATACGCAGTGTTAAAATAGAATATTGTGGCACACAGATAATATAGAAATGCAACAAATAATGTTTCTCCATTGTTTCTGCCTGCCAAAACTTCTGACCAAAAAATTCTCTGCCAGTTTTCCTGTCAGAAGTTCTCACAAGAGCTTCTTGCTGGAGTATTTCTGTCAGCAGATCCTGCTATTCTGATCTCTTCAAAACATCTAAATATGCCAAAAGCCACATACAAACCTACTCTAAACACTATAAAAAGTTTTATTTCAACTTTAGAAAATCAGGGAGTGAGAAAAGAGAGAAAGAACTTGTTGCTGTAACCAAAAATCCTCCCCACTTGCCCCTCAACTTTTCACTTTCTTCTCCATCACCCTCTGCTGCCCACCTGCCACCAGAGACTGAAACTCTGCCAGCCTGGAGAGAGCTGAGACCCACCATGCCCCATGCATGACATATCTTATGCTTCTACCCTTACCAGATTTTTGAGGGCCCAAATGGGACCCTGCATGGCCTGTGACACTCCTCATGAGCCACAAACCCACATATCCTGGCTGCATTCCAGAGAACTAAAGTGGCTAAAACCTCCCCCACTATTAGAAGAGGTAACATCAAAAAAAAGTGGCAGAGACAGAGAAAAAAAAAAGGCAGAAACTGCTTCTCTTCCCCTCCCCCCACCCCATCTTGGCAAAAGGTAGTTTTTGATGGTAACTTTTCTCTGCTTCTAAAACTAATCTTAGCTTTTCCCAACTTTGTTCTTGTTTCTTCTCTTTGCATCCCTTAGCAATTAATAAGAATCAGTTTTTAGTATCAACAGATAACTTTTGTGAGTTTTAATTTTGCTCAGGGGAATATTCGAATCTAAAGTCCTTTCTGCAACATTTATGCAGATTGTAACAGATATTCTGAGGGATTTTACTTTACTTTAAAAGCATATTCTGTAAACATATAAATCTGCACTGATTTTATTGTGCTAATTCCTGTGAGACTATTCTAGTGTAAGGTAGGTGAACTCTGACTCCTCATCAGGGTAATTTTTGACCTGTGACTTTGACTGTTGTCACGTTTTAACGTAAATTCACAACCAGAAGCTAAAGCCTCCTATGTTTCACTGAGTTTTTTACAACCCTCCTTCCCACTCCTGTGTTATTAATAACCTGCTAATGATCTGACAGCTACTGTACTTATGCAAATGAGGAGGTTGTTGAACTGAGAGTTAGCCTTCCTCAAAAAAACCCAGAAATTAGCCTTTCCAATCTGACAACTCATTGCACTCCTCATCTGGTTGACGGGGAATATGCATCTGCAACCATGGTGTATATAACAATGTATGGTAGTGCATGTAATAATTATGACCTTTTAAGTGTTTTGTGTTTCTCAAATGTATAAAGAACACAGCCTAAAATGGCATAGACCCTGTAGGATGTGTGTAATTCCTTAGTCAGTTTTCCAAGCTTTATTCTTGTTTAGGATATATGCTTTATATATGTAATATACACACGTGTATATATGTAATATTTACATATATACACACACATATATATATAATATATATACATATATATGTTCCTTATATATGTAAGTATATATGCACATACATATGCACATTTAGATTTCAGTGTGAGAACATGTTGTAAAGGTCAAAATTAAGTTTCAGAAAAGTCTGTTGAAATTTCTGCATCAATTGTTTAGCACTTCACTTGAAATAAAATGTGGACTAGATGTAGTAAAGGGAACAGAAATGAAAATGATGGACGTGTTAGAAAACACAACCTAAAAATGCATTGTAGAAAGATAAATATGAATTGTGGCTGGTTAGCCTAATGATGAGAAAATGTCAGGGGAAGTGATAATATCCTTTAAAGTTTTTGGAAAAAGGAGGAAAATTACCCACCTGCAACAGACCCAAATTCATGCTTGAAAGTTTTCTTAAACGCTGAGAAAAACTCCAGTAATAAGAACACTGAAGCACTGCAACAGAAAAAAGTTATGGAGTGCCCAGTGTTGGAAGTCTTTAAGAGCTATTTAGGCACCATATATAAGATATGACACAGTTATGGCTTAACTCACTAGTGGTCTGGAATAGATGAGAGACATGCATTTTGTCTGATACTGTATTATGAAGATTTATTACTTAATGAAGATTTCTGTTATATAAGGGAGTGATTTCTAAAGTGTATTGTGACTACTGCATGGAAAATATTACTACCATTTCAAAATAGGGCTTGAGCACTAGGGCTCTTATCTTTCCTTTGTGTATTTTTCCCATTGGTATTAGCTGATGCACCTATTTTTATGTGGTTTACTTCTTTTTTCTTACAGATTTCTATTCCACCAGTCTCTCTTCTCCCTGATGGAAAGCTATTTCACTGTGGAACAGACAGCCCACTGTTTTCAGACATCAGAGCATATTGCCCTTATTGTCACAAGAGTTTGTTAACCTTTGTGCCACAGTAGGAATTATCAACAGAAATGTAAAAAATAAATAATAATAATAAAAAAAATTAGTCTTCTCAGCTCCTCAGAGGTAAGTTTCTCTGTTGTGGATGTCTTTATTCCTCTCATTTGTGAGCTGGAGATGGTGATGGCCTTCTGTCCACAGCTGACCATGGAGACAGAGGAGCCCTGGAGGGGTACCCACAGCTACTCTGGGGGTTGTTCGTGCCATCTGTCACCTGAACTCCACAAAAGCTTCTGTCAGACACAGAACGGCAGAGCACCTAATTATGACATCATATGGGATGAGCTGAAGACAGCTTTTTTCTTTTTTACAATACTGTCTGATAATTTTGGCTCAACCCCCTGTAAGCTTTGTCTCCGTCTTATTCCCTCTAATCATGCCCCAAGTAAAGAATAAGGACAAAGACAGGGAATTAATGGTAACAAACAGCATTGATGTGTTACTGTGAATGAAATGTTTGTCTCTAGTTTATCTCCACCACAAGGACACATATTTGTATATTTGCAATGTCTCGTCTCCAGACATTTTGACCTATTTATATTCAGCTAGAGTATTTGTGATTTGAATTTGTGTTATTAATCACTTCACTCAACTAGAATCTGCTGTGATTTGTCCTTTTTGATATATAATGAGATTAGCATTTATTATTCATCACTCATTTCTCTTTTATCTTAGCTCATGTTTTGCTGTGTTGTTTCCTGTCCTTATTTTTCTTTCCCATTAAGATGTTAATAGACAACCCTTTCTCATTTCTTGTTGTTCATGACCAAAGCACTATGTTAAAAATAGAACAAGCTTTGATATGTAACATTTGGTCACTATTTCTATTGTGCAGAAGGCTGAGGTTTTTATTTCAATTATACTTATGGAAGTTTTAATTCACATTTAGTTTATATAATATTTAACTGTATGTGATAATTATCCATTTTATAGAATACTTTTTTCTATTTGTACATTCATTTTAATTTTGGTTCCCATACAGCTTACTGATTTGAAACTGCAGATTCTGAATCAATGTTCACTTTTTTTTCCCCCATTGTTAACAATTTTGGATTAGGCATGTGCTGTCTCACAGAAAACCATCCAAATATTAATTTCTTTTTTGTCAGCATATATGCATATAATACTATTTTTTAACCAAAACTTTTTCCACATCTGAGGCAAGATACAGAACTCATTAATGTCTTACCTGACTTCAGGGGCTTTGAATTCAATTAGTAGCAGAAGGGATTATTTCAAGATCTGATCATGATATCTCCTGTCATCCGTATGACTAAAAATTGCTTCTTATTCTACAAAGAACATAGAAATCACATTTTAATCTTTGCTCAAAGCAAAGAATTGAAGTTCATCACTGTTTATAAAACTTATTTCAGAACTAACAAAGAGATTTCAATTAAAAAATTGTAACAGCCATGGCAGAAAATCAACCAGTGAAGCTGTACCCTGTGAAAGACAGAGACATCATTGAAAAATTACTTCAAGGCAGGTAATAGCTAATTATCAGGTTCCTGAAGAGTTTCTGAATATTTTTTTGTTTGTTTTGGTTTTTGTAGGGAGTCTTAAAATTATTGTGATTTTTTTTGAAGGTTGAAATTGCAAGGATTTTGGCTTTTGTCATGTGATGTTTATTCTGTATATTTTTTTTTTTATCCTGGAAAAGCTTGATCAGGTGCTACCCAAGTCAATAGTAGTTGTGGTAAGGAAGTTATGGAGGGGGGTGAGGTGGAGGGACTCAGTTCAATGAGATATCTAGAACATGTTCACTTAGACATGCCACTAAGCTCAGGTAAATTTATGCCTGTCTGATAAGTTGCAGGCAAATATGGATATGTCTGCATAAAATTCTAAATACGGAAATAACATTCAAAATAGTATAAGTGTGAAAAAGCATGCAAGAGTGAAAAATATCATATTTAAAGATGGAGCCAATGCGACTCAGATCATTTGCTCTATGTTTGGTTGTCAGAAGCCATTCACAAGGATTATTCTCTCTTTTAAGAAGTCTTAATGACTAAAAAACTGATAATCCTTAAATTAGGTGTGTATACTGTTATAATTCACTGAAACATTATAATTCAAACTTGGTTAACTGGCACATGATTCTGCTCTAGGAAATGTGGTTTGTTTTTTTTTTCTGATATATCCATCTTAATTAAGTTCTTAATGTTACCTGTTTAGATAATTTTATTTTTAAAAACCATACATAGACCAAAAAGAGCTTAACTGCCATCTTTTAAAATCTGTCAGTAAATTATTAGGTAGAAACTTGGTTTTGATTCCTTATGTCTACAGTTCTGACTATTCCACCTCTCTTTCTTCTTCTGTACTGTCTCAAGGTTGTCTGTCAACTCCCACCAAGTTCTGTGTCTACAGACAGTTTTACCCGTTACACATCCAAACCTTTTGGCCACCCCTCGCAGAAAGGCAGTTCCACTCCTCATTTGCAGGCTGGGATGCACAAGCTGTCTGTGCCTGCACTTCCTAACCCCATGGTGTGGCTTTACCTCGGGATGCCACCCTGAATCTCTCCTGTCTGCTCAGCTTCACTTTGCATAAAACTTGTCAGGGTATGATACCTGTAAGACTTCAAACCATTTCCTGTGTAGTTGAGGTTGATTCAGAACTGGACCACGTTACGCAATCACATAAGCCTCATTTATGTAGGACTTATGTTAGATTAGATGAAAAAAACCCCAAATCTTTAAAAATGCATTAATGGATTGACTACTTCCGATACTTGCAATTATAACTTCTGTCTGTATGCATAGCGCAGCATCAAGCAGCTTCTAAAGTACAAGCTTCCTTTGTACATGATATTAAGAAAACATTTTCCAGTGGGAAGCTGCTTTAAATTTAAGAGAGAAAGAGAGCTCTCTAAGGTGAGGCTTGGAGATGTGAATCAGCTTACTAGCTCAGAGGTTGTAACTAAGCCCAGGCAGTAAATATGAAAAACTACTCATGACTGTGGAGAAGCGTAGGGAGGGATAACACACAAAAAGAGATTATATTCAGGAGGAAATTGAAGGAAAAAGGTTGGAAATATCTTACACAACACTCAGGAAAATAAATGGCAAGGACCAGATATGTTGAAATGTCATGAGAAGATGAAATATACTCCTAAGACTCTATATCCAGCTTTTCCCGTTTGCGAACTGTAGTCATGATCTCAGCCTAAAAAAAGGACTGAAAATCTTTCTAATGTATTGTTGGTCATGAATATAACCCTCTCAGCCTTTCACACCACCACGACTTCTCTATGCAGGACCCTCGTTCCAGGCAGGAGTGCAATGGACAAGCATGGCTGTAAGGTCGCCTTTCACGTCCGGATCCTTTGCGTGCCCTGCAGCACTTGGTGGGGATTACTCCACTGGCAGTCCATGCTGGGCTACCTAATTCTTTCAGGTTTTGAATGAACCCATGGAGTGAGATACAAGTAAAGGAACATGGAATACTTGCTAAGAACAATTGTGCAACTTCCTATTTATTCTTGGATAGCTGTTCACATATCACAAGGTAGATTCCCATAATTTATGCTGTAAAGCAGAGTGCATAATGGCCAAGTTCTGCTTGCCTTTACTTTGCCTGAAATTTATTCAAGTCATTGATTTAGAGTCTTATCTCTACTTAGCCATCAATTTTCAGGAAATCTATAAAAACTACTTATCTTTGGCACCTTTTTTTTTTTTTTTTCTATATATGCTCTACAATTTGCAAATAGATTCAGAATTATTTGGAAGGACAAGGACTGGCAAACATACAGGTAGATTAGCAGATATCATAATCACAGAAACTATATTCCCTTAGAAAATCAAGCTAGGGAAGAACTTGTTGGAAAAGTGGGTGTCTTCTTTTCATGCATGCCTGTAAGAGGGTTTATGTGAGTCAGTGTTTTAATGAATATTTTCACAGTTTTAAGACAAGCCTTCTAATTTCTTTTTACCAAATGTACAGCTGATTGCCTGCATTACCTAACCGCATTTCCACAGGGTTTGGAAAGCTACATCTAAGCTATGTGAATGCTAGATCATTAAGAGCAAAGTAAGTTTTTAATGGTTAATGCACACCAATGACTATGTTAAAAGAAGCAAAACAAAAATTGCCTTTAAAAAAGTGTGAAGGTGACAAAGTCAAATGCATAAAAGTTAGGAAATGCTACACTGATAGCTCTGTGCAAGTTTAATTTGGCTTCCTTGTGTGCATGCATTATGATACAGTCTTTAATTACCTGATCACACACTGTTTTCTCCGTGGGACTCCTACCTCATTCAGTGCACTGGATGAATGTGTCTCACTAAATGAGTAGCTATTCAGTGTTTCCTTTTATTCTCATTATTCAATGCGTATCACCATGACTTATTTACTGATCTTCTAATGCTCTTTGTAAATTCAGACTTTTTTTATTTTCTCATGGTCTTTTCAGTGCCGTGCTTCAATAAAGTACCCATGAGCTTCTCATATATCAATGCCTTTATCTTCTCAAGGCAGCTGTAAGGCGACATGAAGTTGATCAAGTCTTTGAGGGGAAATGGAGGCTGCTAATTGTACCAGTATTCATTAATTTTGAGGTTATGCTGTAAAACTTGAAATCTGTACTTCCCTTTAAATTTTAAATCAGTGGCATCTATGCTTCATTTTTTGTAATCCTCACTATTTCATTTTCTATGATACATTTTAACAAGGAGTAAATTAGCAACCCATTTTTAACTTAATCATCGGAAGTTATTTAAGTACTGAAAACAGTTTTGGCCTGGAAATTAGTGCTTGTCCTCTTGCCCTCTTGTCATTGAAAGCACTGGGTGCAATTATTTGTACATACCAGCACCCAGGTGTGGTTTGGTGGGTGCATTAGCAGCATCAGTGGAGTGTCTCATGCCATCAGTGTGTCCTAAGAGGGAGTTGAAGAGCAGTATTTGGCCTGTAATCATAATTTGCATCTTCACAGGTCCCTGCTTCCAACAGGGAGCTCTGTCTGGTGTGGTAAACAGCATCTCGACGTGATATTGACATACTCGCTCCCCTTTAAAGCATGTGTGCAGTCTTGCCTTACTCTTCCTGACATCCCAAAACTCTAGCTGAACATTATTCGCTTCACAGCAACTTTAGTTTGATTAGTTTCGTATTGCAAATAATGTGTTGTGTACAGGTAGTGTCATAAGTATCATTCATCTGAATTTCAGCTGCTATGCATTTCTCTTACCTTATAAATGCCTATAGGAAATAGGACTCCAGTGGGTAGTTACAGGAAAAGAATTTACAACTAAGTTAAACTGAAATATAGAAACTCCTCTTCACTTGAAGAGAATTTAGAGAGAGGTCATTAGCACAATATGCACATTATTTTATATATTTAGTATTTATAATATACTGTATAAGTCAAATCTGTAGTGAACTGTACATGATTTTAAATGTCAGAGAAAAACGAAATACAGGAACCTTAGTCATTCCAAGTGCATGCAGAAATGGAGATATGCAGGTTTTATCTCCGACAATCTCAGCTTTGAAATTATTCAGTGCAGTCTTCTCATTGAGCAAGATGATTTAATGCACTATTTTATTTAAACTAAATTTATCACTGTCTCTATTTTTATATAACTGAAATTGTCTTATTTTGGTACATCCCATAATACCTGATTAACCTTCCTAAAGCAGTTGTGAATGGAAATACTCAGGAGAAGTTTTCTGTGTGATTTCCCAAGCTGCTCTGTGTGCACTCTTCTACAGTAGTGGGTTTTGTGCTTGTGTGCATTTTAAGCACAGCAGCCGCCTATACAGACACTCCTGTTTTCCTTCCATTCTCTCCTTCTGTTTGCCCAATTACCTTAGAATAGAAGAGAGTCCCATGCACAGCCTCTTTCTTGAAACAAAGGGAGGGAACACCTGGTCTAGTGGAACATGTCCCTGCCCATGGCAGGAGAACTGGAACTAGATGATCTTTGGAGTTCCTTTCAAACCAAATCCTTCTGAGATTCTGTGATTTTAAACCTTTATTTGGGAAAGCAAAGTGGTGATTCTTGCATTAATGAGTGGCTTTAATTCACAGTCTCATCAAATAACGCAGATTCTGCACTCTAGATTTAAAGTCTTAAACCTTGAAGAGTTCTTTACCTGGAGCTTTACTGAAGGATGTGTCACTACATTTGTGTGTGGCACTGTGAAGTCATTTCATTATTATGTTTCCTACCTGCAGAGTGAAATAATATAGTATTATTTTGTGGGGAATGCTCCCCTTATGACTTCATGATATTTTGAAATTATTTCCAAAGCAAATAAAATTAAAGTTAAAACCCTTTTTTTTAATATATTTTTTTAAACATTTCTGTGCTCTGGAGCTATATAAAATCTCCAGACCTGGAAAAACCTAAATACATGTGTACATTTTAGCATTTGTGAAGTGACTTTTAATCTTTTATCTTTACTATCTCTTTTTTTTTTTTTTTTTTTAAAGAATTCAGCACCTAAAATGTTTTGAATATTTTAAAAAAAAATTATTTCAAACAAAACTGAGCCTGGGTTTTTTTGGTGAAGAGGGGAGTGGTTACTATGCTGTAGCAGCAGAGAGAGAGAAATGAAAAGTGAAGTCAACATTTCTGTTCTTCCTTCAGTTCAGTGTTTATATAGTAGTCCATCAGTGAGTGAATCTCCACTGTGGGGACTAAAGGTGAGAAAAGCTTCTGTCGAGGTATTCCAGCTGCTATAAATTATCAGCTGCGTCAGCAAGACTAGGTTCTTTGTCAGGCAATAAACAGGAAACCTTATAAAGGATAAATGACTTGCCTGGAGAGAACACCAGGGACTTTAAGCCTGAAGGATCAACTTTGAAATTAGCTGCTATGCATTTGTGAAATAATCAGAATCACTGTGCAGGACAGTTGTGAGACAAAGACAGACAAGCTGAAATTTGCCATAACCTGTGCTTGAGCTACTGCCTAGGTTACAAAAAATTAAATGATAGAGAAAGACAAAGACCCTGTGATCTTCTCTGGCTCCTCTATTTCACTTAGCAACTGTAAGATTTGGGCAGTAACAGCAGTGACTGACACATTGATCCTTGGCATTGGCAATGCTGGAGTTTATAAAGCAGAGGGACCGTGGCATAGTGCTGCAACACCTTCAGAGCATGGCAGTTCTGGGTTCATCTGCCGACTTTGTAATACAATATATCAAGTACAAATACCTTCTTTTTTTGCCAACAGCTTTCCAAATCTTTAAAAGACTTTTTTTTTTTTTTTAGACCCTCTAAAACATTTTTCAGGTTAAATCATGTGTGCTGCAGTAAACTTATCTATCTGAAGTAGTCTCAGTAGAATGAGATCAACAGCAGAAGATCAATGCCAGCTTCAGTGACCTGCTAACAGTTGATGTGTGGGTATGTTGTATCCCTGTAGCTCCAAGTGTCTGATATAGTTACAGCGCATATGATCTTGCAACCAGTGTCCCATCTAATCCCCATTATTAAGAAGAAGTATCATGATGTTTCTGAGCATCTCTTGGGAGGAATTCATATTGTCTTCCGTGCCTGCTGAAAGCCTTGGGAGATAGTAACTTCTTAGCGATATCTGACAACAAAGCTGCTAAGTATTAGCTGCCAACTGCCTATAATTCTTCACTGATCTGAATTTATCTTTACTTACTTTGCTTAAAGGGCACATTTCAATACAAATTCCTTACTAAGAATAGAGCTTAAGAGCATGTTTAATGTTCAGAAATGTGCCAGTTCAAGGCTTGTCAATGAGGAAGGAAAACATCCAAGAAGGAATGCTGGAAGACTGCTGTCCTGAGCAGAGATGCTCTCAGCAGTGCCCAGTGACTGAACAAGAGGCAATGGGCACAGACTGAAATACAGAAAATTCTATGCAAACATAATGAAAAACTTTACCATGAGGGTGATAAAACACTAGCACAGGTTTTCCAGAGAGATTGTGGAGTCTCCATCATTTGAGATACTCAAAACCTAACCTAGCATGGTCATAGACAAGCTACTGCAGCTGCCGCTGCTCTGAGCAGAGGTTTGGACTGGACAGCCTCAGCAATGCTGTTACTTGATGTTCTGCCTTTAGGAATGGGTTATAACAATCCTCCAAAAAGCAAAACAATTATTTTTTCTGAATTTCATGGATTCTTAAGCTCACTCCTTGCTTATCCCACTCCTTAAATCTTCCCCAATACCCTCAGAAATTCCATTTCTGTCATGTTCTTTGATAATTAGTCACTAGTACAACATAGCATCTGGTGGCTGTTGCATTTTTCTGTTGGTTAAATGATCTGGATCTAATGCTGAAACAGAAAAATGCGTCTCAGTAAATAAAGCTGTACAAGTACCTTGCAGGCACTATTAACTGTTCATTGCTGTTGAACTTCCTGAGCAGACCCAGGTAGAATGAAACTGGGATAATGGATTGGAGCAGCACGGCAGCCACCGAGGAAGACCAGGGGCCATCAGTATATTGAAAGGAGACTGAAATTTAATAGCATCCCTGTGCTTTCACGCAAAAGATAGACAGAGGCCACTGCAAAGCTGAATGGAACAACAGCCTCTTCTGCCACACCCCTGTGAGCTTAAGATTTGAATTTTTTGCACCATATTACCACCTTTTACCTGCTTCACGGTTTGCATTTGCTGAAGTTTGCTTACTCTCATTAGGCTTCTCCCACTCCAAGAGCAGAGCTCCTCTATAAGCAGGTCTGATTTCAGAGCTGAGTCCATCCAGCTTGCTGTGGAAGAGTAAGCTCCAGTAAAATAATTTTCTGAGGCAAGTTGAGAGATGTCACCAGCTGTGATGTTGTAGCAAGCTGACATAAATGATCATAAAATGTTGGTACTTGTATGTCCAGGAGATTATGTTGCAGGCCTTTTCTGGGCAGAATGAATAACAGAAAAGCACAGAGAAGTTTAAATTTCCTAAAAGATGATTTCTTTATCTTCAACCTTCTAGTCAGAAAATTTCTGGTGAGAATACACCTCGCTGTGAATTGTTGTTATCATTGTTCTGTAAAGCAGCAGCACCTCTTTCTAAATCCTGCCTTATCTTGCTGACCTCTGAAACTATGAAAATGAGTGTTGTGTCATTTAGTGTAGGAGATCTCTTATCTTTATAACCAGCCTCTTTTCAGAGCAGAGTCAGCTTCTTAAGTCTTGTATTCCGCTATGGAAAAGTTTGTTTAAAACAGAAAGGAAAATGATCACCTCAGTGTCGGCTATGGTTAGACTACTGCTCAATCCCCATACTTAATATAATTCCTTTAGACAGAACATACTTGCATAGGTCTATATTCACAGCTTTTATTCAACTTTTGCTGTCTACAAGTTTAAAAAGAGTCTTTGGGGCTTTTTTAAATGTAACTTAAACTTATATTTACCAATGCAAAATATGTGCTCTTGAGGTGACCTTTTCTGCATGCAAGTGTCTGTGAGATTTATAAGTCTTTGTGTTTATTAACTAGATCACTCATAAGCAGAACAGAATCTCCCCTATCAGTTTGGGTGTACTTCTCTTTCCACACGGTCCATTAAACATTAGTCCCTGGAGGTTTACACTTTTAGAGTGTCTGTTTTATTGGATACAATTTCCTCATGAATGACTGTTAGGCTGAAGGAAACATCATGTATATAAACTAGATGTTTATGTACTACAGTAAGCCTTCAGCAAGGTAAGGTAGTTTACATAATTACATATGTGGGAAAATAGATCAATTAAAACTTGAAGGGTGGTTTCTTAGATTTGTGTTGGGCTGCCAGATGTGGTTTGAAGGTCCTTGGTTGGAGTAGAGCTGACGAGTTTGGGACTAATCTTTAGACTCCCTCTCTCCAGTAACAGAAGCACTAAAGTCAGTTATTTCATAAACAAAACACTGACTTTTCTTTAGTAAGACCAAACCTTACCCTGCTCTGCATTCTGTGTGTTATCAAAATACTGTGTGAGATCCATTATTTTTATATAGCTATTATTTTTACATAGTCACTATTCATTTGGCTATTAATCACATTGAACCAAAACAAGTAATATTTCCTGCCAAATGTTTCTCATTAGTCCATATCATAAACTACTGGTTACATTCAGGAATTTAAAGAGCCATCATCAGCTTCAGATATTTTCCTCTGGATTTTATATTAAGGGTCTCCAAGTCTCCGAGGGTAATGTGTCTTATGAAAAACAAATCCCTTTTATTTAATCTTTACCAAGGACCCAAATTATAGGGTTGAACACTGGAAAGTGCTTGTTTAGTTGAGCATTTGTCAAATGTAGGTTAGGGGAGTTTGTCAGCTCAAGCAAGGAGACTTGGTAAGGGGCAAATGTTTGCCACTATGAAGAACTTCGTTTCTTGAATAAGAAGAAGTATCTTGTTTCAAAAGCAGGACGGACAACAGAAAAGAGGTAGGTACAATATCTGAGTATGCAACAAGTGTGCAAACACAACTCATCTTTCCACAGGAGTGTGGAGACCCAGTTTTAATTATTATAATTAGATGTGTGATGCAAATTAAAGAAATAGAAAATATTGTTGGAAGATAGATCATAATCTGAGGGGAAAGTTTTAGTAGAATTAACTTTTTCTGCACAGTTTAATGTTAAGTTGCCTATTGTCAACATGTGGTTTTTCAGAATTCTTGACTTGCAGTAGAGGAACAGTAGACCAAAATTAATTTGTCATAGTTTTTCTGTTGGGTGTCTTGATGGGTTTAATTTCATTTTGTAATATTATCAGGGTTTTTGTAATAAACTCAATGGAACCATATTAATTAGTGCCTTTGGGGGAGTTAGAAGAGAAAATATTTTTGTGACAGAAGATATGTATGAAATAGTCTCAAATAGAAATAATTACAATTTTTTCCTTTCACTCTCTGTGCCTCTTTCCCTTTTCCTGATTGCTGCTTAACAATTTATATGATGAAACAAAATTATCTTCTTTTTTTCCTTTTCTTTTTTTTTTTTTTTTTTTAAATTTTTGAAAGTGAGAATGTTTTGTGGAAGGGAGAGCTGAAGAACATCATGCAGAGCAAACTACTTTGGGAACTCGATGAATTGCAATTGATTTTTACCTTTCTCTGAACTGCGTTTGCATGCTTTAAATGATTTATGGTTCATTAGTTCAGGTTAGAGAAAACTTTTACTCTGTTATTGTGAACTGCAGAGTTCAATAAAAGAAAGGAAAATGCTTCACTTGCAGAGATGCTGAAAGGACAATTATGGTGCTTCTGAGTTTACATTGGGATATGGCAGTAAGCTGCTTTCTTTTTAAATCCTTACTAATCTAAGAGCATGAGTCTCATAGAAGTGTAATGGACTTACAGTCTGAAATCACTCTAAACAGGAATTTCAAATGCACCACTGGCTGTTTGTATTAGGCAAAACTGTTCTGGCCTTTGTTGGACCAGACAGGAGAATAGGAAACAAGCCTGACTGTTACAGTTCTACTTGGCTTCTGCATCCTTTTAGAGATGGCAAGAAGAGCATCTGAATTTATTTCAGCTAATCCTGGAGTGATTCTGTGTAGAAAAGGAGTTGACTCCAACTGCTCAATCCAGCCCTAGAATAAAAGGAATTTATATATATTCTTCCTTGAACTCCATATGGCTTTGTGGTAACCTACTTCTTTTCTGCTGGGGTGGCAAAAAGGACACAGAAATAATGGGCAGAACAACGGTGCATCTGTCCTGCCGTAAGAGCAGAAGAGAAGCATGAGTTGCTAAGATTTATGAGCAAAGGAACTGTCATGTGTCACTATCTGTTTTGCCAAATGCACAGTGAGGAAACCCGTTCCACACTATTAGTCACAAGCGGGAGCTTTGCTTTTCCATTCCCAGCAAACTCCTCAATAGGCAGGAGCACTTTCAGTGCATCAGAAGAACTTTTAACTAAGGCATTTGCTTCTGTTGCATTTTGTTATGACAAAAGCACCTTACTCTGTAAACAAGCACTGAATCAGAGCCTGATCTCCAGCAGAAAGAACTTGATTCAGGTTTCATTCAATGTTGCTGGAACTGCTGCTTGGTTTCCCCTCTTCTCCTGAGTATTTGTGCTACTACTTTTTTATGCAATATTTAAGGGACGTGCTCAGGCTCCCAGGACAGCAACTGCCAGCTTTATTAAGTAATTGGAGTGCAGGAGTCAAGTTTACAGCTCAGCCTTTGTTGACGGGAATTCAGCAGGGAGAGCTGAACTTTATTCCAAAGTACAGCACAGCCCCTCTCCAGAGGGGCCAATGAATGTGAGAGAAATATAAGAACAGGCAAGTCCCCCTGCAACAATCATCACTTATTAATGTTTGAAAGATAAGAGCACTACATTATAAGTCTGCCTCTAGTTTCTAAATAAAGATTTGCAACTGCTTTGGTTACGTTTTCTTGCTTTACAATTTCCTGGATAATGTGGAAAAGAAAGTGGAGGGTGCTCTTTCTTGCTTGCTTCCTTGCTTGCTTGCTTTTCTTTCTCTTTTTTATTTTCTTTCTCTCTCTTATTGTTTTAAAAATGTTGGTGATTTTGGAAGTTAAACTAATGTTTTACAGCAAAATGTTATAGCAGTAGTTGGGAAAATACCGATACTGTTCTGCTTATTCCACTGTTCTTCCATCATAGTTCATCCTTTTTATTTTCCTTCCCAAATACTCCACTCATCAAATCTAGTACAGATTTATTAACAATTTTATTGCCATGAAACTGTGGCTTTTTTTCTTTTCAACACTGACTGTTTCTGGAAACCACCTTCTGCTGAGCTTTCTTTATTACTCAAATATTGAATAATCTAATTATAAGTGTCTGTGTGTATATTAGCAAGTATCATAATTAAGCCTCCTCTATGTCGCTTTATCTCCAAATATGTCCAGCTTTTCCATTATTGTCATCTGTTGTGATAGATTCTTTATAGTCATATATACACTTCATTCATTTCCTAGACATGGGAGAAACATACAGGGAAATGAAAAATAGTTCAAGGACTGAAACACAAACCAGAATCTGGGATCACTTGTGTCCACAGCACAGAACATGTGCTCTGCAGACTTTGTTAGTGAATATGAATCTTCACTGACTCTCAAAACAGCATAGACTGGCTGTCAAAACAGCATAGGGATGTATGCTATCTGACACATACTTTTCCATGTTCTTTGTCATGCCCAAGTGAGCCACCGAGTGAAGAAGGACATGGGAATGTCACATGAAATGGCTCTTTCTTGACTCGCCCTGTCTATCTGACAAAGAGCCTCTCTCATGTTCAGAGCATGATAGCTGAGAACCACTTGGGTGCTGAAACCATTTAGCACTTCACAGCATCCCCTGCTCCACAGTGTCCTCCATCCACTCCACCTCCTTTTCCCCCAGCAAGTTCTGCAAAGTTCCAGAGTATTTTATCTGGTGTGTTGCCCTGGTGACATGCTTCAGAGATCAGTGAGGCAGAGCTGTCACAGTGAGTGATTGCACAGACTTTGCAAACTGATTAATGTGCCTGGAATGCTGAAAATATTAAACTATAGTCTTTAGTTAATCGTAGTGCCAGGGGACAAAACCAGAAACAAGACTAATGTTGTTCAAACAGCACCCACGGTGAGCGATGCTCCAATGTGCTCAAAGTGGTCTGTGGCCAGTTACCACTCCCACCTACCCTTTATCCCCCAGCTATTCAGCATACCAGGTTTCTCCTGATGCTGAGAGTTTTTATATTGTAATGCTAGTGTGAAAACAAGCATCTCTGCAAGACAGGTTCAAGTTTTCTCCTGTTGCTCACCTGACCATGAAAATCATTTACTGACAATTGAATTTTTCAAAGCAAAAGTGAGTGATACACTTGTTCAAGTTTGCATGATACATTTTTCCCTGTGGGACCTCATGTTCAACTCATACATTATTTAAAATTCCTGCCAAAAATAAATGGGTCCTCCAAGTATAGAAATACTGCCAGAGCATCTCTACATTTGCATAAGTAATTGCTTGTGATCATACACTAAGCCTCACGAAGAGCTTCTTTACTCAAATGATTTCCTGTGGAGCTTACACTAGAAATATGTGGTCTTGTCATGCCATCAGTATTCTGGAATATCAACAAATATTGAGGTGTTATGAAGTACTCAATGGTAAAAACACTATAGCTCAGAGTGCTGTGGTTAAGGAGCATGGCCTCACACAGTTTTTAAGATGCACCTTCACCTTGCTCCATCTCCAAAGCTCCAGATTGCCAACAGTTAAACAGGTAAATTAATTAAAGTTGCTGGGAATATCCACCTAAGTAAGAATTATCTTGCATGTGGAAAATCAATACAGCTTAAATATTAACTTCTGTTTGTTAATGGCTCTTTTCCCATTCTACTGAAGACTAAATAATAAGCACTTAGCTGAACTATCTCAGTTCTGTCATGGCACTGTCTGTCTGTCATGGCAGTTTTTCCTTATTTAATCAAAATATGAAATTAATTCTATTTCTTTACTTAGGGAAAAAGTTACCATGTAACCAGACTGCTACTGTTTCATTCTCTGTGATTTCCTGCCATAACACTGTATTTGGGCTATATTATTTTCTAGATGTTTCACCTCTTTTTTTTTTTTTTACAATTACTTTAAATGTCCTTTCTGTATAAAGGAGTACATGTACTGTAGATTGATATCTGTCAAGACACACAGGGTACAATAAAAGGGTAGAGCAATAACAATACAAACATATGGTAAGCAGATGTCAGCCAAGCATGAAGTCAGGGAAAGGTGATATGCAGCACCTTAAAGCAGCTCAGCAAGAAACAGGAGAACACAAAAACACTGACATTTTCCAAACACTTTTTTCTGCACCCTGAAAAAATTTGTATGAGATGCTGTGTCAGTTCATGAATTTAATTTTTCTCTACACGTCCAGGAAAAAGCCTCTGACCTTATTCTGATGAGGGACTGAAGGTAGTGGCTCTGGTATCCAGTGGTGTGGGTCCTTGGTGGCGTGGCTCCCTGTCCTCCCACAGTGCACTGTGCCTGCCAGACACAGCCCAATAGTGCTACAGATCCCAAAGGTTAGAAACAGCACTCCCTTCCCTGCTATAGGAATTTTGTTGTTTCCCTCTCCAATCTACAATAGGGCCACCTTGGGAGTATTTCAGATCTCCTTGCTTTCAGCTTTAGGAGGTACATGGCAGATGTTCATGTGCTGGGAGAATAGGGATCCACACTTATTTTACATGTCATCAACTGAATGTGCCACTGGAAACTTTGACTTCTGCCTGTGTTCAATGTCCTTGCAATCTCTGTTTTCTCCCCTTGGAGTGACACTGTCTGCAAATCCATTCTCTAGCTGGTGCCTTGCTCACTTGCTTTGGTGAGCTCTCGTTTTGCATTTGAGTTGACAGCAGTCAAACCTTGAAACTGAATGTTTGTATTTCCTGGGTAGAAATATTTCTAAATTTTCATGAACAAGAAGTGAACGCAATGCATTCTCCTGTATGGCATAAGAAACTTTGCTGAGCAGTAACGTAATTGCAAATTACCACAGTATTTTCCCTTTACTTGGTGCAGTTAACTGTTCTCAATGAACAATCAGACCACACTTGCTTGTTGAAAGGATGCATTTTATATAGGTGTATTTATCCTATTGTAACGAAAAGCTTCTGCATGTTTCAATCCTTGTTCATCATTAAGCTGCAGTGGTGTTCTTAACTGCTCTGGGGAAGCAGGAGTCATGTATCTATGTCAGTGTGGGGCTGTGTACATCACAGCCCAGGTTAGTGCTAGATCAGGTGTTTTTGAAATGTTTCCTATTACACAACATAAGCTTAAATAACATTGTGTCAATTCTTTGCCTAGTTTTAACCCCTATGAAAGGGCTACTAACTCTTACTCAAGATAGTGGAAGACTTTTTATTGACTTACAATAATTAGCAAGCTCCTAGTTGTCTCATTTTTAGTAATAATAATATAAAGAAATAATAATGTCCCTTCTCACCTTATGCATGTCCTGCAGTCTCCAAGGTCTATCTTAAATTTTTTATAAGGGAGATAGTACTTGAATACACTTATTTCTCCTACATTGGGATTTTACCACTGCTACACTCTCCTTTTCACAAAACAAATAAGACAATTTTTCTCAAAGTCTGAGAAGAATGTGCTTTGAAGTGTCAGATACAAAGGACCACTGTAGAAGAATTCAAAAGATAAGATGAAGCAGGAGATTTATGCAGAAAAGGAGGGGAAATTATTTTTCTAATGGCTTTGTGAAGAAAAGACGCAGAGCCAGAAGGGAGTTCTGAGTGAGATAGTCCAGCCCTTTGCTACAGTTTAGATTTGACATTCTGTCTTTAAATTACCCACATACATTTCCTTCAGCTCCCTAAATGAAAACCTGTTGCAACTCTCATTACTCTAATTCTGAAATCACAGAGAATGGTAAATTCATAACAAGTTGTAGTGAACTATTTCCATAAATTTTCAATTGAAATTATAATAAATATATCATCCAAGCTGACTGCTGATAGAAACGCCCTCTCCTGTCTCCAGCAGCAGGGCTGGGTATGGGAGGGTGTAAGAAGGGGGGAGGGGAAGAGGAGGGGCAGCACTGATCCCTTCCCTGTGGTGACCAGTGACAGGGCCCATGGGAGTGATATGAAGCTGTGTCAGGGGGAGATTTGGGTGAGTATTAGGAAAAGGTTCTTCACCCAGGCTCTCCAGGGAAGTGGTCAAGCACCAAGCCTGCCAGAGAAATCAAGAAGCTTTTGTACAATGCTTTTGGGCCTTTGGTGTGACTCCTGGAAATGGTCCTGTGCAGGGCCAGGCATTGGACTCAATCCTTGTGGGTCCCTTCCTGAGGATGTTCTGTGATTCTGTGATAAGAAATGGGGAAGCCTGATAGTTGTCCTCCTCTCTTGAGCCCAGAATTGGCCCAGACACAGGATATTGGAATTAACTTTTTGAATGCCTAATCTTCAACAGTGTTATAAAAATTCTCCATGCCCCCCCACCCCAAAAATCCCCCAACCGATCCCCATTTTTGGTTTGAACTGTGTTTGTCAGGTTTATAAATCACTCACCCTTCTTTCAAAGCCCATGAAGAACAACTGCCAGTAAGTTGTTACAGAAGCAGAGAGGAAAAGTAAATTGTGATCATTAGAATATGACTTGCCATCTGCTTGTACTTAGTTCAGTGGGATGGAAGGTTTGAAATTAAGTGTGTGCTGCTCAATTCCAGAGTTCCTTCTCAGTCACTTAAAAGCTTGTTTTAGTAGGTATTACCAATATGTATGCTTTGTGGTCTTTCAGATACACTTGTATTTCTCATCCTGCTGATGATCAATATGTAAAGTTACACATGTAAGTGTCAGCCACTTGTAATTTATGTTTTAAAAATATTTCACTATAATTTAGTTAATGGGGCTATATGTTGAGTCAGCACTTCAAACCTCTGTTTAATCTGAAGCCTCCACTGTTAGTCCAAGCTGTGTATATACATATTTCATTGTCAGTGAAAAGTATATCTGGAGCCAGATATTCCACTGATGTTGAATCCTGCTGATTTAATGCCAGCTGAGAATCTGGCTTGTGCTTCACATTTATTACTCCAACATTTTGGACTAAAAAAGTTCAGTGGATCCATTTTTAAATGCATTTTTAACCTATGTAATTTGGAACCAATGTTTAAAATGCTATTGTTTTGCACCTGGTCACTGCATGAACTGTGAACTAGTAGTATCCATAGGTCTAATTAAAATTTTTGAGATTAAGGAAATTTAAATACTTTTTTAATGCAAATAAAAGTGGGTTTGTCATTTTGCTGTGGTGGTACTCAAGCAGGTTATCACATTGGGATGACTCATTGCAAATGGAATAACACTACTCAGCCAGGTGTGCTACTCAGGGCAGGGAGTTGTGTTTACTCAGTGTATCCAGTGTCAACACCAAGATGACAATAAGCAAAAAAATTGTCTTCAGAGCATAGCATGGGGACATTAATGAAATCAACAAAAGGCACTGGTTTTCAGTGTTTGCTGAAGGTCTTCGTATAAACTGAGACTACTCTTTTAATTATGATGGAAAATAAGTTTTTGAAAACTGTGATGGGTTTGATAAATCCCAAAAAAACTCAGATTAAGGTCTTGGTGTAGGTCTTCAGCAGGCCTCAGTTTTGGACTGTGGGGCTCTCTGTAGGTTCAGAGGGACAGGTATCACCTGACTTAAGCAACCAGTTAGGAATTTCATATCATCTGACACCAGGTTAAGTATAAACCAGTGGAGACGTGTTCTCCTCCCCTTTTTTACCTTCTGCCTGCCTGGTGATAGGGAAGAAGACACCCTGTCATTTCTTCTGGGAGAGATAGGCCCCACTGCTCCTTGGTGAGAAATTCACAGCAGTTTTGGTCTTAGGGAAATAAAATACTTTTGTTTTGTTTGGGTTTGCTCTTTCCCTCTCTCTGTTGGGTGTTTTTCCTGGGAAACATCTTTTGGGGTGTTTCTCTGGGGTTCTGGGTGGTAGAATCTGTGTTGTTGGGAGGGAAGTTTCAGATAGTTATTGTTGGTTTTTCTTTTATATTTGTACATATATATGTTGTAAATTTGTGTAAGTATATGTACATATATCAATTTCAGTGTTAAGGTTTTTTTTTTCCCCTCACTCCTTTGTTGAAATTCTGCATGGCTCTGAGAAGCTTGGCATTTTGCCAAGGTCAAACCCAAACAATAACAAAACCAAAAAAGAATAGGTATGCTTACTACCCTGTACACTGAATTTCTTCTTGGTTTTAATTTAAATTATCTGACAGCCACTGGAGTGGCTAAAAACTGTTTATTCATATTTTTTTAAATATGCAGATATCAGTTTTCTCAGAGTTCAATTGTATAAATCTGGTTTAACATCAGGGATGCTTCTCCAGACTTGCTCCGTGATAACATACAGGCTTTAAAACATTTGCCTATGTAAAATTGCAAGTCTTTCGCAATTAACTTCTCCTGCTAAACAATGTGGCCAATCAGCAAACTTTAAGCAGCTGGAATATAATTCTGAGGGTTGCATTATCAAATTATCAGCATATTAAAGTCATTTTCAATTCAGTTTAAAGTAATGTGCCAAAAAGACACGCAGGTACCTTGGAGGAATGAAGAAGCATATTAAAACTGGCAAGCAAACCCATCAATAAAACAGATAATGATCAATCTTGAAGGAGTTTAACAAATAGCTACATCATGAAATGGATGTGTCATGAGCTGTAAACCTTTTGGCAATGACTCTAGAAGGGTAAGAAAAAGAAAGTTTAAAGCATGATTATGACCTAAGAATCTTAGAAAGGATCAGGTAAGCAAGAAATATCTTTCATATGTTCTGCTTTGGTCAGCACTTTTAAAGAACAACTCAGTGAGAAATACAAAATATGCTGACCAATTTCTAAGAGAATTTCAGGAGGGAAACAACTAACTCTTCAGTTGTCTCAAGGTAATTGTGTTTTCATTTTCAAATCTAAATTCTTTATTTTCAGCATTTTTTCCATATTGTAATTTTCACCTGTTGTAAATCTTTTGGGTGCTCCAAAACCAGAGCACCCAACTGAGAAATGTAGTTTGATATTAAACTCTATAAAAACAAAACAAGTTAAAAAATGGAAGTCACTTCAAAGAAACACAGTTCAAAGAAACAAGAAAATTGAACCTGAATTGGCATACTGCATTTCTGGTTTTCTGATGGTACTGTGGAACACTTCAGGACAGGAAAACACCCACAAACTTTCAAACACTGATGTAGAAACTGTATTTTCTATTGGAAAAAAACCCACAAAACAACAGAAGTATTTGTAACATCACTTCTCACAGTAGGACAGTGAAAGAATGATTTGAAAGACTTCATACATCAGAAAGAAAATGACAGATACAAAGCAAAGTGGATGGCAATCTTTCAGAAATCCCCCGGGAGTAGCAAAGCCCCAGCTGTACAGATTGTCAGTAGCAGGAGGAACTGGGGCAACCCTCCATCTAGTCAAGGTAAACAGTAGCTGAATTTCTTGAGGATGTTCGTTTTAGTGGTCATATTCTTCATCTTTGAAAGTTGGTAAAGATGTCATAATGATTAATTGTCTTTTTGCCTTAGCATTTTATAGTTCTTTTCTTTTCTTTCCATGTGTTGAAGACTTCATTTTTTTTTTAATTAAATTCAGCTTGGAAAGCCATTAGTAAAAAAGGATAGGTACCTTCTAGTAATTTGTGTTTTGTAGCTGGTCTTTGATTTATGAATGTATTAGTAACATGTAACGCCTCTGTTGTTCTAAAGGCTTATTACTGTCATCTCACCATGGCTATGTCATTATTTTAATTAGTATCAGTACCAGGAGTAAGTAAAAGACAAGAAAAAAAACCCCAACATAACAGACCAAGTATTCCTCAAGCCCATGAGAAATATCCAACTCGCGAGCTGTAAAACAAGGTATAAATAACTTTAAAATATATATCAGAACTGAGCTCTTTTGAATCACATATCTCAGCTTAGCTCCAGTGAAGCCACTGAAGTTACTGAATTAATGCTGTTGCAAACTTAATGACTAATATATAATGACTCAGTTTTTTGAAAAGTAACAGTGTACCTCATCTACTGCATCTGTTACTTCTTTCACAAAGGAAATAGATGAGACTGTTAGACTTGTTTGAACATTTTTTTAAAATATTTACCAGTAAAAACTAATTATACTTTTTAATCAAATTCTTTCAACCTGAGGTAAATATAGATAGATTTAAGCCTTTAGGAAAAACCTTCTTGTCCTTAAAGGTATTTTTGTGTTAAAAAAATAAATTACAGAATCTCTTCTAAGTTTTTAAAATTTCATTGCAATCAGGAAATGAAAAATCTCCCTACATGCAAATGCATACAATACATTCAATGTATACTTCAAAACGAAATTTTGAATTAAAATTTAAATAGTTTCTACTTCTATTTTCATGTTTCAAAAAAGAATGTAGTGTTCCTAAATAAATGATAGCATTTTTCCCCAGTATCACCATTTAAAAGAAAAATACAATTAGGAAGGCTGCTCTACACTTGTGCACATAACAGTATAGAAAAAAGGCCAGGTACACTGATATTTTTACACATTTTAAAGTTTTCTTTAACGGGTTTTATCTTCATGTAGTCAGATGTTATAGGGCATAAGAATCTGAGGAAAATGGAAAGGTATTGGGTAGAGACAGATAAATATAGATAAGGTTTTTTCCTAAATTTTTTTTAAAAAACCCAAACAAGCCTGAATTGTTCAAGCTGAAGAAAAGTTAACAGAGTTGTTCACATGATTATACTGGCTTATACCAAAGCATGCTGGAGCATAAAGATACAGAAAAATCACAGCCTCATCGAATGTTTTACCTATTTGCATGGATAGGGAAAGTCATAGCTTCGAGATGTTCCAAAGACAGAAACTACTATGCAATATTGGTGAAGGTAGAGACGAAAGAAATTATTGTGGCCATGTAATGTCTATCAGAAACTGAATCTGACAGGAGGAGAAGAAGCAGCAATGTTCAGTGGGCCAGGCAGAAGCTGCGACTGCTGGGAGGAATAAAGAATTCAGCAGAGAGGCTCAGGGAGGCTTACAGCAAAGTGAGAGGAGCTCAGGGTTACAGATCCCAGCTGAAGGCATTCCAACTGGACACAAGGAAAATATTGCATATGAGCATTAAAACACTGATGTGTTCAAAGAGGGTGTAGAAAATGGATGTGGTGTGTCTTATCCACGTGGATAACATTTCCCTGCCTCTGTCTTTTAGGAGTTTTTTTTAAGCACTGTCCCCTTGTGTAGTGAATTACCAATGTTAATGAATATTGATCTTGTCTAAATTACCCAGGGAGAGCAATGCTGCTCTGGGTTAGCCTTCTGCATTGCTTAGCAGTCTTAGGAGAGGATCTGTCACGGGTAATAATGAACATTGCAGGGGAAACAAAAGGGACCAGGAGTCTAAAAGGCACTGAACACTTGTTTGGTTAGAAATGGACAGTTTAAGTGGAAAACAAGTAGATAAACTCAAATACATGGAATACCCGATAAAAGATAAGCAAACTCTACATGTTTTCTTAACAAAGGAAGATATTTTTTCCCAGGAGAACAGGTTGAATATTGTTTTAAAGCAATGAACATTTTATTACAGAATTTCCAACAAACTTATCAAAGATCCTATAAACCCACAGCCAACTGCAATGTACAATTACACCAGTGTGAATTACTGAATTGCATCTGTCTCAGAAACTGCAAACATTGACGTTTTCCTTGCCTTTGAGTTATAATCAAATGACAAAGTGACATGCAATATGGCACAGATCTACTACCTGCAAAGCCCTGCTCTGAGAAAAAGTCCAGTTTTGGTATTCCCGCAGATAAAGAACACTCTGCATATAGGCAAGAAAAACCTGACCTTTTCATTTAGCTAAGATTATTCAAAATATCTTCCCATGATTTTCAAATGTTTCAGTTGGTGGATGATCACTCTCAGACTCCTGATTTTCTGCAAGTGTCTTATCAGAACTTTCTGAAAATCAAACCTATAACTAAAGTTCCAACTTTTCATCACTTTCAAAAAATTTTTCTCATATTTTGTCCATCTGATGTGCTTGTATATGAATACAAATAGGTTTTGTACTGTAAACATGTATTATATAATGTGATTTCATATATACTGTGAACTAGACTGTTGCTGAGGATTATGCAGTGCAAATCTGTGAGCTCTTATTTTGTATACATAACTTTGTGTAGCTAGACTTATAAAATCATGCCATGGATGAGTTACTTCATTTGATCTGAGTAACTAAAGGGACTATTTATTATTGTATTTTTAAGGGGTAATCCCCAGACCAAAGCAGTGAAGGGGTATTCACTTTCTAACCTTCTAAATATTTTCACAGTTATACCTTTCACATCCTAAGTCAATTAATAAAGTAGACATAGTGTAGACCATGCTTTGTTAGCTGAGTATTTCTGATCTAACCTTGAATTCTGCAGCAGAATCTCAAATATATCAGCAATGTAATCATACCAGCTCATAATTCCCAATTTTTATAGGAAAAAAAAAAAAAAAAGAGGTGAAAAGGGAGTAAGTAAAGATAAAATAATTTTAGACTACCCTGATCTGCAAGTGACCTCAGAATAAATGAATATTTGTCCGAAGGAGCGTTCATTCAGTATGGAACAGCTGCACAGAAATCATTCTGCTTCTTACCTCTGTCTTGCCATAAAGCCGGAAACGTTCTATAGGGACAGAAAGCATCAGATTTGTAGAGACCTGTCAAAATCCTTTGTAGACACATTTAATGTGTGCAGTTTGGAGCTGCCAGTAGCTGCTTACATTTTTCCAAAGTACAGAAGCTCCCCAGGAAACCAGGTCTCTGTGACCTGCTTTTGTAACCTCTTTGGCTGTACTTTCAGGTGATTTATTTCATCATGCAGGGTCTCACATCTGCATTTTCTAGATTAAAATTCTACTTTGCATAAATTGAACCTTTTAATACTGTTCCTATGAAGGTTTTCAGCAGAGGTGGAAACTGCAGTATGCGTGTTGGCACTCAAGAAATCACCAGAGGAAAAATCTAAAAGTAAGGTAGCAATGGCTAAAAACCTAAGGCTATAATCAGTTCTCCACATGTGCCTAAATGCTGAAGATGGCACTGGGAGTTATGTGTGTGTCATGTTGAGAATACACCTCACAGATCTTCTGTCTAAAAGTCAAGGTTTATTAATATGGTATAATTAAATGAATACAAGAGGGAAATATCTGATTAGTGATATGAAACTAGAAATCATAATCTGGCTCACAGAAAGTGTATGGGTGTGAGTGGTTTCTATTGAAGGTAGAAAGCTCAGACTGCACAATGGAATTTCAGAGCGAGGGGAATACATTAATAATCTCAGTTCCCTTTGTCTAAATAAGTGCTACTATGGCGATATTTGTCCCTGAGGAAGTGTTACCTGAGCTGTTTTTACATGATAGAAAGTTGTTGTATCAGGAGTATACTTGTGGCTAGAAAGAAGTACTTCTAAATGGAAGTATCAGTCACAAGAATTTGATCTACTTTATTTCAATATCAATATGCTCTCAGTTTGAGGACCCTCTGCCAATTTAATCCCTATCCCTTGCAGACAGCCTATATGGGCATGTCTGCTTAGCTAGATGTGTGTGGAGGGGCTGTGCAGATACAAGTTTATAATGCCGTGGTTTGAACTGGGTAAGTAGGAGCCAGCTCCAGTCCTCACTGATTTTCAGCACTGCTGAAAAACAAGATATCTTAGTTTTGTTGCAATCTTGGTAAAATACTTGCAGTTTCCAGTGTAGCCCAGTAAGTTCAATACAATAGAAGCACACACCCATCTGAATGCTCTCATGAGCAATACTCTGTTGCCCACACTTGTCTGAATTCCTTCCCCTTCACAAATACAGTCTTTTAAGTTGCTCAGAATATTCCCAGCAACCTCTAGGGCCTGTTTTTTCTGAGAGTTTTTATTAAATACAGGTGATCCAGTGCTATGGCTGTCCTTGGTGTTGAGCTAAGGTACAGTGAGTATCAGTGATGGCAGGGCTCTGCAGTTCATACGGCTGGGTAGGGCAGTGGGACAGTGTAAGGTACTAAACACAGATGCAGCCTGGGGTAGGGCAGTGGGACAGTGTAAGGTACTAAACACAGATGCAGCCTGGAACATAATTTAGACTGAAAAGAATAAACCTTGGAGGTATTAATGGTGCCTGGAATGGGACAAAGCAGCAAGAACAGACTATGGAGGAGCATTCAGTCCTGAAGGGCCTGAACCTTGTGTTAGTTCCCCTCTACTTCCAAATAAATATACATACACATCTGTGTGCCCAGAAATATGTATGTGGGTGTATATGCTTCTGAAAGAAAGCACTTTGACAGGAAAGAAAGAGAATCAGACAAAAGGTATGGAAACACCACATAAACTATATTTTGAGCATAATTGTGGTCCAGACTGCACCATGTGGGCAGCCCTCACACACTGTCAGTCATTGCACAATGTTGTCACAACTCTGCAAAGGTGACTAATGCTTTGGCTGTCCTGATGCCATCCCTAGAATTCTGAAGAAGATGCACTGGGAACCTGCTGGTATTAGAACCAAAGTTAAACCTAAGTTAGGTCTTTGACTCCCATTAAGTTATTAGCAGTGAAAGAGACAGATTAGTAAAAAAAGAAAGCTCTTTGTTTTGTAGCTATTGCTAGATTTCTGTTTGTGCTGGTTGTAATTTATTGTTGTAATTTCCACTGATCATCTGAGATGATTACACCAGAAGACAGATACTTCTCTGGCCTTATAAATTCAAATAGTGTTTTTTTTCATCTCCTTAATGCCTATCCTCCTGTCTGTTCCCATTGACTTATACAGAGAACCAGCATTTTGTGCCAGATTGTCTTTTACAGGGAGACACTGGTAACTAAAACTCTACTTAACAATGTTGAAGAATCAATACTTCAATTAAATTAAAACAGAAGCAGTTTATGACTTCTTCTTCTGACAAATGTGGGTAAAACTCATCTGAAATGAATGCATTGACATAATTTACATTAGGAGAGATTTTGGCCTTGATTTGCAAACCTGGAAAGAAATGTGCATTATATTGTTCTTCCTCCTTGCGGTGAGAGAAGTTTTCACAATAAAAATCTCTTTTAATTTATGACTTGCTATAAAAGACATTGCATGACAGGGTTCTCTTGTACCATAGTCACCTGCCAGGGACAGAGCAACTATTCATTCTGCCTTATTCCATGCAGTCATTTATTATGTTTCTTACCCTGCTGGTCTATCTCATTATTCCCCAGGAAAGCCATTTTAGGAACTGCCAGCAACTTACTTAAATTATAAATGGGTTTATGCCACTTTTGGTTTTGAACAAGGAGACAGACTTTTGTGAATTAGGAACATGAGGTTGTGCTACTCAATAATGCAATGTGACATAGTGAGTCATCCAAACAATAAAATGTCCTTCTGAATAAAAATTTGAAGTGGCATCTTTGTATGTATTTGTTTCCTCATGTAAATTCATGCATCTGGAAAGACATAACCAAATAATCTGGATCTATAGTGTAGCAACATTTCATTCCATTGTGTTTTTTTATTATTTTTCTTTTGGTAAATAGTAGAAAATATCTTGTTTCCACCGTAGAAAATTCAGGTTTGGGAAGTCCTATGGATTACAGTTTAGCAGAGGATGAAAATGAGATCCTACACCAAAAGGAAACTGGAGTGATGCACCAAAGTGAGTGGCATTAGTCTGAATTGAGCAGTGTCTGACACTTGGTCTTAAGTCAGAGTAGTCTAAGAGTTGCTCTTGACCTGCCTTGGTACCAGCAGACAGGGGGGTGATATTATCCTGGCTGTCTGAAGAGCATCTAGAAATGATTTGACAAACTTGAGAAACTTTAGAAGGTAAAGAGTGAAATGTCCTTGTGTACCATGAAATCCAAAGCAGGGTGAGTTGGGTGTACTGGAGTGCCACTCTAATTCAGTGGCATAGCAGGAAGGTGGCTTCATGTTCTAACATCTACTCATGATGGGTCTCAGGGCTTTGCTCTGACACTAACTCATTGTAGGAGGTTGGATACCTGGTTATTTTTTTTCTGATTTGTTTTGCAGAAATGATACTGGAGTTGTAGTGCTCTCTTGGGCTTGTTGAATAATCTGCCAGTTTAAATACTGGCACTTAGTATAGAGTAAGGAGTGTGCTCAACTCAGAGTTATGGAAATATAAACTGATTTTTAGTCTGCTAATAATTTGAGAAATATGATTAAATATAGTTTGGAGGCTAAGAGAATGTTTAGTTTAGCAAATGGTATGTTTATTACCTGGTGTTTTGAAAACATTTTTAAAAATAGATTTTAAAGGGCATTATAATGTTAAAAGAAAAAAAGAAAGGGTATTTTAAATTAGTTTGAAGTTAGTTTATGTATCAGTTGAAACAATTTAGTTAAGATATATTTATGGAAAGCTTTTTTTTTTTACTTATTTAAATCTGCATTTTCTGTTTTTACAGAAAAATTGCCTTCTGTACTCACTTCCAAACTGAAAGCCATTTATGATTACAAACTAATTTATTTATCAATCTCTGTATTTTGCATGTCAATTCTGGGAGCAAGAGGGCATCAAAATGTTGTTTCAATAACTGGATGCCATCCTTTCAATCTAACACCAGTTGTGTTATACAAACTGACTTAATATGTAATAGTGACATCAGAAGAATAAATTTACTTTCAAATGCTGCCTTATTTTCATATTGTGCATTTCAGTAGTAATAAGAAGCTTATAATATAAAGATATATATGTCTTGATATATATAAATATATAGATAATATAAAAATATAATATGGCTTATTAACAGCAAAAAGCGTTTCTGTTCATTTGCAGTGAGGTTCGAGTAAAAACATTTTTGTTTCAGTATTTTTTTTTAAGGTTGAACTGCTCCATACTAATTGTACATTAATTTCTTCATAATGAAATAACAGTTATATTGTCATTTGGGAAATCTCTTTTGACGTCTATAATATTAGGAATCTCGCTTTGCTGTGAATGCCGGGTTCTAATTTCCTTGTAACAAATTAGAAACTCGAATTCAGTCCAGCAACATCAGGCGAGTCTGTTCATACAGAGCAGAAAGAGCTGTGATCTGAATTTGGCCTATATTTGTTCTTGATCCCAGTATAGGTCTCTTGTTCCTCAGGCTCCTCCATCGTGGCGGTAGGGCTGCAGTTGTACTCCCCACAGGTGAGTTTAATCCTTCTGTGGAACTTCACATCCTGCATAGGAGGATGATAACAAGGAAAACATTCTTACTGATGCACAGTGGTAACTACAGGGTGCCACTTCTTCCCTCAAGTGTCTCGGCAGCTGCCCCGCTGCACTCTTTTCCTCACAGAGAAAAGCTGTCTCAGGGAGAAGACTCACCTTGTTTGCTTGTCTCTACTGCAGCAGCTACCCTGTGATGTTTTGACATGATGTCTTTCTCAGAGGAAAAAGAAAAAGAAGCCAGAAAACCCCCAAAGAGCAGCTGAGTAAAGGAAGGGGAATTGCTTAGTGATGCTCCGTTCCTCAGTAAATCAGTATTTTCAAGCTGAAGAGGCTCTTATCGAAAGAGAGGAAAAGTTGTAAGTATGGCTCAGCTGGACAAGGGGTGAAGTGTGTAAATCTATTTTAACTGTGTGCTGCAAAGAGAAAGGCAAATATGTGTTTTTCCATACCATTTTCTCTGTTTATAATATCCTTGAAAGATGCAAATGGAAAATATTCTTTCATTCCTGTCTTTCTCCTTTATGTGTTTCTAGGTTTCCTGGTGTACCAATGCTTGGCTGGTAGCTCTGATTGCAGTATCTGTGACTTTCCCATTTACTGAAATCTGCCTAAAATGTGAGCACTGTTACTATGTAAATTTCTCTTCAAAATTAATAGGGTTAATATATTTCAGAAAAGGCAAGAATAGTAATATTTGAACTTCCTAACCTCTTTCATCTGAAATTTAGAAACATTAACTAATTAAGTATCACAATTCCCCCATGAGGAACTTCACAGTAATCTGTATATTTACTTGACAGAATTACTCACTGTGATTTTAAGACAGCTTTATACTAACTATTTAATAATGTGTGACATTACAAAACAAGTTGGACTGGAAAGTGAAGCATACAGAAATAGAGCTTATCCATGGGAGTGAACCCAGCAAACTTGAACTGAATGCACTCTAAAAGTCAATTAGTCAAACTTCACTAAACTCCTCTGTGGAAATTCTTATTCAAATGTACCATAGTCACAGCTGGGGCAGGAGTGAATATGAGCACTGTATAGAAAATTTCCACTGTAGCTTTTTCTGATTCACTTTCTGATTGACCATGCAAACAGTGTGATGATGGAAATGACGGGAAAGTATGAAATATTTTAAGCAAAATGCAAAGATCTTGCACGGTTCAAAATAAGATGTGAAATTTTAGAATATTTTTAAACAAAATTGATTTTTACTCAAGCAGGCAAGGAAAACCTTTTGCATTAAGTCAGAAAATATGATTTTGTTTCACTTGTGCAGTGAAACTTGAGCATTCCAATGGCTTTTGAATTTTTCATTTAAAAAGGAGTTATGCTCAAACACATACATTTCACTGAAAGTTTCCATTTTTGTTAGAAAAAACATTTTCTACAAATTGATTTATTTTGTGAAGAAGAATTATGAGCAACTCACAGTCAAGAGAGTCCATTGTATTTAGAGTCAGGAAATATAGATAGAAATAACACCTAAAACGTTTTTTTTTAATTTCACAACTTTAGAGTCCCTGACTTGTACCGTATCAAATCTGAAGCATTGATCAATCACCACTTATTTTTTTCCTAAGAGCCAAGAAACCATTGGCAGAAACTTGTTGCAGAAGAAAACCTTTCCATAGGAAAAGTCTTTTTGCACAACCCATTAATTAAATTCTGGCTTTTTTCCTAATGGTTGCTTGTCTTAAAACTTTTTAAGAATAAGCAATTATAAATTACATATGCTGTTGTTATTTATGCATAAAGCCAATAGGAGAGCTAGACATTTGTCTCCTGTAAAGAATGGCCCAAAATATTTAGTAATTAGATGAAACAACTAGTTTAATTATTGAAAAACCTTATCCCATTGGTCTCATTTGGCATCTTTTACTGCACTGCGTCCTATAAGCTGGCTGTGTAAAGAAATAGTTCTTTGGTCAGTTTGCTCTGCAAAGGTTTCTAACCAATCCCAGGCAATGCAGAAAAGAAAAAAAAAAAAAAACACCATGGCTTTTACCACTCTTTAAAAGGTTTCCTTCAAACAAGATGATTCAGCTCAATGTTTGTGATTGATCAGTTTAAAAATATGTACAAGGCAAGAAATGCTCATTATCAGTGTATTTGGAAATGGGCCATGTGAGGTTTCCTTGTGTTTTAAGAAATGATACATTACACTATTCTAAAACAGGTAAATAATTTTGCTGCAGTCAGAAAAACAGCATAGCAGAAGAGAAATATAAAGACACTAATTTTTCTCTCCCTAGGGAAATGATGGTAAAGATAGCTGGAAAATTTTGCTTAGAATTTTTAAATACAGCATTCTCATAATTACTTGCTTCCTATTATTGTTGCTTTTGGGTATTTTCTGCAATGTTTTCTGTTAGCTGGAGAAAGACTCTGCTCCCAAGAGTTGCACAGATACAATTTTAGCTCCAAAGGAATGACTGAGCTGCAGGTAATCACTGACAAGAGAGGCTATAAAGCAAGGAAGAGCCAGTTCCACTGTGACTTGAACAGAAATGGTTGTGGTGGAAAGGGAAGAAAGGCAAACTAGCATAAAGAAGAATGTGATATGAGATCTTGAGGATATCAAACGAGGCTGCCATGGCAGCTGATGCTACATTGGGGCAGTGCCCCATGGAATTGCAACCCCCTGGTGCTGGCACCCCCTCCTGCCCTTTTAGAAATATTTACCCCCCTCCTTCTTTCCCCTCCCGTGATGGAGTGACTAACATGTTGGAGCAGAAGCGGTCATTCAGAGCAGCATCAGGCAGCAGCGATAAGGATGGCAGAGTTTTGCTGCAAGACAGGCACTGACATTTGCAGACAGACTGGACTGCAGACTAACATCGAAAAGAACATTTCAGAGAGCTGTGAAGCGCTGTATCTGCCAGGGCTGGGGAGAGAGCAGGTTGCTCTTGTGCCAGAAAGGCATATTTAGTACAACGTTGTCAAGAGGTGCTCAGAACAAGCATCCTACTGCTGGGAGTGGACTTGGAACTCTTTGGATTGGAGAGATGGTGCCGTGTACTGGAAGTTACACCAGGATCTTGTTGCACTTTTTCATGTCTGACTGGGAGATGTGAGAGTCTGACTGCAGGTCGATTTCAGCTTTCAAGATATCAGCTTAGAAAATAATTTCAATACATTCCCTGCTTACAGTATGAAAATCACAGCCATTTCCCCGCTTATTCCCTCAGTCACGCAGGGAGGAATAGGATTGCTCTCTGGATCGTGCACTGGGATCTTCCTCTTGCAAGCACAGGAGAAGTTACGTTGTGGTTCTGGGTTTTCCCAAGGGGAGTGTTTGACTTCTCTCCTTGATCCTGGCTTCTCAGATAGGCAAGCAAGCAAACTACATCCCCTTTGCTCTTGGCCTGGTACTCTGATTCTGTTTTAAAGTCTCAGGACACCAAGATTGTTTGCTGGTGAAAGACCTGAAATTTGCTGGTCTAGGAAAAGAAACCCATTGTCAGTCTCCACAAGTTCCTTCCCATGTACCACAAGCTGCATTCTTCACTCCACACTTTTCCAAAGAAATTTGTGTGTAATCTGAGAAATTTTCATCACCAACTGGATATAGTATATTCTGTTTTCTTCCAGTAGATGTGAATAAGTCATGAAGACCTGTCTAGAACTCAAAGGACAGTGCATTAGCTTGCTTGTCCTTGAGATGTCCAGTTGAAAATACCCTGACAGTCAATCCTCTGATTTCACAGGGATCTAAAAAGTGTGGTTGAAAAAAGGTAGCAGGTTTTTGGACAGTATCCTATAATCAATGACTACAGCATGCCTGATGGACTGCATTAGGAAGGTGTTGCTGTTGGCTTTCATTTTTCCTCCCCAGTTGTCTGATCAGGAGATCCACTGGAGTGTCATCATACATCCATTTTTATCAGGAGTCTCTGCAGAAAACCACGTCTGAACTCCATCAACTAACTGTTACCAAAGTAGAGAGGCTGCAAATATTAGTGGATATAAGAAAAAGAAGAGGCTAGTAGGTCCTCTTGCGTGATTTCTTAAGTGCGTGTGATACCACTGTCAGCTAGAAAACTGCTTACAATGTCAAATATCCACACGGTGGTAGAAGACCTGTTTTGAGGCAAGAGTTTGGGTTACGGCTCTGAAATCTTAGCATGACCTTTCTCTCTCCTCAGATTTATAGATTAGAGCCCCAGTGAAGAGCTTTTAGCAGCTTGAATTCTACAGCCAATTTGTTGCTGAGTTGAGCCCTGAGTTAGTAACAAAGAAAAAAAACAGTGCTTGCTTGACCGAGCATATTGAACTGTACAAGTGACTTAATTTTCATCACACTTCACTAATGGCAAAGTTACATGTTGGAGGTATAAACAGCCTATGGGAAAAGGAGTGCCTTTTTTTCTAATGTTGCTGTTAGAAAGTTATTCTGGGACTCTCTGCACACTGAAAACTGATTAATTTCAGCATGGTACCACAAGCTGTACTGATTGTAAATTCGTACATTTCCCCTACACAAAATAAATAAGGACTCCTACTTTCACAGTCATTGAGAATCTAGGCATTTTGCCCACCTCTGCTCCACACTACCAAGTGAAATGCTTCAACTATTTCAGTGGAGAAAGATGCCAGGCCAATCTGTGTTTCTCAGTGTTTTCTTTATCTACTTTTCCTCCTGAGGAAGATTTGTTATGAAATCTTTAGAACAGAGTCCAGGAGATTGGATTTGAAATCTTAGCTCTGTCACAGACTTGTCATGGAATTTTTAGAGAAACTGTGGTCCCAGTGTGTGTCTTCTGTCTGTCTCTTTGGTAGACCTGCTGGAGACTTTAGGACGAATTCTATTTTAAAATATCTTATTAGTATCAATTTTTCAATGATAGGTATTACTAGTTTTGATGTATTAACTCATTTTCTAGACTTTCAAAACTGAAAAGAATGTGGGGGTTTTAATTCTTTGGGAAATTTTGACATCACTCATATTTGTAAACTCTAAAACACCAGGGAATGCCCCTCATCACTATTGAAATCATTGGCTGTTGAAATTTTATAACATGGATTTCACTTATGTTTTTGCTGTCTTAAACAAGACAGGGTTTGGTAGCTGGCACCTGCTGGTACTCATTAACAGCAGGCAGTTTGCATGGGGCTGCTCTGGTTTTGGAGGCTAAAACCACTTAAGAGCATGGATGGAGTCCAGGCTGTGATAACTGGCTTCAATGGCAAGGAATAATTCTGGTCACTTAATTTACAAGTGAAAATGCAGTCCTGGTTTTTTCCCATTGGAAAAAAAAAAATATTTCTAATCCTTGATATAAAACCAAAACCAGCAGAATAGCAAATACCATTTCAGCTGAACTGAATAAAGAGTTTTTTCCTGGTCCCAATGGCACTATTTTTAATTTCCAGCTCATAAAATTTGGAAGAAATTAACTTTCAGTTACAATTTTTTTGCTTAAATTAAAAGAATAAACCCACAAACCAAACCCAACAACCACAAACTAACAAACTAATCACAGCCTGTGAATAATGTTGATAAGCTCATCAATAGCAGTTTTTAATCCAGCTATCATGGAAATTAAGCCTTGTTTAACCATAAACTGGGTGAAAATTAAATTGGGTAGACACAATCTTAATCTCCACAGTGTTTATTACATGGCAGATGATGGCTTGGCAGGTCAGCAAATTTATTTTCACTCTAAACTTCTGTCTTTCTTATTTGGAGAGAAAGAAACAGTTTATTCAGTAATTTTTTTGTCAGTAGCCAGGACAATGGAGCCAGGGTTGATGATTCCAATGTGCTGCAGCCATATGTGTACGTATACCCTTGAGATCTGCAGTGTTTGAAGTTTGGGTGACTTAATCTGACAACTGAAACAACCCTATCTGTCTGTACACAGATTTTGCCTACAGTGCTAACAGGTCTTCCATATCCTACCCTTCTTGTGTGAACAAACGCATGAGTCAAATGATTTTTTTTCAATTTTTAAAGTAATGAATGATTAAATTTATTTTAATCGGTGTCTTTTTAAAAATTCAAATTATCTGAGTCTTTGAGCTGAGTTTTCATCCAAGTATTTTGGAATACTTCAGTGAAAATACTTCAGGATACCCACACATGGTTTAAAGCAACCTGAGGGCACCACTAAGAATATGAAAATATTCTGTTAATTTTTATGGATAATAAATTATTAAAAATTCCCAAGATTGAGTAACAGGAATGATAAATAGAAATTTGATTAATAAATTATATTGGACATAAAAAAACCTGCAGAAAATATTTGGCAGGATATATCGTCTTAGTAAAGGGGACATATGATCATATAGTATTAAATGAACAATGTACTTAACAGAACATTAATTAATTAGAAAACTTATAAATTCTTCTAAACATACTCATGTCACAGAGTAACTTGCTTTTACTTGTACCAGTTATATTCAGCTTCTCTTCCCCATTGGTATTTGATTCCCAAGGCAAATGTAGAGAGACTCTCCATACATTTGGTTACTAAATAAACTGAGCATTTTTCAGCTAAATAGTCTTTCTTTTGCAAGGCCAGAACAGCATCATGTCATGTTTTCTAGTTTGTTCATAATTTCTGAAGTATCTACAGGCAAGATTTGGGATACATGGCTTGTTTTCCAGATCATCCTTCTAGATGATAGTTTTTTTTAAGTTTTCCAGAGTTATGCTCAGTCTCCCTGGAAGAGTTTGTGACAACTGTAGGACAGGAGAATTTTCTTTCTGAGGAAGGTGTTTAGGATGACAGCAGTAAAATGAGGTGTCCTACAGAATGTCACACAACAGGATTTTGATCTTGGTTTTAAAGTGCTACTTTAAAACAAAAACTTCAATAATACATTAAAAATGTAGTCCTTGAACCTTTAAATATTGATTATGAACATAATGGCATTTGGGTACTTGAGACAGAGGCAAGCAATGAGCCCCTTATTTAACCTGAGTGGCTGAATAGCTGCTGTCCTGATTCTGATTGTTAGCCTCCAAGTAAAATACTTTCACTTTAGTTCCTTTTCTGCTCAACTTCTACGATTTGAAGGTTTTTTGTTACACTGTAATTCTCTGAATGTCAAAATACATCAGGAATAAGAAGAAAAAGACATAAAGTAGTGAAATTATTTCACATGAGATCAATGAACAGAAATATACAGTAAATGTTTTAGCTATATTGCAGAAATTGCACAAACCCACAAGGGGCATCAGGGTTTGATGAAAATGTATACAATTAAAGTAAAGAGCCTGAGGCTGTAGTTGTCTAAGTACCATGAGACTCCACGTTGAGATAGTTCAGAGGTTTGGGGCAAGATTTTCATCAGAAAATGTCAGTTCATTGGTGCTGAAACTTTTCACATAAATGTATTGGTCTTGATGAAACTTCCAGTGGGAGAAGTATCTAAGTTCAAATATAGAATTTTTACAAAAATGAAAATACACAAGGTACCTCAAACATTTGAATATTAGGGGAATGCTGCATGGCTTCACAAAATTCAAACATAACTGTAAACTCTTTTAAGAGCTTACTTGTACAAATACACAGTTAAGTATATTGTTTTTATAACATTTTTCATTCACTCAGTTCTTAATTTCTCTGATGAAAATTCAGATATTCCATCTTCAAATGTGAACTTTAGCCAGAAGATATGAATTTCTTTAAGCTTCTAAATGTCATGTAACTTTGAAAATCAGCTGTGTTAAGGTAAAAAAAAAGCAGCAGATTTGCAGAGTCAAGAACAGGTCGAAAATGATGGTTTTCTGCTCTATGGGGAGGTGGGGGGGGGAGGGGGAGAGAGGAATGCCAAAGAATCTCAAAGACTGAAGGATTTTGTTCATAGAGACTTTTGCCTGGTAGCTGAGAACAGTGTTTTGGAGGGGTGGAGCGGAGGTAGAGAAATGAAAGCCGGGAGCAGGGAGCAACAGCTGGACTTCAGTTCAAAGAAAGGAGTGGAACCAGAGTAGGGTCAGAGAAGTATCAAAAGTGGAAATCACTGGATGTCTGTCATAAGGACATATAGTGCGATCTTCTTGAGTGGTCTCACTATGGTTTTATTTTCATTTTAAGTGACTTTTGAAATGAATGGGAAACATGCAAAGAAGACTATAAAACTATATATTTTTTTAAAATCAAAGTTATTTTTCTCCGTATTTGTAGAGCTGTGTTCTTAAATGATGACCCACTATTTTGAGATTTTGTATATAAGAATCAAGATAGTCTCTGTAGTGGAAAACATCTAATATACATATAGGACAAAGTGTCACAGTGACATTCATTGATTCACTCAGGGAGTTCTTTTGTCAAGTAGAAAATCATCCTTCCTCTTCAAACTTGCTTACTTTCAATGTTACTGTGTGTCATTGTAAGTGACTGAGGCTCTCTGACCTTAATATATGATTTCAAGAAAGGCAGGAAGTATGTGGAACTGAAAATCAGGTCTGTTGCAGGTCCTTTGATCCCCAGGGACTTACATCTTCCTTGTAGCATTTGTTATTACATTTCTGTGTTCTCCCCACATGACTCAGTTATCCATCACCACATGAGATTTAATGTATTTTTACAGACTATGTTTGTTGACAGCTGTTTATTTTTCTTATACACTGTGTATGTCTGACCCCTTGGCTTTCCTGGCAAGATAGAGAAGCGTGCTGAAGTTTGTGCTGCAGTGGCTCTGGGCTTAAGTTGTGTTTGGGCTAAAATATCACACAGACAGTATAAGCTGCCTTCTGTCATTTCAAGGCAATAATCACCTGGGAGTAGCCATTCTCTAGGGTTAATTGACACTAATTTTCACTCTCCCATCCTACTGTCAACCTCATCTCCTGATACGTGTCAGTGGATGTTTATGAGGTAACATCATCTATGTCAATAATGACAATGAAGAATCAAAGTTAATTAACTTGTAACAGTGACATTTATCTCTTTGTAACTGACAGATTTTCAACAAAACCACCCAAAGTTTATATGTTTCTCTAAGTAAAAATGGCCTCTGCCCTTACACTATCCTGTTTTGGAATTTAAGAGGAGTTATCAGTTCTATCCTCACCAGAATAGCTCTTGTTCACCACATGTGAGAATGAAATAGTATTTCATGCCTGTTTCATAGCTGAAGCAGTGCACCAGGCAAAGAGAGGTAGGACAGCCTGCTGAGGTGCATGCCAGTGGCTCTGTGCCACGTGCAGATCTTCAGGTCACATTCAGCAGGTTGTCTAAGTTCCTGTAAGTCTTGTCATTGTGAATTTCCCTTGGGGAAATTCTTTGCTCTCTGGAATTTTTTTGGTTGTTTTTTTTTTTAATTGGGTTTTGCTTTCGGTAGTTTGGATTTTTTGTTGTTGTTGTTTCAATTATGATTCTCAGACTTTGGGAGCCTTTTTCTTTGATTTGCGTTTCTTCTAGTTTCAGTTTGAATTTTTCACTGGGGAGGAAGATGGATAGTACCTTCAAGCATTTCCACCTCTCAGAGTAAGGCCAAAGGTTTTATCTTTTTCAGTACAAGTGGCATAAGGATTGTGTTAGAAACAAGCCTTATAGGTTGAATTCAGCAGCTTCTGGAGATGCTTCAGGAACTTAATTGTAACAAATTAAAAAAAATTACTTTGAAAAATTTTAGTTAATTATCCAAGATATACTTTCCAGTTTTGGGTCTCCTTGTATTCACTTGGAGTGGAAAAACAAGCAGAAAGAGTTCTAGCCCTAAGGTTATCACTGAGTTTTTGTGTTCTTAAAGATTGTTCTTGGTGTACACTTAGTGAAAATAGTACTGGAAACAATTTAGCCAAACAATCAGGCTGTTGGTTGCTCCATCAAACTGAAGCAGATTCACATATTTGTGAATCGAACTTCTATAAGAAGCAATTCCAAGATAATAGATCTTGCTCATGACCCATACAGGTGAGCTTGCAGTTCAGAATATAAATTCTTCAGGTCACAATTTTCAAAACCACTAGATTCAAAATATATGTGAAGAAAACCAACCCCTGTCTTGAAATTAAATTATATGGAAATACCCTTGTTAAACACTGATGGCAAGGACAGAACTGACAGAGGGAAGAAAGAAAGACATGGGTATTACCAGGGATAGCAGCTACACATGTAGAAGAAATACTGATGGCAACACAAAGCTTGCATGAGTCTTACACTTGTGTTACTGATGGAAATTTTAAACACCACTTTTAAAACTTTTCTTTAAAATGACTGTTGATGCCCTGTTGAGAGATCTGTAATGCTTTTCTGGGCACTTTTTACTTATACTGTGGTTTTTACCTGGCTGGGCAGCAGCCCTTTATTCTATTTTGAGTAACCTTTACTCAGAATTCCCAGATAATCATCTCTCTCTGCCTAGCTGATTGCATTGATCTTGCAATCAATCCTGTGATGTTCTGCTGTAAAGCTAGTAATAGGAGAATGAAGCAACTCTGGATTTTGGATATGTGTGACTCCTTGGACACATTTCCATGCACACCTATCCTCTCCGTCATTCACCCACTCACATGCACACAACCACAAGCCTCTTCTACATTTGATTACATTAGGCAGAGAACTAATACATTTTCTTGTAGTGTTCCCTATCTGTTAATTACCTTTAGATGAGGTGTGCTTCCTGTAGGTATTTATGTCAATAGTCTCGTGAAGCCCTTAGACTTCACGTTGCTGATCATTAGTTTGCATCCAGAACGTTCTCCCAGGACTCTTCATTGACAGGCAGCGTGCATGCTGCTGTGAGTAAAGGGCACCTTATATTTGCTTTTTCCCAGAGGTAGAGCAGAGCTCAAATTGTAGTCACTTCTCAGTTATTTGGTTGTTCCCTGGGGAAAACCAGCTGATCTGTTTCCCAGGAAAGCTCTACCTTCACCCTGCCCCTCCAAACAGGAGCCAGAGGTTCAGACTTGTTTATCTCTCGTGAAGCTTTCTGCTTCATTATTCCCCCAGCAGCTACACAGGTAGATTCACAACTACCCCTTGGTGTTTCATACTCACTGTGTTAGTTTCTAGACCTTAAAAATACTGAGACAGAGGAGAAGTCGAGAGGGTGGTTTCAGGTGGGAGTTTCTGCAGCTCAGCTTGATGCAGCATCCATGGAGCAAATTCACTACCTGCCCTCAGAAGGTAAGAAGCATTTCTGGCACTCAGAACCTGCAGTTCCCATAGGGCACAGAAGTGGTACTGGAGTGTGTGTCTTGAGGAGAATTTTTACTCTAATGTTCAGTTAATGAGCAAACATTAACTTAAATGAAGTCTCCCTTTCAGCCTGCTGCTCACACTTAATTGTGGCTGATCTCTTCTATTTCCTTAATTTATTTTTAACTTGATCTAATTTTTTGCAGTTTACTGACATGGAAATAGTGGAATTCATCCTCTTTGAAGATCAAGGCTGCTCATTTGACCATTGTTTTACTTGCAAAGAGAAACATTATTTCTTAAATTTTCAGTATTGTGTCGGTGCTACCTGTCATATGTTTAATCTCCTGATTTTTTTAATTTGTTTTGAAAGACAAGGAAATTTGGAAAAGGATTTCCGTTACTTTATTCACTTTAAAACACTTCTGTAAGTGATTATTTGCAAGGAGTCCATTCTGTTATTTAATAGAATTTCTTTTCTTCCACTCTTTATGTGAACTATTTTATCATACTAAGATTGCTGTACAAAGCAGCTCAGCTGTTGTTTGTTAGAAAATCAAACATTGAAGCATTTCCTTTGGGGAAAAAGATAGATGCACGATATTTCACAGGCTTAAAAAAACCTGGAAGAACAGGCCAGACTTTGTTCTGACCAAGTCAGAAAGTCCTTCAAGTAAGGCCTTTCTTAGCTGAGTTTCTTCTAAGCTTATATCTAAAACTACAATTATGGCATATACATCTATTAAAAGTTGGGCAGCACACTTTGTGTTTAAATCCATCATTCTCTGAAGACCTGTGTCTGTGCTCATCTTCTTTTTTTGAAGCAGTAGAAATAGATCCATCTCCATGATTTTTTTTTTTAGTCACGTCTTAATGTACTAGCAAAAATCTGCAGGTAGGAAATAACTGGAATGAATACCCTGAAAAAAAATAAAAGTTGTTCTGCCTTCTTTTCTCCTCATTATTTAAGATTTAACAAGTTCTATCAGGTAGTTTACCCTAATTGTTTAAGGTTTGACAAGTACTGTAAGGAACAAAGCTGTCTGAATAAAATTATGAGGCTTGTACTTGTTCATGTTCCCTGCTGATGGGACCTGAGTCGTTGCAGGCTGAGGTTACTAATTAATCCCAACCAAGGCTTTGTCCTCTCAATTAGCAGCCCCTTAGATAAGCTCTTTTGTTGATCTACAGCTGCCTTGTGGGAAATACCCATGTTATGCAAGTTTTATGAACCTGACCCCCTAGGCCAGGTACAAAGTTATTTCAAGGAGAGGAGCTCATCTGTTTTGCAGAGAGTAATAGCTGTGTGCAGTGCTCTAGGGCAAATCCCATCAGGCAACTGCAGCAGAAAGCTGGAGTCAGCACCCAAAGGAAGAGGATAAATATGCCCTCAGCCTGGCATGCTGCAAATTCCACCACTGAACCACACAAAGTCCCCTTCATAATGTCTGCATTTCTGGAAACTTGGGAAAGGGTGTTTATATTCCCATGACTGACAGAAAGTTTCTGAAGCTGTCTTAAAATCCATTTTAAATTCCAGCTATAAAATGTATGTTTGCGTGTAAACATGTCTATGATTACTTCATAGACATGGCTCACACACAGTATGAGCCAGTCCTGAAGAGCCTTAGTAACCCTTCAGGTGCATGTTATTTCCTAACACAACGGTACAACACACCTTCTCTGCTCAAGTGTTGTCACAACATGCCAACAGGGAAACTTTGTGTGAGACTGTAGAGGCACAGATCAGGATACTGAACTTGCACAGAGTTTAGTTATGTCAATCGGCCTGTCCATTTTCTTCTCCTTGGATTCAGTTTTCTCCTATTTCTCCTAGGCATCATTATTACCCTACATTTCTGTCAGTGGCTTCTGACAGAACTTAGCCTTGGGATATGACAGAAGCAGCCTATCTCTCCTGTTTATCCAGGCTAAGACAAGAGGCCAGATCCTATTCCTACTTAAATTTACCCTGTAGAAAGTGAAGACATAAACTAGTGTTTTGGTTTCACCTTGGCAAAATGCCAAGGCCCCCACAAGCTGCGCAGAGTCCCAGCAAAGGAGTGAGGAAAAAAAAACCTTAAAAGTTATAACATATATATGTACAAATATAAAGAAAACCTAACAATAACTCTACCCCAAGCTTCCCTCCCAACAACACACAAACTCCACCACCCAGAATCCCAGAAAAAAAACCCCAAAAGATATTTCCCGGGAAGAACACCCAGCAGAGGGCAAGAGCAACCCCAAACAAAACAAAAGTATTTACTTCCCAAAGACCGAGAGTGATGTGGATACCTTGGCACAGGAGCGGTGAGGCCTGTCGCTTAGAAAGCAGCAACAGCGTGTCCCCTCACATCACACCAGGGGAGGAAAAAGGGAGGAAGCTACCTCCTTCACTGAATATATACTCAATTTGATGTCAGATGATATGAAATACCTCGTTGGCTATGTAAGTCAAGTGATACCTGCTCCTTTAAATCTATGGAAAGCCCTATGGCCCAAAACTGAGGCCTACTGCATTTGGCTTTGGGCCTAACTAAACTAAAGCCTTAATCTGAGTTTTTCGGAGTTTATCAAACCCATCACAACTAGAGTGAAATTGAAGCAGTGAAATGGAGAATGTTGCTCTGTGACTCTCTGTGGAAGATGCTTGTCCCTCCTCAGCACTCATGACTGGAGTCTGGGCTTATCACTTCATTTTTACTCCAAGCCCCACTGTCACCAAGAGATCAAGGCATAAGAGCACTGGGATTGATGTGTATCCTCTAATATTTTAATACTATCCTATTAGCACAGTGCTTAAACATGTTGGGGAATTTAAATATGATTCAAATTACACATTTCAAGACTTTTAGCACTTGGGGAGAAAATAGAATTTCTGAGTGATGGAGCACAATTCTTCTCCCAGCTGTACCTTTGTGACCCACGCACATTGGTAATGTAATGGAGGGGACTGCAGAGCCTCCAAGGGACTTTTAATTTTCAAATGGATGGCAGATATCCATTCACTAATAAATCAACTGTAGCATTTCTGAAAGAAAGAAAAAAGGCTCCAGGCATCTAATTTTGGTCTTGTGTACTTTCTCCCACCTTCTGGGTTCATGGAGTTAACAGTTGTTTGAAATCAGGGTGGGCAGATGACCAGCCACTTTATTAGCTGAGACATGTTGTTTATATAAATTACATTTTAATTCAGTGCACACATTTATCAGTCAGTATGATTTTTTTTTTTTACTAGGACCTTATTCTTGCACTGCTGTTTCATGGCACTACTTTCTTTTGGGCAAGAGAAGTCATAGATTTATTGCCTTTCTCTTTTCTGTGCAACCCTGCCTAATAAGACCATTGCAGTGCTGCAGCCTGTGAAATTAGCCTATGAACTCCTTGTATCCTTGTCTGTCTGTCTCAATATCCCTCAGATCAGCCTGGTAAGAAGACTTAAGTGTGAACACATCTATCTTTTTCTTATTATAGACTAATGATGATGTAGGTGGCAGACTGATGAAATGCAGCAGGGGTTTCTGCTTCACATTCAAACTGAAGCACATTTCTTTCTTTCTCTTTTCATTCAGTGGGGTATCCACTGATATCCCTGAAATCAACAGTTACAATGTACACAGGCAGCCCATAACTACGATTGGCCTATGACTTTTTGGATGGTACTGCAAGAATAATTACATTACCTCATGGCAGTAACACTCATTTGCACAAAAGCCCCTTTGATAGGTACAGTTTGGTTGCTGTAATAGAAACAAAAGAGAATTAATGGTTTTAGATCCAATGCAGTGATAAATATTGGCAGTAAAGTGATTTACTATCTACTGAGATTTTAGATTGATCTACAGGTGTTTTATGTACTTAAAGTTTGTGCTTTGGCATAAATACTGAATGTAAGTTCATGGCCTCACCCTGCTCTGTATCACTCAGTTGCTACATAGCAGGTGTGATGAAGTGACATCTCTGCAGAAATGACTGGGATGCCAGAACTCTACATATGCATATCAGTTTATGCCTTATTTACTTCACACAAACCTCCCAAGCGTCATTTTGTATGCATGTGAGTGCTATGAGATCTCTCTGTCTCCTAATTTGCATGCATGAGTTGGGCTAGGCTTAAGAGAACTAACATATGCTCATGGGTAAGGAGAATCAATCCACTTAAAAGTTATTTAGACTTATTTTTCTGAGTTATAGTATAGAGTGAGTTCTGTGGGGTTTTTTTACCCCTGACTACCGTATTTTGGACAGTTACCCTCAAACTTTAAGATGGTACATAACGTTCATGGGGGGAACTTGATTTTCTTATGACTGTTTGCACCACTTAACGATGTCTGTGTTAACCAGACCCCTACAGAGTAAGAAGACATCCAGAATAACTTTGTGTGTCAGATAAATGGAATGAGGATGGATGTTTTGTGCTGAAAGCACTGGTCTGATGTTGAAAAATTTGGAACTCAGTTCCTGGCTGGGTCTCACAGTGTATGGTGGTCAGTGAGTCCACGAGGACCAATTTTTTTCCAATGCCTAAAGTACCAAGTGAATGTCCACTGGCATTTTCAAAAGCATCAGGGGATTGGCTTCCATGGGGCTTTTCAGCATTCCTATGGAAAGCACAGCTTTGAGTCCAGCAAGCCTCCCAGTAGTCACCCTTGCTCTTCTCCCTACATGCTGATTCCATTCAAGGAAATCCCAGACATCTTCACAGCTTCAGATTTAACTCTCAGAAACCAGGAGGAAAGGTAAACAGAGAGGTCTGAACTGTACAGGGATCCCAAAAGCTACCACAGTAAAATTTCCTTTTTAAACCAGACTCAGGAAAAAGGTGTGGCTAACATCACATCCCTATGCATGGATACCACTTGGAGTGCATGGTGGTCATTTCCATCTCAAGTTTCGAGTGACTTGCAAATTGTCCTCTACCTTGGAGGACTGCATTCCCAGAGACATGCAGGTAAATGGGATCACAATATACGTAACTAAAGGCATTCAACAGAGTTTTCCTGTACAATTTCTGAGTTTCCTTTGTAAGGTTCAAGTTATTAAAAGTATTTTTGTCGATTTAAAGCTGACATGACAGCATAAAACTATTTTTTTTATTTTTCTGCTCTAATTTTGGCACTCTTAGACTGCTAACAACAACAACAACAACAACAATAATATTAAAAATTACCTCCTTAATTTTTATGGTAAATAGTCACAGTAGAAACAAGTTATCTGTTAGTTGAAAAAGTTTGTAAGTATCTATCTGAGGCAGGAGGCAAGCTATTCCCTGTGCAGGGCAGACAGAAGTCCCCTGCTCCTGTTTCTCGCTAATCTTGCAGTGATTGGGAATGCATCACACTTGAGTTGTTGCAGCCCATGTTTAGGTGGCGTGTTTCACATCTGACTACGCTGTCAGGTACACTGAAGTGGTTGTTGAAATAAGATGCCTGAGAACCCACTCAGCCAAGACGTGCCATCTGCTTCCCAAAGACTGACAACAGAGAACGTCTCTTGCGCTCCTGCCACAGGCATTCTCCCTTTCAAATCACATTGTGCAGTGCCAGAGTCGCTCCCTGCCATGTCATTAAAGCTGGGAAGGACTCAGAGTTTCTATTTACCTAGCAATTTTGCAATTTTGCAATTTCTAATCTTGTCTTTTGGTCCAGAAAAGTGTTAACTACCCAAGCACATCATTCTCATTTTCTACATTAAAGATTTGTGCAATTTTTTTGTTGTTGTTGTTCAAGGAAATGGTATTATTTTGAAAAGTAAATTTAATTGAAATAAAAAGGTTTCATATTGATAGAAGAACAATGCTTATTCTTTTTTTCCCCTAAATAATGTGGAAAAAAGTTTTTCTTTAGTGCCTTCTTACACAAAATATTTAAATGCAGATATTCACCCAGCTCTGACGCTGGTGCTGCTATGTACTTCTCTGCTTCAGTGCAGTGGTGATGAATGCTGTGCATTGTTCACATAACAAGTGTCATTTGGTCAAAAGTAGTAGGTAAAAATTGTCCTAGATTCCACGGATTATTATCAGAAAATATGTAGGATAGAATAACCTTCTGCTTGCGGAAATAATTTAATTTCTGTCAGTCTCCAGCCCCCCAAGAGAGGAACTGACTGCCCAGGTGGAACTCACATCAAGTTCCTATCAGATTTCTGAGAACCAGAATATGTCAGTAGTCCTAAACTGAGAGCTTAAGTGGGGAAATCACAGAAACACCTTATTTCCTGGACCTGCACTTGTTTAACAAATTGATGACATCCGTTGACATAAATACCAAATGGGGCATTTTTCAGCCATGGTTGAAGAAAATCAAATTGCAAGCGGACACTGAGAGAGATGATGTCACTCTCTCCATGTCCCTTCTGCTCTCCATACCTGTTTGCATTCTCCCACCTTCTCCCTTGCACTGAGACTGGAGCTTTTTTCTCCTGGTAAGCCAATTTCAATTTCTAAATAAACAGAAAGAAAATTGTTTGTTTGTTTGTTTTTGGTTTTTTGGGTTTCTTTTTGCTTGTTTGTTTTTTGGTATTGAGGGGGTTTTCTGTAAGTTTGGTGTAAATTTCTAAATGTATTTATCAGGGTGAGAGGTTGATTGCAAATGCTGCCTGCCTATTTCTGTTCTTTCACCTCTTCCTTAGCTGTAGTATTTTTGCATCCATGCCTTGAACTACCTCAAGGGATTGGAACAGGTTTAAAATAACCTAGTAAAAATGGCTATTATTATTCTGGATCAGTTCTTCTCACAGTGTCACAAACAGTTGTACCAGAATGCCTAAAGGGAGATGTTGGAAGAATCTGGGTGGTCAGGAGAGGGAGAGGAAAAGGATGCAGGCTGCCAAAGCAAATGGATGTCAAATCTGCCCTTAGCATGCACTTGGATACCCATCCAGGGAGGTAAAGAGCTGTCATGATACAAATTCACATCCTAGCTTGGAAGACATTTTTCCCTCAATGTAGATGCAGCCTTAATTACTGTGATGATAATAAAAAGTTTCACTGATGGAGCCACTGCAAAGGACTTGAAAGGGTTTGCTGTTCTTCAGTGCATCTAGAGAAAGAAGCACAAAGAAAGCTATGCTAATGCACTGTTATGTGCTCTGTTCTTTGGGATTTATTTATTCTTCCATTTAAGATGCAACTTGCAGCTGCAAGGAGCTGAAGTGTGGACTTAAAAATAGAAAGAGACTAAGTATATTACACAAAATAACCTCTAAGTAGACTATCACGTCTGGCTGGTTTCTTTGCAGTGTACTGTGTGTCTAATAAAACATCATATATTTTGAACTCTACAGTATTTTCAGCCTGAAATTTCTGTATATGTCCCGTTATGAACCATGACAGAGAATCCTACACAAATTCTGAGTTTTATGAATACATAAAAGCACATACAGAAAATGACTGAGAGTACTCTGGATTTAGAGCTCTCAGGAACAAATACATATTACTAGGAGTCTCTAAGCACTGGCAACACCTCCTGGGTTGCATACTGAAATTTCTTGTATCATTTAAGACTGTTGTTTCATTTAAATCTGAAATGGCTTTGATCTGCCAAGAAGTAGATGCAGGTAAGGCACTTTATTCAGTGCCATCAGCGAGCTGTGGGGAAGCCGACAGACTCATGCCTAAGGTTCCTCCTTCCCTCCTTGCTAAGTGGGTTTATTATTGTAACATATTTAAAAAAACTTTTTGCTTCATTTCTTTGGTGCATACATCTCCCCCAGACTTGCTCATGGTCATCTGCTAATGGTATTAAGTACTTCCCACATTTTGGGATCATCCTGCTCTTTGCTCTACTTGTACGGTTTCACAAGCATCTGTTCCTCCAACATGAAATGCTGGGAGCTAAAATGCATGTCAGCTGCATCAACTGCAAATCTGTCCTAATGAAATTTGGCTAAAGTGGTCAGAGTTGCTCCAGACTGAATGAAACTGCCACATGTTTTTGACAGTTGAGATGACAGTCCAATGCATCTCTCATAGCTCAGGATGGCAGGCATCATTAGATTTACAAAATGTGAAACAGAAGCCTATGCTAGAAGCTACTGTCCTTCAGGCTCTCACATTATTTTTTCACTTTCCCTGAAATTCAGACAAAGTAGAAGCCTTGAAAGATCATCCATGCACAGATATGTTTTGGCAGCTACTTTAAAAAAAATGGCAGAAAAAAGCAAAAATCCAAAATACAATGGATGGTGTTTTTCTCTTTTAAAAAAATCCTGTTGTATTTAATTTCAGGAGGTGGGATGAATTGCAAATGGATAAAATTCAGAACACAAGTGACTGGTGTTGGTGTAACACACAGAGTCGGAGACAAAAGGCTGTTAAGGACTTTACCTTTTGGCACATTTTCATACTCTTTTTCAGTCTTTCCAGAGACTGCCCACACAGAAGTGAAATGTTTGTCTAATTGAATATCCCAGGTTATATTTTACAGGTGAATTTCTTATAATAAAACAGCTCAGCTGGATAGCCAGACATCCCACAGCATCCACTTCAGTCCAGAGTTGGCATTTGAAGTCTTGGACTAAGAACAGCCCAACTATGAGCCTTTAATATCTCTTCTGTGCCTTGTAAGTCTCCTTGTAGACTCCAGAGCTCACAAGTCTGTCATCATGGATATCAGCGAAAATAAGGCAAGGAAAGAAATATGCTGCCACATGGGGATTTTCTTCTCAAGGCTGTAGGGTCATTTTAAATTCATTAGAATACTCTGTCACATGTGGCTTAGTTTAGAAGTTCTGCTTAACAGCAGCACTCTGCATGTCTGCTATCACTTTAGCATTTGTAAGAAATATTTACAAATCTTAATCTTTCCTATTTTTCTTTGAGATGACAGATCCATTAAAAAGTAAATGTGACAAAAAACCTCTTATGCTATGCAAATTAATGTTCAAAGAATATGCAAAACCTAAAGGAATGTATTTTTTGTGGCTTTAGTAAATGGGTGTTTGGGGAAACAAGTAGCAATATAACAATAAATCTATCTCAGCACAAGCTGAGGGTGGGCAGACTCCTGAGGTGAAGACCCTGTCTCCATTCATGTCAAGGGAATTGGACTGATTGATATCACAAGTGGGAAGGACATGGGAATGTATATCAGATATTTCCTACAACAAAACCAGAGAGGAAACAAAAATCAACGTCTGAATAATTCCCTCCTGGTTAGAAATGTGCACTGAGGAAAGTAGATATTAATAATAAATCTTTAGCTCTAAAAATTATGTTCTTCATTTTCTGTAAAGTGAAATATTTCAATTTATTTCATTAAGACTTTAATTCCCTCTACCCCATGTGGTTTTCCCTCGAGGAAAGTTCAAAAATATTTCCTTGTTATTTCACTCTTTCTTAAGTTGCTCCTTAGAAAGAACTTGGAGGGATTTATTTATTCACTATGAATCTTTTAATCTCTTTTGTTTCTTTGGTCAAGAATGTGTGTTGTGGTTTAACCGCAGCTGGAAATGAAATACCACACGGCTGCTCATTCACTCCCCCACACCTGGCAGGAGGGGGAAGAGGACTGGAAAAAGGTCAAACTCGTGGTTTGAGATAAAAACAGCTTAATGATTGAAATACAGTAAGATATACTACAACTGCTACTAATAATAATGATATGGAATTTCCCTTTGGCCTCTTTGTGTCACCTGCCCTGGCCATGCAAAAGTCCTTAACTGGGGGTAAAAACTTCTTAGAAACAACTAAAATATCAGTGTGTTATCAACATTATTTTCATGCCAAATCCAAATCAGAGCACTGCACGAGTTACTAGGAAGAAAAATTAACTCCCAGCTGAAACCAGGACAATGTGAAAGAGTAACACAGGGCTTTTTCTATTCTGTTTGTTCTTTAATTTCCTTATTTTTCTTGTTTCTTTGTTATGGTCAGTATTTCATCCTTGAACTGTCTGTTCAAACTGTTTTCTCAGCACACTGACCACTTATATTCATCATGTCATCTTCCATGAAACAATTACATATTTATTTGCATACTGATGTTAATTTTATATGGTCTTTTTTTTTTTTAACCCCTGACTGTTATTACAGAATAATTTTCTTAACCACTCAATTAATGTTTAGGGTGTCATTTTGTTCCTGTGAGAAGCAATAGCTCTTCCTTGTGCATTGCCCTTCTGCTATTTGTTCTGCTCAAAAAGTATCCTTTTTCTTTGTTTTTTTTTAATCCTGTAAAATTCTGTTTAGTTTGAGTTATAAACCAGTTAGAAATGTGAATTTCCTGTATTATCTGTTTACTTACTTTTTCAGAAACTTACAAAAAGTCCACTTAATTGTGAATGCTCCACACCACCCTCAAAGTGCTGGGCCAAGGCTGGGACCAGAGTCCGTGTCCTGCTGATGCTGCTGCTGCTCGTGGTTCTGCCGACCTCAATATTTGACTCTGGCTTGAAGCTCCGGGTTCCAGCCTGGAAAAACCCACCAGCTCAGCACTGTTCTATTCAAAGGCAGCTGGGAGCAGCAGGCAGCAGGCTGGCCAAGAAGTGGCGCTTCTCCACAGTTACCCATTTGCAGCCAAAATCAGCTCTGCATTGCAAATCCTCCTGTTCTGTTCCAGTAGTGATGAGGGCTAAACTGTTTGCAGATAATAATATCATCCAGGATGGAGGCTTGGCAGCCCCAGCTTCCAGCTGATCTCGGCACTGCAGTCAGGCTGCTCTTCTTCACCCTGGTGGGATGAAGCAGTTGAGAACTTGAAACACCTTCCACTTCCCCATCAGCCCATGAGGCACGGCTGCAGGCAGGGTGAAGGAAAGGCACACTCAGCCTCTTGGAATCTCAGCAAAGGAATAACAACCAGCCCTCTTCCTCTCAGAAACAGAGTGAAGGAGAAACATGGGTGAAATTTGGGTTAGCCCTGGACTAAATGAGGCACCAGGTGCTGCTTCTGGAGCAGCAGAGCAGCACAGTCCCACGAGGGCCTGGCATGAGCCATTTCTGCGCTTGAGCAGACAAGCTGCTCTGCTCCTTTCACATCTTCCCCTCACCGGTTTGGACAACCTTCACAAAGAGGCACATAAATAATTTTTAACAGTTAAGAGTGACAACTGTGATTTCCTTCAGCAAAAATGCAACAGTAGTGTCATAAATTAGTCTTAATTTCCACAGTGTTACAGTCCTCAGTTTTCCAAAGAAAATTGTAAACTTTCTAGAAAACACAGCAGCCCATTAGAAATGCCTTATCCTATTGACTAAACTAAAAATATTTGCACTCTCCAAAGCACTATTGCATTCATAATCAGGAATTATGAGGACTATTTCTTGGACTTTAAAACTGTACAAAGGATTTGCAAACATGGTTTAATGCAACCATCTCTGGTAGCAGAACAAAGCAGTTCTAGTTCACAACTATTTAGTCTTGTAGATAAAGGGAGTTGCTTTCCTCAAAGAATCAAATCCTCTCACTGCATCCTTCTAAAATACTTCCCAGCACATTTGTTATTTGTTCTCTCTAAGTACAAGTGGTGGCCTAATCCAAACCTTGTTGCAGCCTGAGGAAAGATCCAGTCTCACTGGAGCTGGAATGACTTCTTGAAGAGTTTGGCAGTATGAAGGCAGAAAAGCTCCTCCTGGTTTTATTTTAGGACGTCTTAAAAATATTCTTCCATTTTCTATTGGAGTTTGCCTCCTTTGCAGTCCAAACATCCCATCTGTACATGTATTAGCATCCAGGTTGTCTTTTTTTTCCCTCCAGCTGTACTGCGAGACTTTCCAATTGCTAGTTGAAAGTTACTTTTGCCCCTGATTTTACTTTATTCTTGACATCAGCTCTTTAAAGTACAGAGACAGATTTTTGGCATCACTTTTTTCACTAGGCAGTAGTGTCTTGGTATTTAAAACAGTTCATATTCTCATAACAAGGGCACACCACAGCTGAAAGAAACAAGTATCTTCCTTGGTTTGGAAAACAAGAAGTACGGAATGTTGTAAAAATTCAAAGGACTTAAATTTATTATAAAACCCAACCCACTTGTTAGAAATATTTTTTTAGGATTACTTTTTGTCCTGCTTCCAAGTGATTTTGCTATTAATGTGGGACTTTGCTTCATCATAACCTTGCTCCTGCCCCTAAATTAAAACTGAAGCTAGACAGAGGGCATGTGTCTCTACAGGCAGAAGCTGCATGGAAAACTTAACACAGTTTCAGAGCTGCAAGCTTATCCGCTTAAGGATATTACTAAGGAACCAGATGGAGAATAGTTTTCCATAGTTAACCATCTGGGCCCTGCAATGATACACTCTGCCCTAAGCATTACTGTGGGAATTGACTTCATGATGGGAAAAGGCAGAGAAAAAGACAAGCAGGGAAAGAAGAGCATAATATTTTATATTGCAAAATGTGCAGCCATAGAGTCACCATTTTGTCACACAATGCAGTTTCCTTGTCTCTCTGTTTATAACCTGTGGGATAAAAGGAACAGAAAATAAGACTTTAAAAAGCTTGACAATCATCTGTGAAGGAAATCCGAGATGATATTTTGTTTTCAATGGAGCTTTGAGTTATTAGATGTCAAAGTGCAAGGGAGTAAGGCAACATTTTTTTTAACGCTGATAATGTAATTTTATGTGGATTTAAGTGCTGGATTAATTTTTGGAGTTGTGCACTTCAAGGCTTCCAACCAGTGCTGTGTCCACAGCTGAGAAATGCAGTAAATTGCAGTGACCAGAGAAAGAAAAGATACATGGGATGTTCCACTACGTTTGTGGAAAACACTAAATGTCTGGTAACAAGATGGAGTCAAAGCAAAATCTAGAATGACTGGATTTTCTAAGCAGTCCTACTGTATGTTCTTAACATGAAATCTATAGGTAGAAAGTCTTTAGGTATTAGATTTAAAATAATCCTGGAAGCAGAAGACCAAACAAAGGTCTCTTTTTGTTTTCTCAGGTGTCCATGAGGGTCTACAGCCTGCCTTGTTGGTTGCATTCTTTAGCCAAAGTTTTCCTTGCTGTCCAGGCATTCTGGCTTTTTCCTGGAATGTTGACTCTTCAGCATGTAATATTTTGTCATCTTTTGCTGAGCACTTTTCTCTGCCAGGGCAGTTATGGGATCTTTTTGCTCTGGCTATTCACCTGCCTCTGCAAAGCCTGTAGGAACCTATTGGAGACCTTTTTATGCTTCTGTCACTTTTTGAATGAAGCTTGAAAATGGCTTTGCTTTCCTTAGTAAATTTAGCTAAAGTTGTGGACTAAAATATTTTTAAAAAGCAGTAAAAGGTAAATAAACCTATAAATCAGATTCATCTCAAAGTTCTGCTGAGCTCTGGAGTACCCAGATAATGCAGGTTAGCTCTAGTGGACTGTTTAATAGTGTGAAACAGGATAACGAATTATTGAAAGTCACTGAGCAAGTGTCATTAATCTCCATTCAATATTAGGATATTTTATAGGGTTTTCAAGAGTATCTTGCTTTTTTATGTGTATGACAGGTTAAGAGAAGTATTAAATAGTTATAAAACCCCAGAAACCAGGCCATTCAGCACATTTCTACGTTGGATTCATGGAAAGAAATAAAAAGTTTAAAATTTTCATTACTTTTATCTAGGTAGATTTGAAATTTTTCTTGATATGTGCATCTTGAAGCTGTTTTGTAAAGGGAGGGGAAAAAATCCCTGTAATGGTTTAAATCACTGTTATATCTTATACTTTAAGCAAGTCCCCCAGCACTTCAGCCTGCTGGCACTGGTTGTGTTTGTGTGTGTTGATCGCATCTGGATGTTCACAAGGAGATAACAAATAGAACTGGTTATCATATAATCATCAGTTTATGAACAGATTTTTTTTCTCTTTCCACAAGAAAATCTGTGTGGGAAAATCTGTAATGATTGCTTTTTGTTACTGTGTGTCACTGCTGTGGAACAGGCTGTGTGCTTTGATGTTGAGATTGGCTTTAGGCATTAATGGCATGAAATAGTTTATGTGGGTGATAGCGTGCAGATAGGTGCATATCTCACTCTTAAGTTGATTTTTTATGAGAATATAATTAAGAAAGGTAATAAAACCCCCCCACATTAATCCTTTTTTTCATCACTGTTGCACTGCAGGACTGAAAAACCTGACTTGTATGACAAACTTGTCTTGGCAACCATAACATGTGGCCTCCAGAAAATAAGGACGTCATTAGGTAAATTGATCACCATGTTGCTAAATATTTGTTTCTCCTTATTAGTAGTATATTTATTCTTCTGGAATCTTTTCACTCACTGGAAGTTTGTCCAGTTAAGGCAATTTGGACTGACACTCTTCCCAAAGCCTTCAGTGGAATGCATGTTGTCCTTCCATACGGGCAGTTGGTCTTCTGGGGATCAAGCAGTGAGCTCTGCTTCTTAGTGAGCAAAAGTAGAAATAATAATTTACATCTTAGATCATAGAATACCATGAAAAGTGTGAGGAAAACTATTCTGACTATAAGGAGGAAAGTTGTTAGGTTACAAATAGAGACAGAAATCTACCCTAAATATGGGTAAATGTCTGTTCTTGCTTTTCTTATGTGCAAGCCTTGAGCTAAAAAGGATGTGTCAGTGCAAACAGCTACTTTGAGGCAGCTCAAAGAGAACAATGAAAAGTTGCCTTTGTGCCTGAAAAGGAATTCTTTTCAGTAGTTTTACCCTAGAGTTGTATTTGTCTAAAGGTCTTTTCCTCTCCTGTAAATCACACTGTGCCCTTTTCTGCCCACATTTAGCACAAGTTATAGCTCACAAAAGGCATCACAAACTGCAAATGACACTGTTCAGAAAATATTTTTTTAAACACAGCTTTAAACACTGTTTGTTTTTTGTACTCAAACTGCTCTTGGCCATCAGTCAGGATCTGCCAAAGGGATCAGTTCTGCAGAGGCTGATCAGCAGACTTTCACAAGGGACACGTGAACCTTGGCCTGATGTTTCTTAGTCCTGCAGTGCCACATTGCTGCAGCACCTGTCCTCTGAGAGCAAAGCTGGATGGCAGCCTCACTCAGTAAAAAGGGAAGGTGACATGTAAATTAAAGTGGCAGTAAAACATCCAAATAATACAGTGTCACTTATGAATATTTTTCTGGAAGAAGACCAAGCAAGGTGTTGAAGAATTTCTATGAAATCATACCCCATAGTTCTTTTGTTTGCCTACTCCTGGAAACTGATTTTCTTTGTACAAATAGCTCTATGTAAAGGACAGTCTATGATTTCAAGCCTTAAGTGATACTCACAGATGGAGCCTTAAGAGGTGGCCGTAGATCCTTGGTCTCTCTACCTGGCCCTGCTGTATACTAAGAGCAAGACAAAAGTCTTCCTGCCCTACACATCTCCTCAAACTGCAGGAAGACACCAAGGAAGGCATTGGGAAGGTCCCAAAGGGCCAAACCCCGAAGCAGAGACCTGAAGACATTGAAATCAGAAGTCACCACAGCCCTTATTCTCTCTGTTTCTTTTTTTTCTGTTTTGTTTTGGGTGTTTTTTTTGGATTTTTTTTTACTACAGTTCTCACGTCCCAACTCCTTCAGCTAAAAGATAAACCCAGAGAGGTCTTTTGCGCACTGAGGAGGGAGATTTCCTCTGGAAGAACTTTATATTGATTGCTACAAGTTGCCTTTTTGCCATTCATGAATCTTCAGAAGAGGCTGCTTAGTGTGTGCCACTGCAGTGACGTGAGGGCTGCACTGGGTCAGCTTCAGCAGCGTGCTCTGTGCTGCCCTGGGAGGGCCAGTGCCCACTGAGGGGAACTCCGTTTGCTCAGAGGGTCCCGTCTCATTAATGGGAAGTGGCATGAAATACTCGATCATAATTAAGCAGTCAAAGATTTTAATCTGCTCATAAAATTGCATCTAGAGTAATTGAGTCGCTCAGTGTGAGTGTCTCTAATTGTCTTATCACAGTGTTCCTCTGGCTCCGAAAAATGAGAGAAGTAACGTGTTTTATTAAAAGACAGAATCTACAGTGATTTGACTCTGGAAGCCCAAAGCCTGCACAGACTCGTACTGTGTTGCAGGGACTTAGATTTATTCTTTTTGATGTTTGTTTAAATGTTCTGTGAACATTTGAAAAACGTGTCACATCTAGAAGTTATCTGACCTTAGTTTTACAAGCAGTGTAGGAAGCATGATCAGGCACTTTTGTGTTCTTAAAACAGATGTGGAACTGAATACTCTAGAATTTGTGGATATTTGAAACAAGGCTTGATATCAGAGCTGATTTCAAAATCCTGAACCAAACACCCTGTGAAAATGGAGCTCCTGCATTTCATTGTGATTTCTCTTAATGAACTATAGAGCTAAGTCAGGGGAATCATCACACAGAGTTGTATGTGCAAGAAAAAGTTTATATTAAAAAAATCTTAAGACATCAGGGCTGATGGCTAAACACAGATTACCTTGGGCTTGGGTGGGAGTAACAAACCTCTGGAGCTGAGAGAGTTTCTGGGGGAGACACAGATGGGTGATAGCATAGCTGTGATCATATTACCTCAGCCTCCAGCTCTAGCTGCTGCCTGGGACATGAAACTGAGCTAAAAGTATCTTTCTTATGGGCTGAACACTGCTGGTAGAGCATGGTGCCATTAAAGCACCTGAAAATCTATTTATGGTATGTAGCATTCACAAATGACAGATTTAAACTATTTTAGTTCCCCTTAATGAGATGAGGAAAACACTGTATTTTCTATTATATTTTTCCCCTCTGATCCTTCATACTGTGCAGTTTTTGGTTCTTTCTGTGTTACTGTTTTTTCTCTTCATGTTCACCTGCTTTAGCTCAGCTTGCCCGGTAAGATTCCTAAAACAGGAATGATCGTATAAAAAGTATAGTGCAAACACTTACCTTTTATTCTTGGACAAATTGTTCACTGCAAGGTAGAGTGTATCCAGAATTGCTATACATAAAACAATGGCATTTTTATTGTGCTATGATGAGAATAGTTCACCTTGCTGATGACCTCAGGAAGGCAGGCTGTTTCACGCATACAATTTTTTTAGCTCATTGAGATTTCAAAGATCCCTTTCGAACATATATCACTAAAAGTCTTCTTTCAGCACATTGACTCTTTGTTCTTCCCTTCCATCATCGAGTTTAACATGCTGATGAAGGCCTGTAGAGAAGGCAACAGTGTTAATATATCGGGCCCGGAGAGAAGAGGACTTTGAAGGAATGAGAAATGAGTAAAAAACTTGACTGAAATTCAATAATACAGAGAGGAAATGGGAAAGAACTAAAATGTTAAGACATCAACAGCAAGGCAACAGTTAAATTTCAGGCTACCAAAACCAAACAAATAGAAAACCCAGAGCCAGATTGCTGAACCTGTGTTTTGTTCATGTTGATCACAGGGTAAGTACCTGTGTGAGATTGCCCAATCATAGACACAAATTAAATCTGTGCTCCCTACATGGTGGTTTAGCAGGATCTCATCCTGGTGTAGTGGGTGCCAGCAACATGAACAGAGGTTTATGGTGGCTCTTGTAGAGCCTATGGAAGATGATTCATGCAAGGGAGTACTCAGCAGCTTCAGGAGACAGGATACTGTGGTATCATCAGGGTAAGACTAAACCTATACAAAGCAGAATAATGTGACTTGCAAGATGTTCTGATGCTTCCAGTCACAGTTGGGGAACACCTGCAAGTTTGTCTAAACTCCATTCTGCAATTGATTCCTTGCAATATAACTTTGGCCTGTAATTTTTCTAGTTCTGTTTTAAAAGTCACAGTTGAGTGGAACAGCATCACTTCCACTGTAAGACAATCATCCATAACGATTTCTCAGCTTTGATTCTGCCTCTTCTGTCCAAGAGAGGGAGAAACAGGAATAAAATTCACTCACAGTGGCAAAGAAATGTCTATGAATATTTCCTTCATATTAATTGGCAAGTGGTCTTGTTGAAATGTAAGAATAGAATGGATCATAATTGAGTTTTCATTTCAGTTTTTTTTATACTGTAGACTCTTTGGAGTTTTCCATCCTCTTGTTTCAGGAGCTGCTAGAAACAAAGAATTTCCAGGTTCCATTTCCTTCCCACCACCGAAACAAAATTCCTAATATCTTCAGAAAGTCATTCTGTTCTCACAATGTCCAACTTATCAATGAAGAAAAAGGAAGAAAGGGAGGAAGGTATGTTATTTCTAGCATCTCTTTATATAAGAGACCCTGCATACAGAGTCTTTGTTCTGCAACATCTCACACTTTTGTTCTTTAAGAGACTCACACATGCAAATGCTGTTGGAAAAACAGGAGACTCAAAGCACTGACGGCAACCAGGAGGTTTTTTAAGAACAAGTACAAGGAGATGAAAACAATCAAACGATAAATTGAAATGGAAATCTCAAAAGTAAGGAATTTCTCAAATCCATATATAATCAACAAACAAAACAGAAAAAACATATATTTCTTTTTAGATTTGTAAAGAGTTTATAACAACAGTTAACTGCTCGGTCAAATGAATTAGTTACTTTTTTCTGATGAAGAAATGGATCAGTCTTTGAAAGGCAGAAGGGAAAGGACAATAAAGTAAGTATGGGACAGTACTGGATGGAATTGTGGACAAAGGAGTTACCTGCAGAGTGTCAGCTCTGTAGGGTTAGTGATAACAACAGGCCAAGAGAACACACACACACAATAGTTTCAGGAAATGAGCAAAGAATCAGTGAACCTTCTAAGTGACATTTTGAAAAGTTCACCATTTTAGGAGTGATTCCTGAGAACTGCAAAGCAGAAAATAAATCCATATCTAGAGAAGAGACACTGTTTTCTGCATTACATTTATTGCTTTCACAAAATAAAAGCATTTAGCTGGGAAAATTAATCTGGCTATGACTCTTCATGCAATTAGTTAGACTGAGTGACTGCAGAATTAGGTTCTCCCTCACAACACGTTTCCCTGTTCCATGGGATCTGACTTAAATACTCAAGAATCAGTTAATCCTCAGAGTCCCACTGAAGCCAAGGGGAGCAAAATGTAGTGCTGTGATCTGCTTTTCCATCTTTCTGATGGCAAAATGGTCGAGGTACATAACATGACCCAGAGGCCTCGGTCAGAAGCCAAGAAGCAAAGCGCTGCCTTCCCTGTGGGCTGTTCCCTGCATGGTGAGTATAACAGAGTCATTTGTCTGCCCCCACGTGTGCTGCAGCAGGGTCTGAGAGGCAGGACCCCACTGTGCCCCAATAAACCCCCATGGCAGGCGGTACACGACCACAGAACACCTGCTGCCAGCTTTGCAGAGGAAATACAGGAGTCATGGCACTGTGTTTTAGGCAGGGGGATGGTGCCCTGTGACGATGCCCTTTGGGCAGAGAAGCTGTGAGATACTTCCCCAGGTTCAAGCTGCTGCCAGGTCACGCTCTGGAGATGTTGGGGGAAGATGCACAAATTAAATCTCAGAACACATTTTATGAGGGGTCCCAAAGTTGGTGGAGTTTTCAAAAGCGTGGATGTACACAGGCCAACAATTTTGAAAGCGCTGCTACTGATTTCAAGCCTTGGCTGTTGGGACACTCAAAAAATTGAGTATTCATTGAAGTGTTTCCATTAGTCCCAAAATTAGAAACATGTTCCTAGAGAGCTAATCCAGCACAGAGCCTACTGTTACCACAGTTTCCTTATAAATATTAAAAATTTGCCACCAAGCAGAATCATTGTGAAGCTAAATAAGCTACTGTGCTATACTCACACATTAATCTTGCTGGAGACTCAGGGGAAAAGTGGAAGGAAAATACTTCAGTGAGAGATTAGTCCAGGTTATTCTCAATGGAAGATTAATCCAGAAATAGTCTCTGAGTTTTTTGCTCATTTATCCAGCACAAGAACTTACTAAATAGTTTCTAAAACTGCAGGAATTGGGAGGTTTTCCTGTGACACGTGTGCCACAGGAAGTTTCCTTTTCTGTTCTACTATTTTTCTGCTTTACATGATGACTTCACTGAAAAAAACTTGAATGTAAAAGACTTGGAAGGTTCATATTTTTTAATAGATTTAAGAAAATAAAGATGAAAGGAACTTAATATTTTTGTTTTATTACTCTCACTTTGACAAACGATTTTTAATTTTTTTGGTTTTTTTGGTTGTTGGGTTTTTGGGGAGGGGTTTGCTAAATCATTATTTTTCCCTGCTTAGAAAAATGCTAGGGAAGGATTTTTTCCAAAAGTGTATAAATGTTATTGGTTTTTAATAATGCTACAAAATTCTACAGAATGTGACAGGGTTTTTTTTTTTTTCAATGTGAAATGGATTTTAGACCTGTGGAAAATTTGACTAAATGTCCAATGAAAAAGCTGACAGAAAATTACTGTGCAGTGATTTCCATATATATACATAGATATTTGAGGTTTTGTTTGTCATAAGGAGTTTCTAGGGTACTGTCAATGGTACAGGGAATAACAGATATTCTATCATTGTGCAAGTTTTTGTCCTGGAGTTGTGTACTTCGTAGACTAATCAGATAAATGGTTTTATTTTGCTGTTGAGAGGAGTTATTGGTGGCTTGGCAGTCTGGAAACATCCTTCCATTCCTAGAAAGTCCTTCTAATTCTGCAGATCCCTTGATATCATAGAGGTTGTAGCTAAGGAGAGAAAGGAAGGCAGGATGCTCTGATGATTAAACTCTGCCTCTGGAAAGTCCACACGTGTATGTATCCACCTGGTGTCACTTCCATAGGTACACACCTACAAGGAACAATCTGGAAGGGCTTTAAAGTCTCTTAGCATCCTTGGAAATTACTTAATCTGTGCTTTTGAGGCTAGCATTTCAGTGCTACAGGAACAAACACATGAAATGTTATAGAGAATTCAGGAAAGGGACTATCTATATACTGGAGCAGATAGAGGCAAAGATGATTCCCATTTGCCTTAAAAACAAACACTGACATTTTGGCACTTAAGAATAAAGAGATGAACACCCCCATGCTGTCACAGAAGAGTATGCAACAGATCACAAAAATGTACACTTATCCTAAAACATGAGGGATCAGGATTTAACTATCAGAGTAGGAAATACTGATATTTGGTGATTTTCCTGGTAATCATTTTTCTTAAGATTGTTTGCCGTTGTGCAAAGCAGGGAGCTGTGTGGATGTCTTTCTCCATGTACATAATTATTTTATTGCAAAAACACTAAGGACAGTGTTGTGTTTGAACAGCCAGATGCGTTTCATCACTCTTTTGAGAGTCTTGGATAATCGCCTGTATTATTTATTGTGTGCAGTCTATTGCTTAATAGGCTTTTAGATCTTGCTTGATTCAGACAATATTTGAAATACCAGTGTGGTAAAACTTCCATACAAATTCAAGAAACTAACTACCTTTAATTTATAAGGTCAAACTCAAAAATTATCTTAAAAAAAAAGAAAGAAAGAAAGAAAGAAAGAACAGAAAAGAAATGAAATGAAAGGGATCAAAGAGCTGGCAGTTTTCAGCAGCAGTCACTCCTTATTCACCTTGGGAAAAGGACTAGGGGGACTTCCCTGGCTCCAGTTAAGTAATAGGTGACCTGCGTGGTTTCTTTCCCACATTTGGGAAAAAGCCAAGACATTTCACTGTCTGGAGTGACCGACTATGGAGAATTGTTTATTGAGTAATAACAGTTTGATGATTTCACTGCATATTTATTCCAGATTATAATTGATGGGGATATTATTCCTTGAAATATCTCCCTGAATCTCTCCACTGATGGAGTCAAGGTGGAATACTATGAACTTGCCAACAAAATGACTCAACTGAAAGAGTACAAAGAGATTTAGGGACGGATACTTAAAAGTAGTTTAAATGTGTAAAACATATTTATATAAATGCTAGAATATTTGTGTCACAGTTTTAAGTAAATATTGACATGTGGATCCTTTTACCCATGATCTATCTCTTTTCTGTGTTCTTTGTTTCTTCAGTGTGTCAGAAGGTTGTTCAGATCATCCATGGTAGAAACTGTTTGAGCACATGATGAAATAGATATGATTTTACATGAAACCTGTGTTTTACACAGATTTGAACAGAGTATAAGAAGCCTCTCTTATGTAATCATTAACAAAAAAATCAAAGATTTATCTTTTTATGTGAAGGCGCTCAGTACAATTCATACAAAAATTCATTAGTATGAGTAGATTTTTTTATCTCATTCAAATTTAAGCTATGAATAACGTGTGACACCCACAGCCCATACATTAACAAAAGCACAGCTGTAAACATCAATTACCATGGAATTAGCATCATATCAATGTTTTGCCTTTTAAAGAACTAGGTTATCTTCTGACTGCTAATGAAAGATGCCAATATGATTATTCACTTAGTTTCTCAAACAAATAAAAATTTTAGTCAGATTCTAGTGTATTCTTTAATTGGCACAGTGTCATTAAAATAATACTCTGGAGATGTTCATAATATAAACATTAACATTCAGCTGATAAGCCTTGCCAAGGTGTTTATTTCCTGTGAATGAGCACGACTCAAACATTTTAGTTTTGAGCTCATTGTTCCCTTTTGTACCATTTTACTGTGAATGTTATTGCAGCACTTTTAAGTGAACAGAAGGGGACTTTGAATAACTGGGGATGGAGCTTGGAAATCATAATGTGCTACCAGTGAATTCTTCTGATACTTCACTGGGATGGGTGTAAAACTCAACGACACTTAATCCGTATTCTGGAAAGGACAGTTAGAAACAGTGAATGGACATGACCAATGTGTTGTGACTCTCAGACCTATCTTGTGTAATAACATTTGCCAGATCCTAGAGACTGAAAATGAAATTCTAGTCAGATGTAACTCCTTTGTCTGCTACAAGACTTGGGATCCCATGGGGTTGTTTCAGTATGTCAGGTTAAGCCTGTTTAATCTCCTTATGATCAGATTTCATCCTCCAGAGCACATAGGTAAGGCTGCGTTTATCATGGATAGGATTGTTTTTGTTGTTTTGGTTTGGTTTTTTTTGTTTTTTTTTTTTTTTCCTAAAGGGCAAAACTTCATATCACAGTTCAAGTAGTAAAGAATAGAGTCTGAGGACCTTGCATTTGTTCTTATTGAACTTCATGAGGTTCTCACACATGAAATTCACTGCAGTAGTTGCAGCTCAACTCTGTGCCTCCAATGACAGGAATATTTTGGTTTTTTTCCTTCTGAAATGACCTTTGGTGAGCATATGTTGTTTTCAGCTGGGATGAAGGAGCTGTCTTGTTGACAAGTCACTTCCCTTTCATGAGTACTGCAGCAATTGGCATACCAGCCAGGTCTTATTTGCTTATTTATTGTTTTTTAGCATGAGATAGAGGTTTCATGCAAAAGTGAAGTGTGTTGAAGGGTTGTAAGTAAGACCTTGAGTGCCCTCTTCATTTTTATCTATCCCTGTACAGCCCTGCCTGTTGAAACATTTCTCTATAGAGTAACTTTTATCTGTGACATTGGAATTTTCTTGAATAGAAAGCATTATTTGGCAAAGAAAACAGGATTTTCTGGGATGTGTATTACTTCTGCTGGTGAAACAGCAACCTCTTTGCCTAGTACATCTTGGCAAAGGGCTTGACAATATGTGTATAGCAATGTGTAGTTCATTTCAGTTGCCAGAAGTCAAAAGGATTTAGTGGTGCTAACAGAGCAAAATAACCAAGTACAACAGAATTGTCCAATGACTTCTGCCCAAAGAGAAAAGCCCATCACTGTCTCCTAAGGTAGATTGAAAAATTTATGGACAAAAGTGATGAACTTTACGTTTTAGAAGTTGAACCTTATTGAACTTATGGAACTTTCTTGACTCTTGCTTAGCTACAGGCAGGTCTGGTTGTTGCTGTAAATCCAAGGGAAGAAAACTTCCACGACAGGGTGAAGGCAAAAAAGGTCTTTTACTAAGTTTGGCTAAAAGCTTTCAGCAATCATAGTACAATGACGCATGCGCCAGGCATACAGCATTCTACAATTTTATAACTCTACTTAATTATCTTATCTACAGAACATAGCCAATGTCT
>JAWWEU010000163.1:8012108-8049056 GCA_035583155.1 Acropternis orthonyx | reverse complement strand
TTTAACAATGTACAGTCAAGCTGAATTTGGAGGAACTCAAAGATGCTAGCCATGAGAAAATATTCATTTAGAGTTCTTTTTTGAGAACATCACATCTTGTTTATGAAATTAGGCATCTGGAATTGAACCCCCTTTCTAGTTTCACTGCTTTTTACACTCTGCATTTCTCCGAGCTGGTCACAGTACAAACCCAAAGCAATAATATTAAGTATGATTACCCTTTTGAAAATAACTGCAAGCATAAGTGCTGAGTGCTATCTTTATGGAGCATCCAGACCTACTGAACTAGGAAGGGAAAGTCTACCTGACCTGCAGGAGGGCAGAATGTCACCCATGTAGGTGCCTGATATTGCCAGAGGGGATTGGGTACCTGTTGTCTGAAAAATCACTGTGGTTTCTGGTTTCTAACACTGGTCAGTGAAAAAGCAAGGGCATTGAAATAACTGCTGCAGAATGAAAAAGTCAGCTTAGCTCATGCAGAATGGTGTCCCTCTGAGATCACTCACACAGTGATGATTAAACCAGCTGAGAAACTAGATACAGAATTTTGCATGTACAGTATACTTGTGGTTTTCTTTATATTTACAGCTATACCTTTGAGGTATCATTGATTTGGAATATAAATATTTATGCACCATAATAATTTTAATAGCCAATTACATTCATTATTTAAATATTTTCATAAGTGCTCAATTCACAAACATGAGCACTAAAAAAGAGCATCTGATAATATTATACCATTATTCCTAATAACACCTCATCCACAGACAAATTAATGTCCTTTCTGATACTGTTAATTTAAAATCTATCAGATTGCAACTGCAAACATAGAGACACAGCATCTCGATGGAAGTTGTAATGGAAGGAGATGAATCCCAGAGCTTACAGAGCATTCTTATCAGTTACAAGCACCAGACAATACAGGAAAAACAGATAGGAGAGGCAGCCAGTAGGCTTTTAAAGCTATTTTCCAAATGCAGGAGCATATGTAGACAGAAACATATTCTATGAGAGACTTTGTATTAAGGGTAATGCTTTACTAAGTATTTAAGCAACAAAAAAATGGAAAAAAATATGTTCTGCTCACTTTTGGAGTCTAATTGACAGTATCTTAGTATAGCAAACCTGATCCAGGTCAGGATGAAATTTACACTGACTTAGATATCATGAGAAAACATGAGGAGCAATTTTAATTAGATGAGATCTATTGGTCACTAGATTTTTTGCACACTGGGACTTGAGTGTATCTTAATGGCAATGGATTTCCCTGGTTATATAATTTCATCTTCTTAAGCTTGATTTTGTCAAGTTTAATTAATATAAGTAAATTTTAATACTAGTTTAATAAATAACAAAAGTGTGATAATGACAGAATTAACGTTGCCAATTTAGAACAAAATTAATATTGCCCTGAAAAGAGGCCAAAGCAAACAATTTATGCTGTGTTCAGAAACCTGTCAGAAAGAGGTTGGAATGTGCATTAGTCTTTAAGAGAAGTGACTGCAGAGTTTATCTATCATAGTCTAGTCCAGGGATGCTGAAGTCATGAGAATTTATGGAATGGGAAGAAGGGGCCTATAGGCATACATGAGCAGAGGCAGAGATCCATTTTTCAGTGGAGGCAATGCAATCACTTAACTAAGAAAACAAGCAATAAACAAAACCAGGCGGTGACAGCTATTAAAGTTCTGAGTCATTACCATTCTGAATGATTACCATTCTGAATGCAGAATAAATAAGTATTATTATTTAGTATACAGAATAAGAAATATGTAGATATTTGTGAGGTTTATCGGTGATGGTGAAGCTGAGGAACAGCATCTTGGTTCTGAGCCATGCAAGATACGACAAGAGACTAGGTGAAATCCCAGCCCAAATGAAATTAATAAGACTTCACCAGTGATTTCAGCTGGATGAGGATTTACTGCCTTTTTTCCACCAGTAATCTTGCAGTGTAATTTAATTTCTCAGCAGTCTAATACTGCCATTAGAGCACGTCATGTCACATTTGTATAGGATGGCCACTCGATACTCACAGTAAAGTAAAACTGTCATGAATGCTGAAAAATGTGAGGCATTCTTATACATTAAAGAACTCCTTAGGACTAAAGAAGTAAAGCTAGACCAGAGAATTTATCTGCAGTCTGGTTTCACTGCAAAGTTCCAATCGTCTGTTTCAAATGTTGGCATAACCATACATCTCCTCCTCCCTTTAGTTCAGATTTGTAAATGCAATGAAATCTTCCATGGTTTATTCTAAGAAAGGAGAATTACTATCCTTTCATGGTGGTGTAATTGCTCTATAATAGCTAATAATTATGCATCTGCAATATCACAAGCACAGTGTTGTAAAATCCAGTGCAAACAATTAGATCCTCTGTTATATCTCAGAAAATTATTTCAGAAATGGGATGAGGTTCAGTCAGTCGTGTAGACAGATGCTATTTTGTATTTGGTAATGTAGTAAAGAAGCTTATGTAATGTAGCTTATCTAACCCTTTACCATCACGATCAGTTCTTTTGGGAGGTCTGTCAAAAACACTGTAAAAGCTATCTAGAACTTTGACATAAAAGGTGAACAAAAGTAGTGAGAAGAATACTGAATAGGAAGAAAACAGATTTCTTGAAAAACAGATGACCCTTACACATGTGCTTGTATCTTTTGTGTTTCCAGTTTCATTGCTTTAAACAGCAGTATTGGAACTTGAGCCCACTGCCTTTTGAGGACTCTGGCAGGAACAGCTCTTGTGCAATGTGCTGTATGCTCAGATCCTGGAGTACACTTATTTGATTAAGGAACAGCCTTAAGGAGAATTTTTTTGTTAGAAAATTGAATTGAAATGTAGTTTTTAACAAATAGGCTTTAAAAAAGAGATATATTTCTTTTGGTAAGAATCGGGGTTATGAACAATGCCCCATGTTCAGTGCACTGCTGAAGGCTTCCCTGCCAAAAACGCCGGTGGCTGTTGTGCCAAAATGGATCCACCTCAGACTCCTGCTGGTAAATCCTTTGTACCAGTGCAGTTTAGTTTGGATTCCTCTTCCACATATACAGAATCTACAGCCAGCTGTTGCAGATCCATATTTTCTGGAACCTGGAAGGTCCCCCCTGCTGTGATGTTCTGTCAGTTTGCATAAAATATGGAATTATAGAATAGTTTCGGGGTGGAAGGGACCTTTAAAAATCATCTAGTCCAAACCACCTTCAAGGAGCAGGAACATCATCTACTAGATCAGGTTGCTCAGAGCCCCAGAATCTCCAGAATTTCAAGGTTTAACTCTTCCACAGGGAATTGGTCCATCTCCATTACTATTTTTCTGTTGCGTTTTTTCCCTTGTATTTAGAGGGGCAGAAGAGCTCCTAGCAAACAGCCACAAAGGAAAGCAAGATTTTATGTAAAAAAAATAATTCTAAAGGTAGCATTGTTCAGTTTGAACATAATTATGATCTGAAATCTCCTGCAACAGTCAAAGTCTCAGTAGGGTTTGGCACACAGGGCATGAGGAGAAAGCCTGCCTGTTGAAAAAGAGACACATTGGTTTGGGCTCCTGTTGGTGTGCAGCGTGTTAGGAAAAGGGTGGTGTTTTGGTTTTTTTTTCATTTATTATCCTTTGCTGTCAGCCAAAAATAATGGTCAGACCTGAAATACAGTGGGAGTTTAGAAATAAAACATGATAATGGAGGAAAGGATTGAGGAGAATGTATTATGTGCGTGAACTCGAAAAGGATGGAGAGAATCCAAACCTGGATAAGGCTGCTCTGTGAGAAGGACTGAAATGGCAAACATTCTGGGCTGTGTATGTTATCTAGATCAGCCTCTGCTGACAGTGGGACTGGAAACACAGGGATTGTGATTGTAGTCTCAGGTCTATGGGAATGGCATTAGGAAAATGTCACATACTGTTTGACTTATTCCCTACTTCAAAAATCCCTTACCCTTTGAAGACTTCTACAAGAAAGAGGATATAGCCTTTATAGGCCTCAGAGGGCAGCTGTAGCTTTAGGCTTTATTTTCTCCTTTGCCCTGGGGAAATCTCCTATTGACTGTGGATGACAGCTACACTGCAGACCAAAATTTCTCATAAATCGTGCTGTGAGTCCAGTGCATGCCTCTTCATTTGCAACCACCTTCTAAAGCTCTGCATCCTTGGAGAACACTGCTCTTGTCACAGCTATAGCAAGTGCTCTGCAAAAGCAAAGTGCCAAATGGGACAAACATGACCGTCCTGTCTCTGAGGAGGATGTGTGTAGAGAAGACACAGCTTTCACTGAAGACGATTCTTCCCTCTACTAGAAAAGTCTGATACTCTGAGGTCTGTTCCACTTTCTGAGCAGGTGACCTGCTGTCTCTAGAAAGCCATTGTCTCTAATTTTGATTGAAAGATGAGCACTTAAAAGTATTTTTCCTCTTGACAGTGTGGGTGGCTTTTCTTGTTACACGCAAGGTCGTTTCAAAAAGACTATCCGTTCACTGACTCAAAATACATTTTTTTTTTTTGCTAACTGCTTTATAAACTGCTCCCTAGAAACTTTTTATATAATGCCATATTTATTAGTATGAAAAGAAAAATTCTATCTTCCTACAAAGTTTTCCACTGTGAGCCTTTCTGGCTCCCACACAGAAAGATACCCTCTTTTTAAAAAATCGTTTTGCTACTCAATCCATCTTCCAGTGCTGGGAGTCCTATAATGCAGTTGGAACATTATTATTAGACATTACACCTTAAATTCCTTTAAACAGGCTGCTATTAATATTTCTTTCAACAGAACCTCTCTGTAAGTCCCATCTTGTCCACAGATCTGGCCTGCTGAGCCTTGCCTCACCATGCAGGTGGATTTGATGTGGGATTTGCTAGCTGGGTTTCTGTTTCTCAGGGCAGTCTAAACACCAGGTTGTAATCACGCTTAGCAGTTTGCACACTGCACATTGGAGTTGAAAGGCAAGGTTTAGCGTTTGAAAACAGGCCGTTTATGGTTCTGTGGGGTGTACCCTGCCTGGTGTCACATGCTGTTCAAGGAAGATACAGAACTCCTGGATATGCCATGTCACTCCTGCCATGACAGATGACATGCTTTTCCAGGATGGCACCCACAAAACTGAATTCAGCCCTGACTGTGCATCACCTCAAATCAATGAAGGTATGTAACAGTTTTCCTTTAAAAAGCTTTAAGGACTTCTTTGGGCACTAAATAATTATTGGCAGCTACATTCTATTCATATCTCCACTGTTTGCTTTGGCTTGTTACTTTATTTCATAACTTCAGAACAGTCCCAAACATTGGCAGATACACATCTTCAGGCTTCATATATCTCAGTAATATATTTAGTCAGTTTCCCAGTTTGAACCACACCACTAAAGATATCCTGTAGAGGCTTTGACACAGAGAATTCTGCTTGGTGTGATGGGAATGGTGCTTATCAGTCACACTCAAGCTTTTATTAGGACAGCCACTGACAATAATTACAGCTGACACTCCTAAGACCTTTTATTGCCTTGTTTAAGCCTAATGCTGGTAGTCCTGTCTCCTGTCCCTATTATTTTTTCAGAGAAGCTGCTGTAGCCCATGTCCAAATGCCTTCACTTTCCCATCCTTCCTTGTTTAAAGGCCTTCATAACCTTCAGGTCAGATATGAAGTGACTGGTTTTCCACATCTGCATTCTTGAGTAAGAAAAAGATACTAAGGAGGGGAAGATTGAATAAACCCCAGAAATAACAAGAAATAGCAATACCGTGTCCTCCAGCAGTATCTCTAGTTATTCATTCACTTTTAATTATTTCTCATCTTTATCTTTCTTGACAACTTGTGAAATAAAATTCTTCAGATATTGCAGCTTTTTTTTCCCCCCCCATTTTGTCTATTTTTAAAAATTATGCTTTGGAGAACAGAATATGTGCTAGTTAGCAAGAATAATCATTTATCTTACTCTAATTTCACGACATCACCCATTAGTCAGTAACAATGATTGGCAATGTAATTTTCTTTGCAATAAAGCTAATTAATATTCACCTCATTATCTGATGTTCAGATACTTCTAAAAGCAAAACTTGAGACTTTCAAGCAAGCAGGTCATGAAAAGGAAAAAAAAAAGTCATGAAATGTTAAAAATGGTATTTGAATACATGAAAAATATGAGCGGAAACTGGCTTAGAATAACCATTTGCATTAGGAATTAAATAAAATCTCACCTTTAAGGTAACCCTGATGGATTTCTTCTGGAGAATTAGCAGAGTAGTTTTAGCCAATTGTAGCAGAATAATATGACAGGAAAAGGAGACAGGTTTAAGATCTCTCAACAAGTGCACCCGACTTCACTTTAGAAACAGTGCATATTTTCTCAGCAATGTATATCAGTGCTTTCTCTATTGCATCACCCAAATCAGTCATGTACTGAACTGAGAAGGTTCTTAAAGGCTTTATGACTATTTTCCCCTTGTTTCTAAAAGAGAAACATTAAAATATATTCTTAGTGGTAGCCAGTGACTGAGTGCCAAGAGACCTGACAAACTGAAGTTATTTTTTTACTTACTCACCAGTTTTTTTTATTGATGGTTTTGTAATATTCCAAAATTCAACAGAGCTCCAGAGAACTGCAGGAAAGGATTCACAGAAAATGGTAAAAAATATCCAGAAAAATATATTTCCATCTTGAGTGAAGAATATATACATCACATAACTCAACCTATAGGATAGATAAAATGAGAATCTGGAAGTGGATTGCTTGAAAATGATTGTCTTGGAAATGGTTATCAGTTAGCATTTTCTTATCAGTTAACCATTTCTTGAGTGACTCAGTTACAACTGAGGGCATATTTATTGTTAATGCACTGACCCTTAAGAACCAGTCTAGAATAGTAGGACTGGTTATCCATAAGGTTATATAAACAGATTGTTCAAATAACTTCTGTATGTTTAGCAACACATCTGTAATGATATATTACTTGTACAATAAAAAAAAACCCAACCACAGATGCCCAGTGTCACAGTCAAAAATCAAATTTCACAGTTCTGAGAGCTTCATTCTGCTTCATTGTTTTCAATATGTTGAGAATTCTAGAGCTGTCAGCTCTGAAGAATGTATGTCTGAATTTGAAAGCATCCTGGGTGTTTATTGGCATTGAAGGAATTGTGAAAATGTTCACCGATCTTTTGCACAACAACAAAAAATGTAGGTAACAAATGATTGACGCTGTCTTTGTGAGGGTGTTTTGTTTGCCATCCCAAAATGTAAGTATATGTGTGTCTGTGAATGTAAGCACAGAGGTAACTGTGATTGTCATGGTTTTTACCCATATCATGGCTTTAAAAGTGTTTTGGTTGTCATTACTTTTTAAGAATCTGTGGAAAAAATATGTTGAAGGTCCATGTGGCAGATGCTGTGTGTTGCTTGTAGAAAGTCCACAGGAATGCTGGCCACCTTCTTTCTGATGGAATTCTGTTAACTTCCACGTGTGTACCAGAAGGGATTTCAGTGTAGTCTCTTCCATACCTGAGGATTAATGTTGTCCAAATGGGTTTAATCTAGGTATTGTTTTCCCTCATTAAATTAAAGAAACCAGAAATAAGAGTGTCTCATATGACCTGACTGCCTATTCTAATACTTAGATTAACTCCAAATACAGCTTATATATTGTGCTGAGTGGAAGGCCATGGTGGTTTGGCTGTTTTGGACACCTTAGCTTACTAATTCAGAGCAAGTTTACGTTTCTTACATGGCACTTTAAGACCCATTTCTGTAAGCATTTCCAGGTGCCCAACACTGTCACGCCCTGGATCTTCAAGATATAGGGGGAAGAATGTCTACATGACTTCAATAGTAGATTGGACAGGTTCATGGTGGAATACAACATTTATTGCTGAATGCATCTCAATGACTTTCAGTTGAGAAAGTCTCAGAGGTACCTGAAGAAGTGCTCCAGCAAAATATCACACTTGCTTGTCAATTTAAAGAAATACCTACATATGTTCTTTGGTCATCTCGCAGTCCAATCAGGTGAGCTATTCAAGTCTTTTCATCTTCTGGTTTAGAGCACATCATGTCAAGGGTTTTGATTTACTTTGTTTTACTTCTGTGATTTAGACCCCCCCCCATGGTAGGTCTAAAAGGTTCCCAGTAAAAAGTAGCCCAAGAAACTTCATTGTTCGTGTATGGCCATTGAAAAATTGTTGTCAGAAATTCCCTGTAACATGGTTGGTTTATGTAAATGGTGACTGGTAGATAATGAACTCCATAAAAACTGCATTTCTTAAATCAGGTACAACATGATTTTTAGCAGAATGCTACAAAACTGCAACTATTAATCCTGTCACATTTCTGGTTGATCAGTAGTCAAAAGTTTCACACCAAGTTATCATATCAAAGCACAGATGATGTAACATTTAAAAAAAAACTTGAAATTTGTCTCCATTCAGCTGCTGATGCTAAGAACAGATCAACAGAGACCCATGTTCTGGAAAGTTAGCCTAAAAGACCTGGACCATTATGTTTGATTTGCATTTCAGAACTTGAACACCTACTGTAACACATAATATAGAATTAATGGAATTATATCATGGTTCTCAAATTAAGACCCCATATTAAGTGAGTCCATGGATTTCTTCATACTAGTCAGTGTTATTTTACTAACTTCCCTTCAGATAAATGGGATGCTCAAATAAGCAAAAATATTGCAGTCTGCCAAAGCCAAATAGTCTTTGAATGACTTGCAGTAGCATGTTAGCTACTCTCAGCTACCTAAAATGGCAGGTTCCAATTTCCTGAGCTCTTAAACACATTCCTATGTATGGTTATGAACATGTGATGCAAGATTACCCTATGAAATATTTAGATACATTAGGGGGAGGATCAGATTAAAATAAACAATTCTGGCATTTAGTCCATAGCAATTCACCCCTCTTTAGGAAATTTTTATTCAAACAGACCATATTCGCTTATATTCTGAGCTTCTGTTAAAACAGGCTGTTAATGAAGCAGCAATATATTATTCATTTTCCCTTGTTATAGTCAGTGAATTAGCTTAAATGAATTGTTGTCATGTTTAATAGTGAATCATAAGGATTTCTCTTCCCAAGTCAGGGTTTCCAGTGTTAGTATTTTGGGTTATATTGCCTAAGTTATCACTGCACTGATAATACAAACTATTTGTGTCTGCATATCCTATTATTACTTGGAGGGGTTATAGCAATAAGCACCTTCTTCAGCATCCAGAGCAATATATTCTTTTTCTAAATTAATGGAAATAACCTTGCTCTTCATTCTCGCAGTTTCATCATGGTCAGGGGCAGAAAGTGCCCTGCCAGAGCCCACTTTGTTCAAAGAGGTACCCAGAAACTCATCCATAGAAAAGGAATTCCACGTATAAAACATCCAGCAAGACTTACGGCTTTCATAAGGAAAGCAACTGGCACATGGATGTGCTTACTGTAGATGGACTAATTCATTTAACTGTGACCCAAAGCACTATTTTGAAAACATTTGTTAGACTTTTGGAGCTCATAGTTTCCAAAGAAAATCTGCCTGAATTTTGTTCACTTATTCACAAGATATTATTCCTATAAATATGAAACCTATAACATTGAGTAAGTTATGCTTTTGCCTTGGAATGATTGAAACTCACATAGATGAACAAAATCTAACAGAAGTAAACAAAATATAGTGAAAAATAACATAAGACAAAATTGTTGTTGTTGTTAAGGTTAATGCTGCACATTTACATAAATATTTCTGTAAACAACCCCCTGCCAAACTGCAAACACCTGTAAGAATGTTAATGCACAGAGAATAAAAAGGGGAGAAATCAGAGTGAACAAAACACTTGCTCAAAATTCAAGTATATATTGCAAACATTGCTTTGCAGAATTCAGACAGCATATCTATGTTTGTAAGGATAGTGACCCATGATATTTGGGGTGGCTAGCAAAGGATTTTAGAGAAATCTAGAGAAATGTCAGCAGGTTGATACATTTATTAAAGCCTTCCTTGGTACTTGGTAAAGAAAAAATGGGACCAATTTCCTGGTGGTTGAGGAGTTTGCTATTTTAAGTAGCTTGTTTAGAAAATACAATGTATTAACTAATCATGCTGCTTTTCCATCCATTATTGTCTGCCGAAGTTGATATTAACAAATGGTATTCAAGAATTCAGAAGAATTCAGAAACTAGGATGTCATCATCTGTGTAGGTGCTCACTGGCAAAAGTCATCAGATCTCTATCCTCAGTAGTCAACCCTCCAAACACACACTTGCTGTCCAAGGCACCTTTACGTATACTGAATTTATCTCTAGCTTACAATTCAGCTGTTCTATAACTTATCAGCAAATGTAGCTCCCTCACCTTTACTTTCCCTGACCTATGAATATTTTTCTGTTCCATATACCAGAACCCAAAATTTCCCAAATGTTGCCCTCGAGTCTTAGAAAATCTACCAAGATACCTGGTCTGTAACTCCAGCTTAAAAATATTATTTGCATTTTCTGTTGTTTTCTTCCTACCAGGATGGACAAGGAATCTGTTTCACTATAGATTCACTACAGAAAACGCAGATAAGTGTTGTGTTGCAGTATATTTAATTTCATTAAAAAGCAATTTTATGAATATTTATAAATTTAAGCAAGCACAGGCTCACATAAACAAAGTAGGCTACAATGTCACTTGTCTGCCAAGCTGTATTGCAGTGAGTGGGTCACTTGCCAAAGTGGAGTTCTGGAAGGAATAAGCAGATGGTACAGTAGACAAAGCAGAAAGAAAACTTTTATCATGACTATTCAATGTGTTCCCCAGCGGAGCTGCAATTATGTTTCCTTTACAGCAAAGGAAGCCATTAAATAATTTACTTAACTCTTAAGTTATTGAAGCTGTTCCAGAGACTAAGAGCACATTGGTGCCTTTTGGACTCTTGACTATTTAGAGTTCTTTGTTCGTGAAAATTGGAGAAGGGCTTTTATTCTTTGTGTGTATTGTGCACCAAACCATGTAGCTTTGGAGGCTTTCCTATGTAGAAACAGATATTCCTGGCTTTAAGGTTTTCATTGCGCAAGACAAATCGGAAAAAAATCCCTACATCACTCATGTTAAATGATCAGATTTCCAGAATGATGTATATGGATAAAGTTTTTAGAGTATCTAGCAACCTTAATGCTTCCTTCTGAATGATGCCAGTGGAAGGAAACATCTTTTATTGGATGGCAATTGAATGTTGAAAGTTTTGCAGCCCCCTAAGAAAATCAGTCAAAGGAAAGAATCTGATAATAATAGAGGATAACGTTAATTATTTAGCTATTGTGAACCAGAGAAGACTCTGGAATATGTTGGGTGTTCCTGAAATACTTGAAGACAGTTTTTCTATTCTGAAGCTTGCAAAACTTATTAGAATGGGTTAGTTTTGAATTGTATTTTAACTGCTAAAAAAAATTTGTTTAATTTAAAATTGTGGAGTATAGGACTTCCAGTCCTCATTGAACTTTTTTTTTATGTGAAAGTGGTCAACTGTATCTTCATTTTAAAATGTTATTTTAATTATTATTTTATTTTAAACAATTACATAACTTTTTGCCTTGCGATCTTTGTGAAATTAAAATACTGTATTTTCACAATTGTTCCTTCTTATATTGCTTACATTTTTCTCTTACTCCGTTCAGTTTTAATAGTAAGCATATTTGAAGAACTTGCCTTGTAAAGTGGGCAGACAAAATTTTTATTAGCTGACTCTGGCATAAATAGAAATATGGGGTTTTTTTGTCTTTAACATTTGAAAGGATGAAAATTGTAAGATAAAGAGAAAAGTGATGTTATGCTACACCTAAGACCTGTTAAAATACTATTTTTGACCTTAACAAAACAACAAGTCAAGAGCTCAGGAAAGATTTTGTTTAAGGATGGGTTATTTTCCCAACGTAGCCTCCAAAACCTTATGTGCCAGGTACCTCCAAAGCCAGAGGTGATAGTATCTATTTAACACACCCTGATGTATTTCTTCCCCATGAATTTGTTTCTCTTTGGTTTCTATAACTTTTAGCACCCACAGGGTAGTGCAGCTCGGAGCTCTGCAGTTCAAACAGGAGATGTAAGAAAAGCTGCTGTTCTGTGGTTGTTTTCAATGTGCTCACAGCTAATTGCAGTTGATGCCTCCTGGTTGTTGTACTGGAAGGGATGCTGGATAATCAATCTCTTTTTGCCTTTGCCAAGCATGATTTTCCAGACTTCTGTCAAATCCTCCTTTAGCTGTCTTTTCTCCAGTAGGACAAGTCCTTGTCTACTCAGTCAAAGTAAGAACAGTATTCAATATTCCTTTTCATCTTTTTTGCCCTTCTTTGAGCCTTTTTGTAGAGGAGGAAGAGAACTGCATGGCTTGGATTTATGCAGGAGTGTAAATGTTTTCTATTTGTTCTCTGTTCTTTCTCTAATAACTTCTGGCATGTTAGTTTCTTGTTTCACTCTTTATGAGCTATGGGAAGTACCCAAACTACACACCATAGCCCCAAGTTCTCAGCCCTCAGCTACATTGCTCAGTGTAGATCCCTTCCTTTTTATGTAAAATAACCTTATTTTCACCCATTTGCATTACATGACATTACCTAGATTGAATTATATTTGTCCATTTTCTTGCCCAGATCCCATTTTTCATTACCCTCAGCTCAGCCTTTGCAGCCACAATCTGAGAGCTGTATTTTCAGCAAAATTTCTCATGTAAATTAAGGAGTTTATTTCAGAAAAAAATCAGATATGCTCCTTGTTTGATGGGTTTATGTTACATTTAATGGCTCGTATTTCTCTGGATCATTCTTGAAAATTTGTCATCTTTACTGTACCTTATGTTTTCTTGTTCTCAGATATGAACTGGATTTAGGGGACACTTTATACACCACTAACACTTGTTCAGTTTCTGGTCCTTGAACTGCTATTAAATTCTTAGGTAAGTGCTTATTGATGCAATTTGTCCCTCTCCAATTTTGTTGTTTGCTCTGTAAAATTTATTGACACTTCAATTTGATTCAGATCTTCAGTGAATGCCCAGTAATGAATAGTACCAGTGTAGGAACCTCCCCAAGCTCTTCCACAATGAATAGAAAGGCAGAAAATTAATTTAGTTTTCTGGTCCACCCTTTTTTCTCCAAGTGCTCCTTTTGTACCTTTATTATCTACTGACTCTAGAGACCTTCTGCAAGGCTTTTTACTCCTAATGTGTTTGAGGAACAATGTATGAAGTGTATAAAACTGCTTTTCAATTACAAGCCTCTTTTGGTCTATCACTATGTCTCTTACATTCAGATTGCCAACACCTGTATTCTCTGTTTTCCTCATCTGAAGAGAACCTTAGATTTTCTGAAAGCTACTATTCAAGTTGAATGACCTACCTGTCCCAGTGGTTTAGTCAGACCTTCTTTTTTCCCTTTCTCAGGTCTTTTCAGAAAAGTGATGTGGATTTGCTTTACACCTTTAAATGTCATTACAGGGCCTACCTGAAGGCTGCAAAAATTTAATTCCATCTCCTTCCTTATTCTTAGGAAAACTTAAGGTCCAAGGTTATGAAAATACTTAAAACTTTAAGAAAAGGTTTGTGACCATCATATTCATATCCATTTATGGAAAACAAATTCAATATATGCCTTTGTGGCTCAATAATCAGGAGTAGTTTAGTTTGATGGGTCAGTTTAGAGCTGTATACTTAAAATTGTGTTTATATTGGTGGTATTTCAATGTGCACAAGTTACAGAAGAGTTCTTTTCCTCCTCAGTTGACTTTTGCGTTCACCATTGCTCAATTATTTCAAAAAGTGAGGATTACGGCACATAATGTACCAAGCTAATAATTTAAAGCTTCTTTCTCCCTATGTTATTTCATGACAGGGCTGAGCCAGTTATGTTAATTCAGAAATGAGCTATGGTCTTACCTTCAGAGTCTAGACAACTTTGCACCAGATGGAAATTTGATTTATAATATTGCCTTAAAAAAAATGAAAATAGTTGAAAAAACCTGGGCTTGTGGGTTTTTTCTGATGGTTGATTGGTGTTTTGTTTTGGTTTGCCTTTTTTTTGCCTTTCTCTGAGATCTTCCTTCCAGGCAAAGACATCTTGTTGTTGCAGTGCTGTGCAGAAAATACCATGCTTAAGGTTTTGGTAAATTAACAAGTTAATATGAGAGAAGGAAAAACAAGAGGTATGAAGTCAAGTAATGTGGGAACTCCCATCTGTGTAACTAAAGCCTGATGCAAATTAATTTTGAATTACTTCAAAAAATTGATATAGTGACAAATTAGAGCTGTTTAAGATTTGGGAAATGGCTATACTTTGTATCTCACATTGGGCCTGAAGAGACAGACATTCAAGGTTCAAAGCATTGAGGGAAAGGGTTCTGGTAACCACTCTGCAGGGATCCCAGGGTATTGGTTACCCCATAGGGCTCAGCTGGCTAAACAGAGATCAGTGTCCATCGACACACAAAGCGAATTACCTTTCACCTCTATTCATTGGAGAGAGCACTAATATATCAAAACTATTCATTGGAGAGAGCACTAATATATCAAAAATGTAGACTAAGAAAAGAAAAAATTTCCTTCCAAGTTTACATAAAGCTGTTGTAGTAATTAGATATTAGAATAAATATCACTTCATTCTCACAAGAAAAAAAAAAGGAAAGTGGTATCATATCTTTAAAAACAGATCAAAGTAATGTATTAGAAGTGAAATGCACTGACATTAATTAACTCTCCAGAGAATTAATTTTTTTTATGTCCCTGCAGACTTTATTTTCTAATTTTCTTTATTGTTTTCTCTTTTCCTCCTTTTTGTCTCATCTGATTTTATATGCAGTCCCTCAGTTAGTGTTTGGTTTTGAAATCATTGACTCACCATAGATCGTAGCAGTTTGATGAGTTGGATTATTTGAGCTGGAAAGTTATCTTGGTTTATAACAGGTTATTTTGTTCAGATGCTTCATTTCAACTTTGTTCAAAAAAAGTTTTGAGTTTTTTTCATTGTTACTTTTCCCTCTTTAATCTTAATGCATTTCACGTATGAAAGTTTAGACAAAGAAGATGGAGAACTTGGTTTCCAGACAGGCTCTTCCCAAGACTCTTTTGTTTCTATCTTACATACATGTGTGATTAAACAGATCATAAAAAGCAATAATTTTATTAAGGATGAAAGCAATGTAGGTCTACACAGTCATTCTTCCTGTAAGGGAAATTTCCACTCTAAAAACCAGACTGGCAAAATTAGCCTCAGAGCTGCCTCAATCAAATGAAAAGAGTGCAAATATATTTCTGCCAGTGGAGAAAATGTGTTTCTAAGAAGGCAAGGAGGCCATTCAAAACCGTCAGAGAGTTTTTGTGGCTAAATCCCAACATTTTTCTTGGAAAATGCATTGCATAGCAGAACAGCCATTTGTCTTAACACTCCATGGCTGCCTACAAACAAAGCGTTCTGCCAGTGACTGGCACAAACATCAAGCTGCAGCCAGAAATCAAGCTGGCCCATTTTATTCTTTCCTGTTTTGTTGGGTTTTGGGTTTTTCTTTTCAATTTCTCAAGGGCACATCTCATATCCTGGATGAGAACACAGAGAAAAGCAGATGGCAACACCATTTGCAGCCAGAGTGACAGCAGAGGAAGCCAAAATGCTGATTAATGGCCTTGTCCCCTCACAGATCTTTGTTAACTCAACTCTACTTGGTTGTACAGTGTTTTTTGAGGACCCAGAACAGGGCAGGTACCTCTATAAAGATGAAAGGCATGTCCCAAAAGGATCTGCAGGCTATGCTGAACATTGTGCACCCAAAAAACATCAATGCAATTGGAAAATGCTAGTGAAGGTCACTGGCTACTGTGCAGCTTTGGAATTTAGGAGAGGGATTGTAACAGCCTCATACACCTCATGGTTCTTCGCCTGGTTTGTAGGACAGACTTCTATTGCATAATGTACCTTTCTGCTTCAACTAATATACCCTCCCAATAAATATAGGTCTCTTCAATGGATGTCCTCTTCATCTGGTGCCTATTTTTACACATTATCCAGAAGGGATGAAAATAACAGATATCCCCTGAGCTGCTGGTCCAGCCCTGGTGCAGCAGGATAACCAAAGGGTGTGAGGTAATGGCACTTGTTTAGATAAGCTTTCCACACCATGTGTGATCCCAGAGTAAGATCAGATCTCACATGAGATAAAGGTCATGGTATTTGCCAAACTAATTTGGCCAATAAGAACTGCTTCAGAAGGAGGGAAGAAATACATGAGAGAGTGAGCAAGAAAACATTTTTACCACTTCAGCCAGTGAATCCCACAGTACTGAGCACTAGGAAATATGTTTATATTACTAATGCTTTTTTTATTAGCATTTGGATCACTTTTTCTTATGCATTGACAGGGCAGTATTTTCAGAAGTACCACCCTATAACCCATGGTGATGGGCAATACAGGAATTCTGCTCTTGTATCCAGCTGGTAAAATCTTCCTGGCCAGGAGTTTCTGCATTGCTGTAATCCAAGAGTAGTGTTCTGCTATAGGAGGGCATTGGTAGCACACTGGAGTGCCTGTTGGGAGATGGTGGTCCCCATCTTTCAAAGCAATATTGCCCTTCTTCCAGGGAAAACCAAGTAGACTCAGTGTTATATTAAAAAGGCTTCCACTGATTGGTTTTGTAATATTGTTCTCCCTGAAGGAGATGGTCCAAGCTTCTTGGGACAACACCTTCTCTGCCTCTTAAAACTTTCTCTGTAAGGCACTTACTATGGAACAAAAGCAAAACCAAATACCCTACAATCTTTTTGTTGTGTGTACCTTTGCAGTAATGTTTTATTTTTGTTTCTGACCAATCTACATGCAGTGATTTTAATGTTTATTTCCTTGAATAATTAATATTAATTGCATAGTTGGAAAATTAGAACAAGTTGCCATTTAAAGTAGTCCTTCATAATTGACAGAAACTATACTTTTGTGTCTTGTAATCCAGAGGTCAAATGAAGTCCTAGTCATAAAATGACACAGATGTTTTAAGGCTGTTTACATCTGTTCTTGCCTTTTCTCCGTGCTGTGCAAATGTCAGATAATAATTTCTCCCATTAGAAGAAGGAAAAGGATCAGAATAGCCAGAGTAGCTGCAGCATTTGTGTCTGGGTAAAATTGATATGTGAGAAGATGATTGACACACAAAAAAAGGTATTCACACATCTGAACTGGGGACCTGTTGTGATCTTTGGGCTTGTCTAAACCACTGAACCCAAAACTCCCTCTGGTTTTTACAGTCACTGTGGTCATGGACATTCTGGAAGCAACTGGGGGAAAATCCAGGCCTTCTAGTGGATGGCGTGTCCGCTGACTCTAGATTTTCATGCTTCTTGCAGAGAGAGTGTCATCAATAGATTTCTACCATGTCCTACTCTCCCTGAGCTTTTGGTTTCTGAACTTCCACTCTACAAGCCCAGTGCACTTTCTGTAGTCAATCAGACCCTGTCACTTGGGCTTTCTGTTATCTGTAGTCTGCCAGCATCATAAATTCTTGATTGTTCCCATCACTCTCACAGTTGATTTTTACGTTTTCCTCTCTCATACATGATTTTTATCATGTTTTCATCACAAGACACACTTAAATTTCTATCATTCTTCTGCATCCTGTTTGCTGTCTTCACACATTCTTAATAGTTTATTTGAAGATAAAATTATCAAGTGTATAATGTGACCTTATTCTTCTCTTTTGCCTATTTTTCATTTCTCCTTTCTTCCCTCTTGACTCTTGACCATCCAACCACTGCACTTTATCACATCTCATCCCATCTGCTGACCATTATTTCATTCAGTGTCATGTTGCTGCTGCCTTAAGTTTCTCATATACTGCAGTTTTAAGTTTTTCCTACCTTCATTACACACTCCTGCTCTGGTATTTTCTACTAAAAACAAAGGATCTCACACTTTAGCCCACTGGCTTCTGTAGAGACCAGTTTACTTTCCTGTTCCAATTTCTCTTTATTCTTATTTACCATCCCTCAATTCCATGCTCAGACCTGTTAGTTCTGCCTTGTGTCCTTTGCACTCGATCAATTCAAAGCACTTATGCCAAAATTTTTAATGGCCTATTCTTAGCCAAAGCCCAGAATCTGTACTCTGTCTTCATCTCTGTGACCTGACAGCTGCCTTCAATACTGCAACCATTCCCTTTTTCTTGAAATATTGCCTTTCCCTGATGATTCAATTTTCTTTTAGTCCTCCTCCAAACTATTTATTCAGTCATTCTTTCTCCACAGGATTTTCTTAATTCCACAATCAAAACTGTCTTTTTACTGTGTGATTACATGATCTACATCTCTATTCCATCTGTCTCTCTTCTGTTAAAAAAAAAAAATTCTACCAATTTGTCTTATAGCTTGAGGACGTTTAGTCACCTGATGTTAACCTGAACTTAATGAAGCACAGTTCTTCAATCCCAGTGTCTTGCAAGGAACAATGTTGTGTCCAATGGTGACCAAGACTCAACCCTTTCATGGCAGCTTTCAAATTTTCTTTGGAAAAAAACTTTTAATAAAATGTCAGTACTACCTAGGCCATGATTTTTTTTTTTTTTTTTTTTTGTGAGCAACATTCTTCTATACCCTTCTAGTACCTCCCTACCACTTCTTGTTTCAAACAGAAGTTATAGAAGGTTTTGTGTGTGGACCCTCCTTTTGCTCATTCTACAGTGCCTTGCAGGAAGGGATCCTCATCCCTTTGGAGGTTGCAATTATGGCTACTGGAACAACAATAAGATGGTGTTAACCACAAAACCTCAGCTTGTGGAGGATTGTGTGCAATCTGGTGACCAGACCCTTTAGAGGGGTATTTTCTGTTAAGCATCTTTAGGGAGAAAAAACCTTGCAAAAAATTTTGCTTTTAAGTTCGGTCCTACAGTAATTATTGCAGCTTCTAGGGCAATTTCACAAAGGATGGTGCATCCTTGGCTTCTCTCTATTACTGTGTATATACAGCTTTTCTGAGAGGTGTTTCTGTTATGGGTTTACTTGTATTAGACTGTAGCAGTCCTATGGCTGAGAGGTAAGGTCAGTTGGTGTTATTTAATATGCACAATAAAATAATGCACCTGTTTGGTTCTTGTTTTCTTTCTTCTGCTTTCTGTTCTGTTCTGTACCTACATCATAGCAGAAATATTAGCTAAGGCATAAAATCACCCTAAGAGAAGAAATTACAGCCTAAACCCACAAGAGACATGTGATTTTATTGTGTTCCTTTGTTTGAATGACCTCTTGCATACAAACTCAAGGGTTATTATTGTGGAAACTTTCAGGCAAAAATGATGTCACCAGAAATCATTTTAATGGAGCCTCATCTTCACATCCCATTGATTTATCTGCTAAGTATGAAGGGAAATCAATAGGCAGAATAATTTTCACATCTTTTAAACATCTATGGTAGCCAAAAAAATATTGTCCGGTGCAGACATGAATCACTGGAAAGAAAAATCATAGCTGTTGATAGGCATGAAAATTTTTATTTATTTATATTAAGAAGATGATTTTCATGTTTTGCCTACCAGCTTTTGTTTGATGTATTTGTACTAAAGGTGAATTTCATGTACTGACAGTAGAGAGAATAATACTGCGATTTTTCAGATTATAAACTGAGACCTACAGAAGATGGAAACAAGGACACGTAGCCTGGGAGAATACATGAGAATTTTTCCAAGTGTCCAGAGAATAGGTAAGGAAAGTTTAAGCTCTCATAGAATAAAATATGGCCAAGGACATCAAGGGAAAAAGAACTTCTATGGGTACTTTGGTGATTAAAGGAAGAATAGGGAAAATGTAGGCCCTGTCCAGAAGCAAACCAGAAAACTTGGTTACCTGGGATATGGAGAAGGCAGAAGGAGGTTGGAAACAGATGATCTTTAAGGTCCCTTTCAACAAAACCTCTCTGTGATTCTCTCATCTCAGCTGAACCAATGTAGATGAATTGATCATAGAATCTGATTTTAAATTAATAACCTCATTGCATAAACTACTAATGACGACAAGACAGCTCTGGAATATTAATTCAGAGAACCCAATTTAGGACCACGCTTCTTACCGCAGGTTAGTTGGGGAGAGTAATATGAAGTGTTCTCAATGTCAGATGTATTTTCATTCACCTTCACCTAACCACTTTAGTGGCATTGCACTTGCCTTACAATAGAGAACTGCAGAATAAAACAAATCATTAATTATCCCATAAACTCATTTAACTCTTAGACAAAGGTGTAAATTAAAATTTTGAGATTTTTTTTTTGTTTGCTTAGAAAGCGCTTCATAACTGCTGCTATTTCTTGTCTCCAAGGCTAATTTCAACAAGTGGGAGAAATGCTCCTGAGAAACAACAGAGCTACTGGTTTTCCAGGTAAATTAAAATACACTGGAAGATGAAATAAGGTGTTATGTGGTTTATGGAAAATACAAGGTAAATGTTTATTATCTGTATGGTGCTTTGTTTGATTATCAGTGAAGATTGAATTATTTTATTTTGATTACTTAATGATCAATATCAGCCAAATTACAATAAATTAAATATTATTTTTGGGGGTGGGGATTTCTGATTATCAAAGGGTTCTTTATTAATAATCTTAAATATGGTTCCACCAAATAAGAGACACATTTTTCAATGTTTTCAGATGATTCAGTTGTTGGGTCTCTACCTCAGAGAGGCTGAGCTTAGTTGTTTGTTTTTTTGACAAAGGTCAGATCTGTCTGAGGTTCCTTAAGTAAGTCAGAAAGAGTTATTTTGTTATTATCAGTATCATTATTGAAAACGATGCAAAAATTGTTATGATTTGGTGTGCTTTATCTGCAATGTTTGAATCCTGTCATTGCCAAATTAATCCAGTTGTCGCAGGTAGTGAGGAAAATTAATTTCTGGCTCCCTTGGGTGCTCATTTCTTTCTCTTAGCCAGTTCATAGGAACTGGTCTTCACTCATCAAAGTTTAAATGAAAAGTAACAAAACCAAGTGAGTCTGGTTTGCAAGTAAGCATAGATTGAAACTTATATGTGATTCTTTGGCTGCTTTGCTCTGTGAACGGTCAGTTTGTCATCTCACATAGCCAAAGGTGTCATGGCCCTCTGTGGGGTTGACTGTGAAGGCAGCAACTTTCCATGGTAAAGCCATCATGTCTCTGGGCCAAAATATCCTAAAGATATCTGGAGTTTGACAAGTAACAGCAAATGAGGTCACATCAGATTCTGTGAGGTCATAATTTGATAAAATTGTTCTTCCAAGTATTACTATTTTGTGTGTTCTTGAAGCCAGAGATGCATGAATAAGCATCAAAAGAATTTCTAATATTGAAAGAGAAACATGATGGTTTCAATAAATTCAAAAGGGAAGTCTTTTCTAAGTGAGCTTTTGCTGACAAAATGGTGGGTTTGAGTGTCATTTCTGCATGAGTCTCTAACCAGACTCTTCCATTTCTGCAGCTTTTTTCATTGTTTAAGCTCAGAGGATACAGGCTCTAAATTTTACCACCAACTTTTATAAGCAGGCTCAATTCCAGGTAGTTTCTTTCCCCTTAGCCACTTGCCAGATTAAAAGCATTCCCTGTTTCCTCACAAACACTGACCTCCTCACCAGCCTCCAGCTGTGACTGCTTATGCTGTGCAGAGGATAAAAACAAGGCTTGTTCCTTCCCTGTCTGTATAAACTCTTTGCTTCAATTATGCTCATCTGGCAGATGAAACACCTTGCTAATTCAAAAAAAGAATTTTTGCATGAAGGGCATAGCTTCCTCAAGGCTTTCCAAACTAAATTAGTATTCAATTTAAATCTTTCTTCACCTTCTAATCTTTGAAAATCTAATCATGCATTTTTCCTTTCATTGCATTATCACATCAAGGAAAAACTTGTTCTTGATACTTATTATTCTAAATCCACTATCTTTGCTTACAACAACATTTTGTTGAACAGCCTGAACACCTTTTTAGAAAATTCATCTGCACAGTCAATTTTTTAACTTTTATTTAAGTATCTCCATATTTTTAATATAATACTTTTTTTTTTTTTTGGTAGAAGAATAATGAAACCTTTTCCAAAGAAACTACCAACCAAGGACAAGGTAAATTGGCCTAAGCAGATTGATTTCATCAGGCAATTGTAAAATGCTCTCTGGGTATATTTACAGCTGTTACTTCTATCAGCCTCATACAATCTTAATTGTATATTGACTTCTGAAGAAAATTCAGCAAGGTCAAACTCCAGTCAAAACTTTGAAGAGTATTTGAGGATATTAATTATATTTATTGATTTTTATGAGTATCTGGTAATACTGTGTAATATATGGACTCAAGCATTTCAGAGGGTTTCAGCAGATAAGCAGCAAGTCACCAAGGTTATGAAATGATTGTTCTTACTGTTAGTACAGAAACTTGTGATGCTTTCCCTGTAACTGAACTGACCTCAAAACACTTAGCCTGGGATGTGGAGTAGCTCTTGAACTGGGCAATCTGGAACAGAGAAGATATTCAACCCTGGTTTGAGTGAGAATCACCAAAGGCAGGAAGGTGAGGTCAACTCAGCTCGAAAAGCTGCCTCAGGTTGTCTGACTTGTCTAAGATTTGGGCAAGATGAGACCTCAGCACACTTTCATCTCTTTCCTTCTTGTTTCAGCTAACTGTATTGCTATGGACATGTAATTAACAACCTGGTTTGAGAGAATGTGTTATTAAACACTGCATTTCCCATAATCACCAACACAAGTACCAAAGCTACCTGTAAAGCCAAAGAAAAGTTCTAGAAAAAAAGAAATCCTACAGCTAATGATAGACCATTTAAAGAATATGGGTTCAGCCCTGAAGTAAATGCTTTCACAGGTGTTAAAGGTGCTGGTCATTTGGTAGAGAGAAACAGATGTTTGCTAAAACCTGCATCATGTCTATTTTATTCCTTGCTTACCAAAGCCCATTAACATTCTTGACAATTTACAGGTTTTATATGTTTTAGATAAAGCTCTTTTCAACCCTGTCATGGTTGATTTTTAATGTGCTCAGCCTTAGAGGTGGTCCTTTCTAAGTTAGGGTCGGGGAAAGCAGAACTGTCATGATCACTTGATATCTCCTAGGATGAAACCCAAAAGCTTACAGTGGTGACCTTTTTTCCATCACATCTGAGAGGCAAGAATTTCTCCTTTCCTATACAACAGAGTGTTTCTGGCAACAGAGTGAAGGGTTTTGCTTCCAGCAGCTTCTGTTTGCTGGGCTGGTGGGACGACAGGCCAGGGAGGTTGGACATAGCTGGAGAAGTCAGTCCATAATTTTTTTAAGTCTGTGAGGCTTTGCAGGATGCCAACAGTGAAGACATTGTGAAGCCTTTCACAAAGCAATTTTTAGGCTGTAGGACATAAGGAAAATCATGATCATAAAGCAAGGGAAAAAGAAGAGATTTGCAGCTGGATCTTTGCAAGTATATGAAGAAATGGACATATTTTCCCCAGACAGCTGTTTAAAATGTATTAGAGTGCCTGCTTGCATTATTTATCTCAGTCTGTGTGTCTGAGTTGATTGTGCCGTGTAACTCCTCGGAGCAGGAGAGGAAGGTTTGATTAAATGATGTGAGCTTAACTGCCTTTTTTTGAACTCAATACCAACTCGGCAAAAGAGGTAGACATGTGCAATCATGTCTGCCTCTTTTCACCTCATCATTTATGAGCCATGGTTTACTTCAATTTCCATTCCTATTTCAGTCAGTCTTAAACAAACACAGCCAATTTTTCACTTTATATTTGGACACATGAACTACTTTATGATATTTCAGTGTAGGGTTATATCCTTCAAATCCTTGGAAAATGTTACAAACTGATTTCAGATCTTTTATTTAGTTACAACTGACAAATTTTAAGGTAGATTACCACTTATTCCTATGTGATAGAGATTGATTATGTCTAATTCTGTCTTTCCTTGGACTGTGTATTTTAATTTAAAAAAAATATAGCAAATTAGTTAAATTAATTCCTCTCTCCATGCACTAAATAGTACTTCTTAACAAAAAGTTCTTGTACTGTCATTGACTGGAAAGAAATAGCTTCATGAGGTCCCACACAAATTTCTCAATGATCTCTTGCTTTTACACACTTATTTTTCCAAATACCTGTGAACAATGTTAGATCTTTGTCCAGTGTCTGTGGCACTCCACCTTCACTCCTTCTTGTATCATCTCTTTTGTTCAGATTTTTATCTATGCGAGTGCTTTGCCTCCCCACACAGCAGCTCTCAGTTCATAATTCCTAATTGCCACCAGTATAACCACAGAAAGAGACCATGAAAAATTTGTGACTGAGAAGGAAAGAATGAAGGCAAGAATAAGTGATGAATAAGAGAAAAAAAGGGCCACCTTTGAACTTGGAGTCCTTCCTCGCTGCATCTACCTCCATGCCAAGAAGCCGCTGATGCCCTATAAACACATGGAAGTGTTACTTGAGGTAACTGGTTTTTACTACTTCAGAATTTTAATAATGCATATTCTCTCCAGATTTTTCTCTACCTTTTGATACTGAAAACTTTAATAATACTGAAGTAGGAATGAGGAACTAAAAGAGATATTAAGTCTTAGAGAAACATCTTTTTTATATCTATATATAAACCTCATATTTTTTTCTACACTTTCTTCTCTTCTCATTTTCTTGTTCACCTTCTCTTAATAAGATAAAAGGAAATTAAGCACTCTAACAAGTCTTGGGTTGGTAAGACTTCATTGAACCTGCTATTCAGAAGGTGCAGGGTGAGACTGATAAATCAATTCTCCCAGCACTTCAGCTAAGCTATTTCAAATATTGGAATAAAAAGTTACTGCTTGGTAACACTAATATGGTTTGTTCACAGGTCATAGTGAACAAATCCACTAAATGATTACAGCATCATTGTTTTAATCTCCATTTTATTTCTTTCCATGTCATTTAGAAGACAATATTATTTCTAAAACTATCTATTACTATTTAATTGCTCAGGAAGACCCTTATTCAGTATCTCATTAAATAAAGCAATTAAGCAAACATAGAGACAAAGAAACAAAACAAAGCTGAGCAGTCTGCTTCCTTTCTCTCCTGCCCTTGGTCAAATGGCTTACTAATACATGTCTAGGAAGAAAATCAGACAACCAAAGTTTTAAAGAGCATTTAGTTCTATATAAGAAAACTTGCAAAAGTATAAATAGGGTCACAGGAGAGATGGAATGCTGCATAGTGTTGGTGTTTGATTCAGCTGACATGGAAACTATGCGTGTCTGAGTAAATATTGACAGATACAGAATCAAGAGGAAAAGCAAAATGCTCTTGATTGCTGAGGTTCAAAGACTCATCAGTTCCCCATACAAAGGGCAGGGCCTATGAAACTGTGGACATTTAAGTGCTCCATGGGCAAAGGAAGAATGAATATGTGACTCAAAGTTATGTGAGAGGCTGGTGGTGATTCTGAGATACTCAGAGGGGGGAAAATTGCCTGTATATGCTGCAATGGTTTTAGACATCAGGAGATTTAGAATAATATATTATGAATATATATTGAGATAAAGCAACATCATCAGTTTTGCTTATCAGCTGGGGTTCTGCCCGTAATACTCATGCTAGTCATAAAAAATGATCAGGCTGTGTTTCTTCCTTAGCTGGAGCAGATGTGGGGAGTATGACTGACACTCCTTCCATGCTATTATCACAAACAGATAGCTATCAGAAAGTCAATCTCTTCCCAGCCTTGCAATGTGTCTCCAGGCTGTGACAGCACAGACATGAGGCATATTTTAAGCTGCCTGTAGATTCCAGAATGAATGAGAGATTTAATATGGGGGAATGTTCACTGATAAAAGACACTTATTTACCATGCCCAGTCTGTGAACTGCAGTCCAAAAGGAGCAGATAAAAAGCAAGAAATAATAATAAAAAACATACAGGTGGATTTATTAATATGTGATGTCCATCACCAGGAAAATATTTGCCTCACTGCAGGACAGAAAACTAGGAGAAAGAGATGAAAATGGTGTATGTCCTGTCAAGCAGGAGTTAGAGTAAGAAGAAGTTATTTATAGAGAAGATCATGAGGAAGTCAGAATGAGATATGACATACCTGTGTTTGCAGCAAGGACAATAATTTATTGGGTGATTTCAGCATAAGCATATTTAACTATGAAAGTTATGCTTCTTTTATGTCCTGTTAGAGACACAATAAGAGACTTCTCAAAATTCTTCTTTAAGTTAAATACATGCCCCTAGAACCAATTGTAGACAGGGTTAAAGTAAGCAGCTGTCAAGGGCAAAGGATGCTGGTCCTGCTGCCCTCCCACCACAGCCCTGAGGATCCAAGCCCTGCGTTGATTCCTGCAGGAGAGACTGCAGGCGTTTGCTTTAGGGAGGTGACTGATTTTGGCAATGGCAAACTCCAACACCACTTTCACCATCCCTCCACCAAGAGCAGGAAAAACAACGCATCTGTCCAGAGATCCGCTTTGGACTGTGACTGTTCCTGCTCTACTCCTTTCTATATCAAGGCTAATCAGTGAGAACAGGAGCCCTATTAGGTATGAGATGGGAATAGTTTGATGTCAGGTGGCTCTTTTATGTCTTGGAATGTGTTACCAGCACCTTTGCTGTTATAACAAATAAGCTGAATTTATGACTGTAAAGATGGTACAAAAAATGCAACACAGATCACATAATCTTGTTTTCTAGCCAGACCACTTAACAGTGCACATAAAAATATCACATAAAAAATAGTCTAATGCCTCAGATCTTTGCAAATATCTAACAAATAATAGTTTGAGAGAGAGAGAGAGAGAGAGAGAAAACCTTCTGCATAAAACATCATCAATATATGTTGCCTTATTCAAAGAACATATTTATGCATTTTGGACATTTGCATTTTACAGTTTGCCATGAAATATTCTCTTTCCTTGGTTTCAGAGAAGAGGCAGACAGCTGGTGGAGCCACAGATAAAAAAATATTTTCCCCTTTGAATGGCTTAAGCAGTTTTCTTCCACAGGGACAGAGATCAGCTAGGAGAAGGAGCAAAGTTTATCTCAGGTTTGTCAGACTGTAGCAAAAGTGTGCGTTCTTGGAAGCATTACAGTCTATAGAGTTATAGTATTAGACATATGCCAGAGATATGCTTTGGACTAGGCAATATGTTAAAAATCACTTTTGAACTTGATCTCCCTATGGGTTTTTTGTTTGTTGTGGTTTTTTTTTTGTTTGTTTTGTTTTGTTTGGGGGGTTTTTTGTGAGATTCAGCTGAATCCCTAATGTTGTCTTAACCCTTTTGTTGAGGGAAGGGAGGGAGAGGGGAGAGACTTGATTACAAGTGGTAATTATTGCTACCACTTTTAAATCTTAATTACAAAATTATATTTTATCATAGCTATAAATTTAATGTATAGCTATAGGGAGGTGGTGGAATCACCATCCCTTGGAGTGTTCAAAAACATGTAGCTGTGGTGCTTAATGACATGGTTTAGTGGTGGACCTGACAGTGTTAGGTTAATTGTTGGACTTGATGATCCTTGGAGTTCTTTTCCAACCTTAATAATTCTATGATTTTTTATAACAAAATAGCTCAATTATATAATTGCATAATTTTATGTATAATATAAAATTATATTATTTGTTTAAATATTTATGTTTTATAAATCAAAAAGTGGACAAAAGAAGGTCACATTGCAGGCTGCCCTTTTCCATGAACTGAAAAGAAAACTTAGACAAGTTAACGTAAAATTGTTGGAAAGAGAGGGAAGAACATTATTATGAGGAAAGAGACTATAACTGTCTTCTTTTAGATTAAATCAGAGAATAGGTTCATCATTTTTCCCTGTGGCAATTTAATTCACATTTTGCACTGTTCAGGTAGAAGCATATTAATGGCAAATTACAGAAAGCAAGTCATTGAAATGCAGTGAATAGTTAATTCCATTGTTAAAATGTATCAGTGATTCTCAGTCAAGGATAAATGACGTTGCCTTTTCCATGCATAAGGAAAAACCCTCAGTGCAGTGAGAAAACCAATGAAAGTTAAAGATGTCCTGCCTTCTTGGAACTCAGATCCTCATCTGAATGGTTCATGCCCACTGCTCCTGACAGTCAGGCCTGTTAAAAGAATAATTTGAAATACTCACAAAGGACAAGTGCTGCTTTTCCATGTCATGCTGGTTGTTTTGCCCATTTGTCAGTACTCTGTGCTTATTGTTTTCAGCAAGTTTCCTGTATATTTAGCTAAAAGGTCCTAACACCTTAGTGACTGTGGGACTTACCGAAGCACAGCTGGTTTCTGAGGTCTGCTCAGATCCACAAAGTGAGGAGGAGTAAAGGATTTAGAAGGACTAAGGGAATAGAACTACAAAATTTCATGGACACTGTAAAAATCAAGAAAAAGTCCCCAAATCAGATTTTTTTTTTTTTTTTGATGCACAGTAATTTCAGGTTGATGACTGTTTAATCCGGTTTCCTGCTCTCCTCCAATACAGTGTGTTGTAGTGAGTAAATTCAGGCTCACAAAGAGAAACAAAACCTAAAAGCCTTCCTCTAGTTCTTCTGCAAGGCAACAGCATCAGACTCTGAATAAGGAAGGGATGACAGTGACAAATTAAAACAAGCAAATTGACTTTACCTTCCAGATGTCATTCAAGTGTTATTTAGCATTAAGCACAGCGCAGCCTTTCAGATGGCCAAAGCAGCTGTTCCAGTCACCAAAGATATCTTTCCAAGAAGGTATTAATCTTTAAAAAGTTACAGCCCTCGGGACCCATAAATATTTTTGTCTTTCTGCCATGCTTCTATACTGGCAATTATAAGTAGATAAATGTATTTTTAATCCCTATGAGCTAATAAAAGCTCTTCTTATTCTGAATCTCGATAGCCAGCAGGACTCCTTTCCTTCACTGTCCTCTTGATAGTTTCCCAGAAGTTCTGACTGGACATACACGTAGAAAGTTGTTAAATAGGGTGGGGTTTGTTGTGCAGAAGCCCTGTACAAGAAATTTTCTGGACTACCTTAATAACTTGTCTTCTGGACTAACTCAGTGTCTTGGGATGTGTTATTAACAGTGAAGTGAAAACCAAAGCTAACAGCAATTTTTCTATTTCTCATTACTCCACTTTTATCATATTTATCTTCTCTTATTTCTAGTCTTTCACTTTCTGAAGATGTTTTAAAGGATGTTTGGACTTGGGAAAGCTTCAATATTGCTCCATTACTTTCATGGGTACATACAAATGTAGGAACAAAATAGCTTAGTTTTCTGTTGTCTTGGCAAATTCAAATAATAGACTTGTCAATTACTAAAAATGGTTAAATATTTTTCCTTAAAAAGTAGGCTTTAATAGATGTTGAAGCATTATCATACTACTGGAAATGGAGACAAAAACCTTTCTTGGATAGTACAACTAAAACTGGTATTTCCATCTATTCTGTTATGGAAAAGAAACTCATTCAGGAGTGAAGGATTTGCTGCTTTTCAGGAAAAGATCAGGTCACAAGAATGGCTCAGAGGCTAATCTCATAGGTTGCTTTATATATTCCTTCCTAGAAGTAGCAGGTCAAACTTGGTTAGTACAAAACTCAGAAGTATAGGGTAAGGTTTCTGTCTTTCTTTTGACTTCTACCTCCACAAATCAAGCTGGGGTTTGTAAAATGAATTTGTTTCCTTTCTCCATTAAAGATCCTTCCACAGGAGTCTGGCTAACACTCCTGTTATAAAGGAAAAAAAATACAAGGAAACTATAACAGGTCCAAGAGCTAACAGTAATTCCCTCTCTTGCTGAGAGGACTCTCAGGACTTGTCCCTCATGCAAGCTCCCTGATATCTGTGAGACTCTCTGACAGCTAAAGCAGATCTCCATTATTTTTGTCTTTATTCACTCAGACTGTAAAAATCTCAAAAGACAATTTTTCTTACCCTGTTCTGAGTTGTATGTAGTGTAGTTTTTAATTACTCCTGCAAACAGTCCCTCAGTATACCTTTACACATCTTGTGCACCACAGAGATATCTCCAGGTTTACTCCATTCTGCTTTACTATATGATAGTCTATTTAATTCTCTATTAAATTTCCTTTCACTTTTCCTGTCATATTATTCTAGAGAAGTTCCTGTGTGAATTCAGCGTGACTATTCACAGAAAATGGTACTGTTCAGCATGAGTAAAGACAAGCAAACTTTAACAATAGTAATTACAGCAGTCCATTTACTACTGAAAATTCAAGCAGCCTGTCTGCATTTCATGGACACTGCTGTGCTGTGCCATTTCAGATATCCTACTTTCAGTGGGCTTCAGTAACTCCAAGACATTCTTAATTTAGTAGTTTGGCTATCAGGAAAAAGCGCCCAAACAAACATAATTCAGATGCAGAACAACTTATGCAATGCAAATTGGAAACTCTTCAATTACCATGTATTGCATCTGTATATCCCATCTATACACACAAAGTGCTTTGCTCCATATCTACTTGTCCCTGCCTTCCCTTTTGATAAGTAATTTTGAAAACTGGCAAGGAAAATTTAATTCAGTTTCTGTGTGATTCACCCTACACATCATCCATCACTGATTGCTCCTGCTGCAGGGTCAATCTCCAGTGAAAGACCATGGGAGTTGACAGGGGTTTTTTTACATACATTATTAATTTTACCTGTTAGTCTTTCATAGCATGTTGTAGAGGACTGGAGTGGAGGAGCAGTGGAAGATAACAAAGTTTTTTACACCTTTTAAATAGTTTGGGGTTTCAAGATGAAAATGCCCCTCCCAAACAAGCCCTGAATGCTTAGAAGTAATGGCTAAGTTGCTTACCGCCAAGTCAAGACACACCTTTCCACGAGAAAAAAGACTTGGTATCAATCCATTGCAGGTAGAAGAACGACTGTAGTCCAGACATGAAAGAGAAAAGAAGATAAAAAATTGAAAATTGTCTTCTTTTTCCATTTTATATAATTTGAAATCCAACCCTGTACTTTGAAAGTCCAGTGAATTCAACAGATATGACCAAACTATTGACATTCGTATCCTTCCTCTTGTCTAATTGGAGTAAACTTTTCTGTGTGAAGGACTTCTCTGTAAAATATATAGTTGCTACCCAAAGAAGATTACTTTTTCATTTTTCCTTCTTTTTTTTTTTTTTTCTTTTTAATATGAGTTGTCTAGTCCCAGTCCTCAGAGATTGTTGTCTGGACTTTATTCACCATCCATCTCCAATGCCAGACAGCAATGACTGACAATATGAGCAGTAGTAACGATAGTGGTAACATTTTACTTTTAGCTAAAGCAACATGATTTCCCCCAAAAATTTCATTTTTGCATCTCATATGTGTCTATATTTTGGTTGCTAAAGTAAGTATACTGCATAAACATAAAGCTGGCAGTTTTACATTTCTTCAAGTTCTGTTTAAATTGATTTGTTAAAAGAACCAATATTATTTTACTGTATTTTATTTTCTGGTACAGCATCTCATGATATCATGTTAAACATTACAGTCTTAAGTATGCATCATTTAATGCAAATATTGTTACTTAGGGTGATGGGCACATTTTTAAGAAAGCATAGATCAAGGAGAAAGCCACACTTCTGCAGCTACTGCATTGCATTATCTCAAGAGCTAGAACACAATGAAATTACTTTTTTTCAATAGATTTGAAATGTGTTTCTTAAAGTCCTGACAACTCTACAGAAAATAGAGGTTTTTTCATTGTTTTTACAAGAACAATTGGGTTTTGCAAACACACACAACAACACACTCACAGCAGGAAGCTTTGTTCTGAACAGGAATAGTTTTTCATGCTCCTGTTGCCCTCAGCAGGATTGCACGTGTGCCCTTTCCCCTACTTGTTTGAATCAGTGTGAATTGTGTCGATTCATGCTCAGGACTGCCTGATCCTCGGGCAAATCTTCATGCTTGGCTTACCTTGCCCACCTTTCAGCAAATTGTCCCCTCAATGGAAAGGGCCAGCTTTGGGGAAAGAGAGGGCAGTTGCTACAAGAGCTGCATCTGTACTTTAAAAAGTGACCTTGCGCTGCAAAACACCAAGGCTAAAGATAAGCATAGCCTGGAAGTTTGCTATCTGTTTTTCTGAAGTGGCATTTTTTAAAATTCTGGGCCAAGATTCTCATAGATCATCAAATTTTTGAATCCCTGCATGCAGATAAAACATTACTTTCACTCCTTTAGAAAATAACCAACCTCCACTCAGCATCTTTAGCACTTTACTTGTCTTATGGTCTGCAAACTGACACCTGATATTTTATTCCTGGCTGTTTGGTCAAACAGAAATAAAATCACTAAGTGCACAAACACCAGTTCAGGCATATTGCCCAGACTATTCTGGATTTTAAAAGAAGTAACAGCAATAATAATAATAGTTTCTTTCCCTAAAAGAGTGTTCTCCCATCCCAACTGCACATATAATTTCTGCTGCAGGGAGTCCAACCTACCATGAGATCAGAAGTTCAAAGTGCTGCAGTCCAGCAACCACTGGGAGGTATGAAGTCTCAAGGTGAGGGGTTTGAAGAGAGACAACAACTTTAATAGGTTAGCATCACAAAGAAGGTGCCTTTAAAGCAATTCAAACTGATAAATGGCTTGCCTGTCCTTCGTTTAACAGAAAAAGTTCAGTCTTATTCCATAATTTCTCATTTTAAATTACATTATTCACTTTCTGTGCCAAATGACACCCTTATTAAAAGCAGTAGAATTGCAGTTGCACAATTTAAATTCAGATACTTATTAAAAAGAGAGACCCATTTCAACCTCTCTCTTTTCTTGGAATGAACTTTAAAATGCCCTTTGCCTTCAAAAAAATAAACCTGGGAAATTTTCAAGGCAGACCAGTTTTTGTAAACAAAGTTATTAGAAGCTAAATAAAAGCTCTATAATGAAATTTGACTGAACTGGGAAGGATTTATGCCTGCAATTAATTATGAAGGCTGCAACATGGCTCTATAGAGAAAAAAAAAATAAAATAGAAAAGGGCAAAAGAAGACAGGGCCAAAAGCTTGTCCAATAAGCTGAAAATAACAGCTTTGCCACCAAGTTAAGCAAGTGAGAAGGTTAAATATCACAATGGGAAGAAGCTGTCTAAACTACCAGACAATTTTAGTGGAGAGTCCTTAGGGAATATTTATAAAGGGCATGTCAAGTAAAAATAACTTCTTCACAGGGGAGGCCGTACTGCAGAGAAAACAGTGGAGGGAAGAAAGAAAGAAGGCACAAATGCCCTCATCAGCTGCCTCCAAGAAGAAGGAGGGTGCTGGGACCTTGGGTTCAGTTCCTGCTTACTTTGTTGGGATCATGGGGGAAGAACCTCTTTGATGCACAGACAGGAAAGTCAAATATGTTTTCTCTCCTCACACCAGGTTACTAAAGTATCATTATTTTATCATATCTTTATCAGACAAGATTCTCAAGCCTGACAGCAAGGTAAAAAGGAGCATTGCTCAGAAAATAGAGGAGACATTGACTGGGAAAGACCCCTTTGCATGTGACAGAAGTAAAAGCTCTTGGGGCATGGGGTAAGGATGAATTATTTGCATTTTTCAACTTCTGAACTGAACTGAGAGTTTACTAATACAAGAAAAGAAGAAATAAAGGTGAGAGGGGGAAAAAAAAAAGGAATAATATTAGTCCTAGGGAAGTAACACCTTGGAACACACATTTCTGTTGGAAAAGCTGTTTCCTTATGATGGACTATACAGAAAATATAATTACCTATATTACAGCAAGAGAGAGAGTTTGATTTTAAATAAAGGTGGATAACACATGTAATTCTTTAATTAGTGGATTGTTGCCATATGGAGACCAACAGCAGGTGATTTTGTATGACAGGGAATTATTTAAAAACAATAGTCTTTGTTATATTCTGAGGAGTCTGAAGTATATTGCAAACCTTAATAATGTTTCACAAGCATGAGAGAGGCCCCGTGTTTGTCAGAAATACTGACACGAGTGATGCAGAGCCTTGGTGTTTAAATGCTGTGGTATCACCATGACATACTCCAAGTCGATGCGTCAAAATAGAATCCGTGACAAAATGCCAAAGGAAAGGTTTCCAGTGCAGATATCTGAATAATTATTTCAGTGTGGCTGCACTGTATGTGAAGTCAGTTGGCGCAACCCCAGGAAATCCCTCCATGAAATGACATACTGATCAAAAGGACTTACAGGGTCCTTATTGTGCATATTTAATGATAGAGAATATTGTGAAAACCTGAATAAATTACCATGAATAATATTTAATCAATCATAGATTAAAAATAATAGCAAATCTTTCTGAATACTATTTTTTAATAGTTGATGAACAACATCTACACAAAAAGCTGCCCGCACTCTGCAGTGTTCCAGTGAGATAATTACTGAAATATTACACTTGAGATTAACTTTCAGACTTTCTTTGCATCCATTACATACTCCTGTTCCCACTCAACAGGTTTTTGTCCCATCCATATGCTGTATTCCTTTACATGAGAATACAATGGATATGTGCATTCAGATCAGTAAAATCTTACCTTGCTCCTGTACTTACTCAGGAGAGGTTTTCCTGTATTTATCATCAACGGGAATGATGCCTCTTTCCATGCAGTTTTTGAAATCCACTGAAAGCTTATAGTATTTACAGCTGGTGGCATTCAGAGGCCAGGAAAGTCAACAGCTTTGGTTACTAATATAAGAACAATTCAACAACATGCAAGCAGCCACAGTTCAGTGAAGGAAAAGCTACATGACAAGAAAATCATTACAATCTCCTATAATCAGGCAGATGCAGATAGTTTTGTTGGCATCTGGTGAAAGGCTATTTAGGGGCAGGCTGTATGTCCCCCCTTCGTGACATTTATTAAGCAGTTTGTCAGAGGATATTGTGCTGTAGCCGTATCCCAGATTGGTCCATTTTGGACTTTCAACTCCAAGTCACAGATGTAATGAAGAGAAAATATTCTGCAGTGAAGTAGCCACAGGCCTTAATGAAATGTGGCACATTAATTTCTGAGCTATGAAATTATATAATCCCAGTGGATTTACATTTCCAACTCAAGGATCCCAAGGAGGACAAGACAGTCACTTCTGTGAAGTCTGTTTACTTCACATAGTGAAGTTTGTGACTGGGTTTTACCTCATATAATGATCTCTAGAAGAAACCTCTTACTTGAAAAACTAGGGCTCATCAATTATTGTGTTTGCTTGTCCAATAAATACTAACCTTGTTGCTTTATGAAGCAGGCCAAAGAACTCATATAGATAGACTGACAGCAGATAGACAGATATGCAGAGCCCAGGTTTAGCTGTTTGATTTGACAAAAACCTGGAAGAAAATACAAATAATTCATGCCTTGTCTTGCTCTTAAACTGATCAGTGGTGGGGGAGAATAAACTTAATTTCATTTTCTCAGGAATTAAATTCAGGCACCTCTGATTAAAAACTCCCAGCAGTTTAAGCTGGGTGTATCCATAGCCCTATTTTTGATACTGGCATTAGGCTGTCAGCTGCCTCGCTTCACACCAGGTTTGTTCCAATGCATGGCACACAGTCATGAGAGAAGCGATTAATTTCCATTTGAGATTGTAGGTACAGTGAATATGAATGATATTACCATGAATAAGATCAACTTTCTGTCTCCCAAAGACCCCAGCAAGCCAGCAGCCTTGAAGCCTTTTGGTGGGTAAAGGCTCAGTTTTCAGCCTCAGAAAAAGCAGGCAATGATTTCCTTTTTACAATGTGAGCCATGCAATTGTTCCAGACCTTTGTACACCCAATTTCTTCCAAAACTTCAGGCCAAACGGAAGCAGAGGAAGAGAATCAGATTTCTCTTGTCTGAGCTGGCTTTCCTCAGGCAGTATAATGTCTATATTTACTTGTCTTTTGTTACTGGGTCACAGTGGGTTATTGCAATGGAACTTTAAGTACTACACAAAAGCGACAGCTTCACAAAAGATGTGACAGTCAAGTAATATTTCAGGCTGACATATCAAAATACACAGATTACATATTTACAGTAATTTTGACATAATGTTTTACCAGCACTAATATGAAGCAGGATGTATAATGGCATGCAAAACTTTGGGCAGCTACCATGTTATTCAGTTGTTAAGTGTCATTCCTTAAAAAAACCCAACACAATCTTTGCAATTTGACTTGGTTGTGAGACTTCAAACTTATTTTGAAAGCTTCTCAAAATGGTTCTCATTTTTCTAGGTATTAGACTGGAAATGTAATCTAGGCATTAAAAGCAGTCTACAGTGTGTGGGAATGAAAGCAGAATTATTCTGTTCAGATAATGAGGTTCATTTGTCAAAAATGATAGCATAGGGAAAGGGGAAGATACCTTTGGATATCCTTGGACAATACACTATGAAGAAATAAATACTTAGTTCCATGAAAATTTCCAAAACAGATGATTACTGTAGCAACTTACATTCACTTAATATATCAATTCTAATGCAGCTGTTTGAGATGCACTGATTCTGCTCCTCCTTCTCACCAAAAATACAAAGTCTCCAATGCTCAGTTAAGACACTGAGACAAGTTCTTGTTGTTTTACAAGAATTACTCATCATTTGTCCCCATTTTAACTTCCTAGTCATCTTCAAGTGTTCTTTTTATTTATTTTGGCTTATAGGAAAAGTAAAAAAGATTTTAAAAAATAACCCCTTGATAAGGGCCTCTAAGTAGAGTAATGGGGAGCTGACATTCATAATGCATCTCAAGTAGCACTGACAGTTTTTCAATACGGAGGAAAATTCGGGAAATGACATTATATGTCAAATGAATCTCAGTTAAAAATAAGAATTAATAAATACTAAAAAATATACATTAGAAATCTGTCATTTCTATACCTTTTTCTTTTTTTTTTTTTTTTTAAAGCCTTGATTTATAATGCAAGATATGGCTCATGACAGAGGCAAGTACATATATATATATATATATATATATATATATATATATATATATATATATCTCTTGATCTATTTATATATATGACATATGACATAATA